>JAXQGU010000082.1:0-316495 GCA_037040355.1 Cutaneotrichosporon sp. M94-02A
CCGTCCCGCCCCCCCGCGTTTCCCAGCCGCGCGGCGTGCGCGTGCGCGCGGGCGGTCCAGGACTCGGCTTGCCAGTGCATCCCCCTTCTATTCTTATAAGCTACGACTCCAGGAGGCAGGTCCTTGTGTTCACGACCCTTGGGTTCATCCCAAGAGCCAGGTACCCGTCCGCGTTCCTCACGGGTGTCTCGGTTCGACAACCAGATCAGCTTGTATATGAACTCTCGGCTCACGATACAGGGCATCGCACCGTTGCGATTGACGTACCACAAGCTGTGGAACACGAACAGCGAGAACGTAACGGTCGATGTCCCGGTCGGACGGTCAAGGATCGTGGTCCCGGTACCGCAGGAACTATCTGCTGCGAGAGGTGGATCGGGCAAATTCTCGATCGCGCTCTTGTCCATTATGGACGGCAATGGCTGTGAGAGGCGGCTTCCCGCGCCGACTTTCGAGGTCGACATCGATCGACGAAGGGTTAGTCCTTCTACCGAGCTCAGTGAATCACAGCTGATGCGACAGCCTACCGCTCGGTTCGTCAAGTCAGACAAAGTCGTCGTCACCGAGGGGGAGACAGTCAAAGCACAGCTGCGCTTGACCGGAACGGCAGTGAGCGCAGCACATCCCCGATTCCGATGGCGCGCTGATCAAATAGCCCTGGGAAATCTTCTACGCTCTGAACGGTAGCCAGGAGAAGCGAGTCGTGATGCGCGACCCGAACAACAATCTCAGCCTGGACGGCAAGGGTGTTTACCGCCTGACTCGGGTGAGAATTGGTCTGCAGAGTGTATATGGTTCGCTGCGTGATCATATCGGCGCACTCGCTTGAGCGGCGCGCCATTGCACGTGGCGAAACCATACAGCCTCGCACAGACCGCTGATGGCAACTCAGGTGAGAGATGCACACTGTGCTGGCGACATCTTGCCTGTCGCGGATGTCTTCGAGGTCGACTTCAAGCCTCGACCCAGCGTTAAACTCGTCGAAAACAAAGCCATGGTACGTCATGGCGTCCACCGAGGTCTCTGCGCCGGTGAGGAAGACCAGATCTCCTTGCGATTCGAGGGTGAGTGCTGGCAAACTAGTGAGCATTACAGTATTCTGACGTATCAGGCGAGGCGCCATTCGAGCTCGTGTACCGCCACACGCGCGAGAGTCACACCGCCAAGCACATCCTGAAGAGCGCACAGGATACTGGGGTCCTGCATCTCGACACAGAGCCGGGTTATCATCGCTACGACTTTACGGGATTGCAAGACGCCAATTATGCAAGCACGCCGGTAGCCTTCTCCGTGGAGCACGAGGTGTACTCTCGACCCTCGATCAGCTTTGTGCGGCAGCACACTCGACCGCTCTGCTTGGATTCTACCATCTCCGGTGATGCCAAGGTCCGGATGACGGGCAAGGCGCCCTGGACGATCAAGTTGGCGGTTCGAGCGCCAGCGTCGACTCGTGTCTCCGATTATACGATCTCGTCTGCTGAACCCGAGTGGACGCTCGATCTGCCATACCAGACGGCGGCGATCGGCCGGCACGAGATCAGCATCGTCGGCCTGTCTGACGCATCGGGCTGCGAATGGGAGATCCACTCGCAAGACCAGCTGTCAACCGTCGTCGAAGTCGTAGAGAGCGCCAGGATCATGCCCGTCACGCAGGATCAAGATCTATGCGTTGGCGATCGGCTCGACTTCCTCCTACAGGGCAAGGCCCCTTGGGTGATCGAGTACGAGTGGCTGGGAAAGAAGTACCGGGACACGTCGTCAGAGACGAGATTTTCCCGGTTGGCAGACAAGCCGGGGAACTTCGAGGTCAAGTCGGTATCCCTCAAGGATAATCAGGTGGGTGGAGCGGCATACCGCGCGGTGCGCATTCCAGTCTCGTTGACGCTAACGGGACAAGTGCAAACGGGAGGTGACCGGTTTGATCCGCACAGTGCATCCCCTGCCGTCGGTGCGCATCGACGGTGGAACAGACGACCTGCGCGAAGGGGACGATCCGGCTGCTTTCTCGGTCTCCTTTACTGGCACCGCCCCGTTCACATTCACGTACACGCGCAGTGAACTGGTCAATGGCAAGAAGAAGATCGTTGATACCCAGGTGAGGAGCATGACATGTCCGTATGGGTCCGTGTGCTGACTCGCCCGCAGACGGTGACAGACATATGGAGCACCAGCTACACCATCTCGTCATCTTTGCCTGGCGATTACGAGGTGACGAGCGTAGCGGACAGATGGTGTCGGTATCCTCCATTGCGCGCCGGCAAGAACGTTTAGGATCCTGTCTGATTACCATGTATGCATTAACTATCGCCCAGAGTCAGGCTTGATTCCCGGCACTCCCCCACTTTCCCCCACTCTCACGAGTTCCAGCCGCGCTGGCCCTTTCAACGACGACAACTACGACTGGTCTTTGTCGTCAGTCCGAAGGCGATTTGAGTCGGTTGGACCGTTCAGGTCAGTAGTGCTGCGTGTAGACGTCAGGCGTCGTGATCCCGGCCGTACAAGAGTGGGGCTGATTCCTTGCTAAGCGTTCCTCACCCAGGATGATCTCCGACACGACCCTCGAATCGCTGTCAAACGGTCTGGGCATCGCGGCCATGGTCGCCATCGTCCTGTACCACTTTGTCGCCGTCAACGAGAAGCGGATGAAGGAGTAAAGGCGTGTCGGCGCGCAGACGCCATGATACCAGCTTGGTACGTTCGCACCGGCTGGGCGCTATACTCCGTCTCCAGCGGGGTTCCTAGGAGCTGATGTTGCAGGCTCTAGCGTTCATGCCCATCGGCCACGCCAACTGTTAACACACGCACCGTCTTCATGTGACCCGATCATACCCTTGGATACTAGCATCTCTGGAAGAATGCTTCTCCGTCCGCCTCTGTGACAACCACAACCCTCAGCCCCAGAACAGATCAACGGTAGAAGCTAGAAGCGTTGCGGTCCTCCATCATGCAGATTGTCATTGTACCTCATTTTCAGATCCAAGGCATCTGCAGACAGTCCGCCGTATTGGTCTGGAGAACGGTATTCCATACAATGACGTCGATTGGAAAGAACGCTGTGACTGGCATATACTCCACCGCCATCCGCGCCCAGAGACCTGAATGTTGCTTCATGTCATCATTCGCCTACTCCTCGAGCCGGCTCATACGTTCCATTTCTGCCATTTCCAGGAGTTCAGCTCCCCTTCCTTACAGACTATTCTCCACCAGAATGACCGGCATCACTGACCCTGCGGACGTTCCGAGCCTTTCCCAGCTCTATGCCAAGGGCAACCTCTCCCCTTCCGAGCAGAAACCGCAGTTCAAGCCGGATGCCGGGCTTAACGACCGAGTCGCTATCTGGCGAGGTGCGTGGACATCTGCCACGCTGCGATGACTGTCACTTATCTCCGGTGACAGGGGACATCACCAAGCTCAAGGCGAGTTCCAGCCCCTGTGGTGGGGTTACGTGCTGATCGCGGACAGGCTGACATGATCGTCAACGCTGCGAACAAATCGCTCCTTGGTGGAGGTGGGGTGGACGGAGCTATCCATTCGGCTGCTGGCCCCGACCTGCTGAAAGAGTGCCGCACCCTAAACGGGGCCGAGACCGGAGAGACCAAGGTGACCAAGGGATACAAGGTGAGCTCCGCCAGAACATCAGAACCACACCAGACAGGGGATGCTGAGGCGCTCCACAGCTGCCAGCCAAGATGGTCGCGCACACTGTCGGACCGGTGTATAAGGCTCGTGACCCAGAACACTCCAAGGCCCAGCTCAAATCGTGCTACGAGTCGTCGCTCAAGCTCTGCAAGGACAATGGAGGCGGCGTCATCGGGTTCTCCAGCATCAGTACCGGAATCTGTGAGCCTCCACTATCACGCGGCGTCCGAGCGACGTGCTGATCGCCGCTACAGACGGATACCCCATCACAGACGCGACGCACGTCGCGTGCGAGACCACTCGCCGGTTCCTCGAGCAAGACGACAGTGTATGTCGAGTTGTCTCTCTCTGTGCTCAGACACAGCTGATCCAGTCTTCAGGTCAAAAAGGTCATCTTCGTCGTCTTCTCCGCTCGTGATGAAGACGTATATAAGAGTGTTGCGCCGACGTATTTCCCTGCGGCTTAGCTCCAGAGCTCCAGGATGCCGTGACCATCGACCCGCCCCGGCCAGCGCACAATGTATCTGTTTCAGCGCCAGTGTATCTCTCTCAGTGTATCGACATGAATGCATCAAGTATGACATCCTGAGCTTGAAGAGATACGACCCCCTCTCAGGGCTTGAGGATCTTATTGTACAGTATCGAAGCGTTGTATCCCGCCGAGACAACCTCCTCGCACTCGACTCCACGCTTGATGAGCTTGCCTTCCAGGTCATACGCGTCAGCCTTCGACTGATGCAGCTGTAGTCGGTGGTGAGGCATGGGTGAGAGCTACGTCTGTCAGCGGGTCCTCGATACGTCGTCCTAAGAACTTACCGTTCCAGAGCTCAGGCCAGATTCGCGACTGGCCTCAGCTGCGACCGTGCGCGTGATCAATGGTGGTAGGTGCTGCGGAACCGCCAAGCTCGACCGCTTTCCGTTGCCCAGCTGGTAGTCGGCTGACAAGGTCAGTCCAGTGTCGCCCAAATAAGAGTAACGACTCACCACTTCCACCCCAAACCATGACGTCCTTGCCGTACAATCCCTGCTTCTTGCCCTTGTCCTCTGCCTCGTTGGCCGTGTCGAGCACGGCAAAGATGTGCGGGGCGGGCGACGTGGAGATGGAGACATCGTGAATTCGCAGCGGAATGAAGGCGCCCTGCTTCTCAGAGTCTGCCTTGATCAGCGGCGGCCTACTACGTGATGCAAAGGCTTACACTCCTGAAGGCCACTGACGGTCTTGACGCGAACGGGAACGCCACTAGCACTGGTCCACAGGCCGTTCCCGAGCGCGCCGCTCAGACCGTTGCCGCACGCCAGAAGGTCGACCCAGGTACCCTCCTTACCGGGTGTATCGCGCTCCACGACAAACATCGTTGTCGTACCTCCCGCCTTGATGTCCAAGCATCGTAGTGTCGTTCCGCCGGGGTAGTTACGCGCAAGCACGACTTCCACAGGCGTTGGAACCGTCTCGACCGCCGCGTTGGAGCCGAGGCCGATTTGCCCAGCCTCGTTCGCGCCAAAGCCTAGAACACGCCCGGTCGGCGTGCGCACGAAGGACGAGCGCGATGCAGCGGCCACTTGAGCGATCTGGATACCGACCAGCGAAGGGATCTCGGTCAGGGTCTTGCGGTACCGTGGGTCCGCCTCTGGCGGAGCGGCTGCTACGGGTGCGGCTTCTACGCCCAAGACCTCGCGCGTACCGAGCTGGCGATGCTTGTTGCCCGCGGGGTTGATCGGCAAGCTGAAAGCTCGACCTTTGGTCGTCACGGCCAAGAGGTGGTTTGTGCCTGCGCTGATACCCGCCCACTTCTCCCCGCTCTTGAGACCGCCTTCAGCCTGAAGCTCGCAGAAGTCGACACCGGGGTCCGACCCGAACGTCGATGACCACCATGACTGTTCCTCCTTGTACTGCTTCTGCGCCTGCAGGTCCTTCGAAGCTGCAACGGCGTAAAGCTTGCCGGATTTGGACAGTGCGAACAGCTTGGACGGTGCTGTCGCAACAGACACTACGTCCTGCCTGATCAGCCTGAGGTTCATGATCCGGGAGTGTGGACAGCTCACTTTGCCCTTCAATGACCTGCCCGGCGTGCCACTTGGCTGATACCCTGCACCCCACATCCAACAATCTCCTCTTGCGTCCACTGCCACGCCGTACTTCTCCTCAATGACCATGTCCCTCAGGGGCGTGCCGCCGATCCAGCCCAGCGGCGTCGGCTTCTTCATCTGCTGGAGGGACGAGTCGGCAAATAGGGTCATGTACCGGTTCGATCCCCAGCCTAGTGGGACATAAGGGTCTCCCGTTGGCAAGATGACCGGCTTCATCTTGCGCGGCGGCTGTTGCGCTTCCTGTAGCGCATCGGGAACAGGCAGAAGGTCTTCCAGCCGGGCCGGCGGGCGGAACTGATTGTACCCCGCATAAAGTGTCGCAGACAGGGCAGTCGCCGCGAGCAGCGGGACCGACCTCGCCTTTATCGCTGTGGCTGTTGTCGCGAATGGCATCTTGTCGTCGTGCGACCAGCAGTAGTTACAAGGTGCCGATCAGTACATCCACTGCAGTGAGAGAGATCGCGGTGAGTCCGGCTAATGTCACGAGTGCGGGGCACCACGCCTCTCACCTATGTGGATCGGCACAAATACAGAAAAACAAGGTCCTCCGAGTATTCCACGCGGGTTGTAGCTTGCTGGCCGATCGTGGATATTTGATCCCGCTGATCTCTCGAGAAGGCGCGGGCCAATGACTACACGGCGGTTGCACTCAATCGGATCTCAAAGCCTCGCTCCTCTTGCTATAGACTTGGACATTCGGGAATCATGGTCGCTCGATCTGCTATGGCTGCTCTCCGGCGGACAGTCGCCGCTCCTGCTGCGGCGAGAAGAGGATTCGCGGGATCGGCAGCCGTGCGGTCCGAGTCGCTTTTCGTGGTATGTCCTCGAGCATAATTGTTCCCAGACGGCAGAGACAGCTTGGAAGAGTAGGCTGACATGCTGCGCAGCACCGGGACACCGACTACAACAACCCTAACGTGAATATCGGTTAACATACCGCTGGTGCGGGCGCGGCTGACGCCGTACAGATTCCGTTCGAATTCAACGCCGAGAACTTGAAGAAGGCGCACGAGATTATCGCGCGGTACCCTCCGCAGTACAAGAAGGCGGCCGTGATGCCGATTCTGGACCTTGGCCAGCGGCAGAACAAGGGCTGGACGAGCATCAGCGTGATGAACGCCGTGGCCAAGCTTTTGGACATGCCCAAGATGCGGGTGTACGAGGTCGCGACATTCTACACCATGTACAACCGGGAGCCGGTCGCGCCCAACTTTATCCAGCTGTGCACCACCACGCCGTGCCAGCTCGGAGGATGCGGGTCCACCAAGATCCTCGAGACTATCACCAACCACCTCGGCATCAAGGCCGGCGAGTCCACCAAGGACGGCAAGTTCACCCTCATCGAGGTCGAATGCCTCGGAGCCTGCTCCAACGCCCCTAGTCAGTTACCCTGCAACAAGCCGGGGGGAGAGCGCTGATGTCTGTAGTGATGCAGGTCGGTGACGACTTCTACGAGGACTTGACGCCCGAAACGACGATCAAGCTCCTTGACGCTATGGCCAAGGGCGAGCACCCCAAGCCCGGACCGCAGTCAGGCAGACGGACATCAGAAAACTCGGCGGGTCTCACAGTGTGAGTGATTTGGGCGATACGCACCGAGGGTAGAAGCTGACGAGTGCTTCTCTTCTTGTTCCGTTTCACACAACAGTCTCACTGGCAAGGTACGCCGTTTTCGACAACGTCTGGCGGTCCTATACTGACTCTTGCAGCCATACGGACCTGGAGAGTTCTGCCAACCCGAGTTCCAATAAACACTGTCATGCATATCGAGACGATCTACTCTGTGGCACGCCCTCTTGAGCGGACATGTCGCGTCTGGAGCATATTGCTCACCGCTCATCCTTGTGCTCGGCCGTCGAAGACATCTCGGGGTTTTCTGCTTCGATGACGGGCTGCATCAAGACTGCCCGAGCGCTCGCGGAACGCCCAGGGCGCAGCAATCCTCGCGACCGGATGTTGGCACCTGTCGGCCCGGTTCGCCTGGACGAAGGTCGCCCTTTTGAGGATTGGGACGGCTCCATCGCGGATTGGCTGGGCAACCTCTCTTCTTGAGTTGGCCGTCCAGACGGGTACGGGGAACCGCCCAACGGGGACTGCACGAGAAATTCATGGAGAACCGAGCCAGACAGCTTTGACCCCGGCAAGGTCGAAAGGTCGGAGCCCCCTGACCGGAGCGATGCGGACGAATGACTGCGCGGCTGTCCATATGGCCGAGCGCCGCTGAATTCGCGACGTTGTCGATTGAGGTGCGCTGCCAGAGAGAAATCGGGCAAGCTGTGTAGATTGCTTTCGACAGAGTCGGCCACAGAAGAGCGGGATGGCCTGCGGCTGTGGAGCTCTGTATTATGGGCTCGCGGACGTCGAGGTCTGGCAAGTCGAGCCCGCGGGGGCATCGTGGCGGCAAGCGGGAGTCGAATATGAGTCGATTCGTTTCTCGTGCGCAGGCGCAGTAGTCTGCGTGGACGTCCCCTGGCCGTCCTCGGTGTAGACTAGCCAGTCCTGTGCAATGCTGGGGTCCAGGGTGTATCCGTCGCCAGATCCGTCGCTCTCGGACATGATTGTCGCGTCTAGTTGGCTGTTTGCTTCGCCGCCGCGTTTGGAGGACAGTCTTATATGCGTATCGTGTCAGAATCGGGGCTGTCGAGCGTGGGCGGACCGCGAACGGCGCATAAAGGATCCCTTGGGATCCCGATCCTTCCCTTATCGATGGAGCGGTTGCGGATTCTAGCGCACAGACCGACGGAAGGCGATGGCGCGAGAGCAGACGACCAACGCGGCTGGGACTTTTGCCCTGGTGCCGCTGCAGCGCTCATGCCCCAGTGGCGATGAGGCCAGCGAAGACCGGGGGGTGGACCGCCGCGACCCGCTCGACGTCCTGCTTTGTCTCCGGGCACTGGCTTTCCAGCTCCGCGACGATCTGCTTGACCAGGCTTCGCAGCTCTGCCTCGCTTCCGTCCGCTGGTGCACCGCCTGTGGGTGCTGCGTCGCCGGGACCTCGCTCCGCCAACTGCGCCCACAGCCTAGCGAGGACATGGAGGATCTGACCTCGCCAACGTGGGAGACGGCCTGTCGAGCGGACCGTCTTCGCCAGCTTCAAAAGGGCGGAGAGATTGGCTGCGAAGTGTGGGAAGACCGTCGGGGTCGGAGTGAACTGCAGTGGCGACAGGAGGTGGGGGATGATAGGCTGCACCGGGGCGTAAGCGAAAGCCAAAGCGAGCTCTGCTAGGAGGCACGTACCTTCAACCACCGCGTGATACCTGTACCGAGGGCGTCGCACATGAGCTCGAGCTCCTGGGCGATATGCACCAGCACGGGCCTTCCCTCGGCTCCGCTCGGGGCGTATATCCAGCCAGACAGCAACGCCTTGTCCACCACCTCTGCCAAGGTATCGGCCTTCTTCTTGCCTTCCATGGTACGCTCGACCAGCCGCAAGGTTGTCGGCAGGACTTGCGGGAGAGGCGGGTTCGCGTGCAGCTGCAGGGTGTGCAGGAGCGAAGCGAGGAGGAGGCGGTCCATCCCCATGCGCTTCATCCACCCGAGGTCGACTTTTTCGATCCAGGCATTGAGGACCAAGACGCCACGGCCGCGCCAGGGCGCTTCCCAGTCGTCCATCATCGTAAGTGTCGGCGGAAGGATCAAGCCGATATTCGCTTCGATGTCCTCGCCGGACAGCATCGAGACGCACCATGCAAGGAGGTTGTAACACCCCCAGCCGGCTCGGGCCTTCCAGGGCTGTGACTCGGCGTCCTGGAAGTCGGCTTGAGCGTCGGAGCCGCCAAATGGGCGATGTGCGGCTCGAGTCGTTGTGGTGTCGAGCATGGGGTGAGGTTTCGAGAACAGCGTTCGAACCGGACCCACGAGGAGGTATTTGGCGACACGGGATCCGTCCACATTCGCCGAGATGTCTGAGCAGCATGTCAGCGAGAGGTGGAGGAGCGATTACTAAAGCTGACCTTCTATCGCCTCTCGTATAGATGCAGTCGTCCAGGCATCCTCTCCATGCAGACGAGCCACCACCGACAGAACCTCCGCGTGCTGCTCAAAGGAGAGGCCGGCCCAGTCATCGCTCACAGCGATGTCTTGTATGTCCCGGACGACGTCTACCGCCGTGATTTGATAGTCGAGGACAGATTCGGCAGCTGAACAGTTAGAGAGACTTCGTGACCGCGGGTAGAGCACTTGCGCTTCTCCTCGTTCATGAAAGAAGGCAGGAGGCCTTCAGGCAGCGCCAGCCGTATCGTGAGCTTTTGAAGGACCGCCGCTAGGTCCTCGGAGTAGCGATGGGCATTCTGCACCGACCCGCTTGGGCCAGCATCATCCGGCACCTCCTCAACGATCGCCATAGCGCTTCGGACGCGTTTGTATGCAAGCACAATGTCTATCTTGAAAGCACAACCCTCTGAAGGACAAAGGGCGGCCTAATCCGATGAAGGTTTCCCACGGTTACCTTCCAACGGCACGCGCTTCTCCGCTGTTGAGCCTGACTCGCGCCGAGCTGGCGGATAGTGAGCTGCTGCTTGGCTGCTCAGGCATCGTTATTGCGATCTTTGGATCTGCCCGTCGCTCTGTCCGTCAGAATAAGCACGGGCTCGATGCGGCCGCCTCCCACTCACGGTGGCGGGGCATCGCCGGCGGGATCACAGCTCCTGTCGCCGACGCTCATGTCTCCGCTGGACCCGTCGTCGTCGCGCCGACCTTCGTCCCGCATGATGCTCTCGCCCGGCATGACGCCAGGCAGCAACAGTACCAGCCTGTCACTCTTCGCTGGCTCTGACCTGCCGCAGCCGACCTCAAGGCGGGCTTCGGGCCTGTCTGTCGGTATGGGCCGGAAAGGCTCTTCTGCCTCTGTGTCCGGCACGTCCACGCCAGACTACGCTCGACGGGCGAAACGGCTCGAAGCGCGTGGTCTGTCCAGTGGCCCTGCGGTGCCAGCAGGACCGGCAGGTCCTTCTGCCTCGACCGCTCTTGCGAACAGGGACTGGGCGGGCGTCGAGCCGGACGAGGTGTTCAAGCTGTTGTCGGTGCAGGAGGTGCGCAAGGTCGAGGCCAAGTTACGTGCCGAAGCGGGGAACAAGCAGTCCGAGCTCAGGAGCATGGTCGGGTGAGTTTGCGCCTCGAACGAACCGTGATGTGGGCCGAGACTGGGTGCTGATGGTATGCAGAGCGCGGTATCGCGACCTACTCACTTCCGCGTCGCAAATCACCCAGCTACGGTCGTCCTCGCTCAAGCTGTCGGACTCGCTGCGGCAGGTGGCCGCGTCGTGCTCCATGGCCGATTCAGCTGTGACCGCCGAAGGCTCGGTGGACGGGGACGCCGACGATGCAGTCAGCATGTTGCCCGTTGCGGCGCACATGAAGCTGCTTCTCGACGCACCGGAGGGTGAGTCCGCGCGCGCGCGCGCGCGCGCGCTGCGATGGGACCTGGCTGATGGGACAGCGCTGTATACGCACTTGTCGAGGGAAGACTACTTGTCCGCAGCTTACTTGTGGCTCGTCGCTCGGGTGGTCAAGCAAGGCTTGAGTAGCATGGATGAGGATGTCAAGGCGGTGAGTGCAGGTTGATCCTTAAGGATGCCGATGTACTGATCTTGCAGCCGTACGTGCCGCTTCTGCAGAAGCAATGGGAAGCGCTACTCCCCTTCCGAGAGCAGATCGTCCAGCGCTCCACCGCATCACTGCAAAGCAACGTCCAGGCGGACGCTCGCTCTACCTCGGAGACCCTGCTCGCCATCATCCTTCTCGACAACGTCCCCCTCGCCGAAGCCCTGTCGCTCCTCCTCTCGCAGCGCACTCGTGCCCTGGAGGAGATCCTCGCTCACCCTCAGGCATCTTCAGACGCACCAACATCCAGCCCCGCAGCCAAGACGCGACGACGGACGCTGTCGCGGTCAAAACCCGTACAGGAGCGGGAAAACATCGCCGCCGTCCTCTCAAGCTCGGTTGGGTGCATGCTTGAGACGGTGTCATGCGCGCGAGCCGTCTTCGGCAAAGATGCAGGCAAGCCGAGCACTTTGGAGGAGATGATTCGCTTGATCCAGCTTGGCGGACCGCCGCCCTCGGCGACCCAGCCTCCTCCGCCTATCCGCCGCATGTCGTCCTCGCATCAACGTCGCGCCTCACGTCTCGCCTCCATCTCATTACCCATCCCGCCTAGCGACCCGAGTGGCGCACCTATCGCCACGCCTCAGGTCGTGCAGAGCCTGCCTTCATCACAGATCCTGCTTCGGTACCTGCCAAGCAGTATCACGGGCTTCACGCCTTTCATTGCGCCATCGGCGGCGCCAGATCTGGACGCCGCAATCGACGAGTGGCAGACGTCTTCAGTTGAGCTCCTGAGACGCGCTACGCCTCTTTGGCTCAGCGACATCCACACCGTGTCGACGGTGTGGCAAGTCCGAGGCCTGCTCGGCAATGTCTTGGTGGACGACGGGTTCTCGGCGCTGATCCGGACGGCACTGGAAGACGAGTGGGGCCGACGCATCAAGCACGTCTGGTCGGAGAAGCTCAGCGGAGTACTTGTCCTGGCAGAGAACGAGGTGCTTGCTGCCGCGGAGGAGTTGAAATCCGGCGCATCAGAAGATGGTATGTGTTCTACGCCTAGATCGTTAAGAAGACCACCTGACGTGGCAGACCTTGTGCCAGAACAATTCACCTTTTCGGACGTTGCGTTCCCCACGATGCCGAGCTCGTCCCTCGCTGCACCACACACGAGCTTTTCTTCTTTCCTGCAGAACATCAAGCGGCGCACGGCAAAACGGACGCCCAAACTCGACCGCGTGCTCGTTGCGATCGAGAAGGCCGCGGCGGACATCAAGGCCGACAGCCACGGTCTGCCCAAGGGGATGTACGCCGAGTACACGGCAAGCGCGGAGCGCATGCTGGCGGACCTGGCGAAAACGCTCGAGCGGCTGTTGGGCGATATAGCGGCGCCAGGAAGCAGGGACGGCGAGGTCTCGGCGGAGCTATCTGTCGCGGCTGAGATGTTCGTTGGCCGCGTGGCGCTCTACTTGGGCAGCACGTCTAGCTTCTTGGAGGACATCAGGGGAGGGACTGAGATGGAGTCTGGTGAGTCTTCCTACACTACTAGATATGATCGCCCGCTTACTGCGATAAGACACCTTCGTTCAGGAAGCGCGCAGAATACACGCTACATCGACAACGCGCTGGAGGGAGCAAGCCGTCGCCAATGCTGTGCAGAAGCTGGACCCGCTGTACGACGGGCACCTCGATCCGGCCGACGTCAGAGCGTCATGGCAAGGTCAGTTCACATGCTGCAGAGGAGTTCACTGGCGATGCTGATTGGCCTGTAGGCGCTACTCCATATGCTCCTTCTCAGGAGATCATTGTTGCCCTCGATTCGCTTGTCAAGGCCACTTGGGCTCTCGGCGTGCCAGATGGCGTTCCGGTCGACTCGGCGCAACGATTGGTCGAGGCGTTCGTTGGCCAGGCGCATGATCTGGACGGCTGGAAGGCACTCGAGCAGGAGGCAGCTGTTCAAGGCGCGGTGGACCTGGCGTTCTTGAACCTCCTCAAGGGAGAGACTGGCTTGGACCCAGTTGCGGACAAGCTTCTGAACAAGGTATGTCACCTGCGCCGATTCAAGCAGACCCAGGCCGCTGACCCTCTACAAGGCTGGGTCTTCCTGCCCCAAGGGGTTCAAGGCGGACATGCCCACGATTTTGCACGACACCCTGCGGAAACACCAAGTCCTGCTCCGGCCCCTGCTTGCACACCTCGACCCGACCAAGCTGGGCCTCACGCCATCGTCGGCGACAGCGGACCAACGGATGGCCAACCTGATGAGGTTCGGCGCACCGGCCGCACGGGGCATCGGGACAGACTTCCGGTCGCCTCTTGCGGTCGCAAAACCCGGCAAACGCTTCGCCCTCATTTCCATCCCGTCATGATTGCCAAAACCCGTCTTTGGGGTTCGCATATGCCTATGCATTGTCATGCTAGATCCGGTGTGCTGCTATGTGACGTGTTTGATGGCGACTGCGTTGGTTATCGCCGTCTTCTTGAGCTCAAGCAGATTTGGCACTTTGAGCGAGTTCATCTCCGCCAGCTTGTACACCTGCGACATCTCAGCAGACATCCCCAAACACAGTACCGGTGGACTTACCTTGTCGAGAGCTTTCCAGTCGGGTCTATCTGAGTTATCAAGCTCATTCAAGCTGACGAGCCGACCCTTGACAACGCTATCTATCCCCTTCCACACCGCCTCGACGTCGTCGGCCGAACCGTCGTCCCGCGCCTTGCCCTTGCTATGCCCAAAACGGACAACGACCAGGTCTGTCGTGTTATCAGACAAGCCGTGCCTCCGAATAGCATCTGAGATGTTGTTGCTAGGTGCCAGAGTGAGGAGCAACTCGGAATGGAGGTTGTGTGACCGGGTAGATAACGAAGGTGTCGTAGATGGTAGTTCGGGAGCTTGAACGGAAAGCAGCAGAGTCGTGAGTATTGCAGTTAGGAGGTGTTCCCGAGACGCAAGCTATAGCCATCAGCATACTTGTGCTGTTGGATTTGGGCAAGACTCGCCATTCGCGCCTCAAGAAAAGCAAAGTCCACTTCTTGCTTCAGCTGGTCCCCCTCGGGACCGTTCGTCGTCGCCGCGCGGACTAAGCGGCTTTTGATCTCTCGGGCATTTTCGACCTCGTGGAAGAGGGCGACATGGACAACGTTGTATGGCGATGGGAATGCTTCGAAGTTGTAGGTCTCCATCGTGATCGTACTAACTATGGGAATGGAGTAAGTACAGTGATCCATCATCAAAGACTCGAAAGGTGAACAACGTAGTTCCGCCGGAAGCTTGTGAGCTATACATGTAGCTGCATCTTAGCTATGTCGCCGTTCTATCTATGTCATCTAATATGAGACCACTGAAGTAGTCTACGCCTGGCCCGCCTGCGGCACAGCAGGGCCGGTAGTGCTGCTCGCTGTATCGCCGGCTGCTTTCACCGCAGCCGCTGCCGCTGCCGCTGCGGCAACCGCCTCCTCCTTCTCCTTCTCCTTATCCGCCTGCGTCAACAGCCGCCCCTTGGCTGCAATTTCCGTGCGCTCGCTATACCTGTCTTGAAGCAGATCGAAGTGGGGCAAAATAATTGCCGAGACTTTGACAAGCTCCTCGCATACGTCCACCAGCCTGTCTCGGTTCGAAGACGGCATGAGTCTCCCGGCGGGCGTGAATGCCTTCCATGCCATGGGCAGCGAGGACTACTCGGCATCAGCAGGCGCAAGGCGATCAGAGAGTGAAACTTGCCTGGTTAGGAATCACGAACATGCGCATCCATCGTCCCAGGATACGCAGCGTGTTGACGGTATTGAAGGACTGGCTGCCTCCGTTGACCTGGGGTACGAGCGTGAGCGAAGCCGTCGAAGACCTGCGAAATTGACCTCACCTGCGCGAAAGCCAGCACCCTGCCTTGTGTTGGCCGAACAGACCCTATCGACAGAGGGATCCAGTCAACTACACCAGTTAGCTTCTCTCCCGTTGAGGATGCATGGCGCCTCGCCCGCCTCACTCTGGTTCTTCATGACGGCTGTGATGTTGCCGTGCTGTTCTGGGCTGCACCAGAACTGGGCTTGACTCCAGTCGCTCAACTCCCTCAGTTCCTGCACTTTCTCGTGCTTCTCCGACACGCCGTCTTTCACAGGCAAGCCCTGCGGGTCGAACATGCGCACTTCGCATCCCATGCGGTGCAGAAGCCGGGCCGCCTCCAGCGCCATCAGCTTCGAGTAGGATCTGCCAGCGGTCGGGACCAAACCGAGACTATACAGCTAAGAAGACTCACCTCTCTCTGAGACTGCCGTATAGGACGAGGACGCGGAGGCGGTGTTCGCCCCAGACACTCTTTGAGAAGGTGGTGGCCGTGTCGAGGTCCAGGTCGGCAGTCCAGTCGTCCTCGACGTGTGGACCGTTCGGGCCGGTCTCCGCGCCGGGAACAACCGGCAGGAGGAACGGCTCATATCTTGATGCAGTGATGTTGGTCATGGCGGCAGTGGCGAGAGTTGCCCGCGTGATCGATATGCGAGGTGGTGATACTGCTCGAAGGACCGGCAGGCGAAATGCGCTATGAGTGAGAGGAGCGCCGATGGTCGTGATCAGACTGCGGCGACACGCCAGTGCAGTCATATGTTATGCGAGAGTCTCGAGTGGTGCGCTCAAACCGGTCATATGCCATACAAGCAAACACACGTTGGCTCTCGGACTGTAATGATGGCCGTTGACCTCGGTGATTGGAGTGGACTTTCCATTTTCAAAATCGGGTGGGGCACCATGGAGACGAGGAACGGACCGACAATCATCCGGTTTCATCGCACAAGCGTTTCAGATTGTGCAGGCTAATCTGGCATTTCTTCGTTGTGGAAAGGCTGATGGTCTGCAATAGGATGACATTGCAGCCACTCGAGAGGCGGAGCCCGATCGATGAGGCTTTGGGTTCGAACAGATGCCAAGATGGCTATGCCCGCTACCAAAGGATACACTTTCCCCAATCACTCACCGCCGATCCTCGACAGCCGCAAGGGGTCACCCTTGTTTCCGCCGGCAGAGTCGGGCGGAGGACGAAAGGGCGGAGTGACATTCTTTCAAGCTGTGACGCAGCAGGCACACACACACTGAAGAACAAAGTCAGTCTTGGGGGCAAAAAAAATCAACAACGGCGCCGTTCGGAGCGCGTTGTTTCCTGTTCATTACCAACTACTCTGACCTTAACCCTGCTTACTCGCCCTCTCGACACGCCAACATTTCCGCAACTCTCATCTTCCATCTTGACATCCATTCTATACTGAGGACTGGTGCATCATGGGTTCAATGAAACACGCGTTCGCGTGGGCAGGCGCGAAATTCACCGCGACAGTTCTCGAGTGAGTTGGCCCACTCGTCCAGGATTGACGCTCCTGGCGTTGTGCTGACCGTCAAAGTGATATCTGGCCGATGGTGCTGGTCTTCTCGGGCGTTGCGACGAGTGAGTCCTTTGAGACTCTCGCTGCACGCAATGAGGTCTGACAGGTGGTAGTGGTCGTGACAGTCTCCAAATACACGTCGCACGACCTCGGAGTCAGCAATGTCATGCTCACCGTGCTCGGCACTGTCGTGTAAGTCAACAGATTCGCTGCTATGGTCCAGGGTTGAGCAACAGATCTCTTGTTGTCTCTTTCCAGACAAACAACTCGTATGCCAGGTGGTGGGACGGTACGCCTAGGGCCTGCAGAATCTGAAACTTCGAGCTGACCTTCAGGCCGAAACCAGTGGTCCCTTATTTCGTCCAACTGCCGCACGCTCTCCAGTCTCATCTGGTTGCATGTACGTGTGCATGCAATGTCAACGAGGATACCGCTCACTTCGGCAGGTCAGCCTCATTGCCCCGCCGAAGGAGGACAGCGTCAGCAAGGAGGAAGACGGCGAGACGAAGTCCACGCCAGACGAGGCGTCATCTCTCAGCGACATCGAGCGCAAAGAGGCCGAAGCGAAGAAGAAGGAGTGGGAGCGGATGAGGGGTATGGTCGAGAAGAAGACGTACATTGGCTTGGTGAGCCTTGCGCACCGCGAATAGACCAGCACCGCTAAGCAACTCAGGTCGAAGCGTTCGCCGTCTCGATGAAGCATTCGCTTCGAGGCGAGTCGGGGCCATTCTACACCGACCTGTACAGGTTGATCGCGTTCCTTCCGAAGTAAGTCGTTGTGTCAGGTTGCGTGCTCTGTTGACGTTGCAGATACAACCCCTCCCTGCAGCCGCCGATCCTGAAAGAGCAGCTCTACCCACTGTGGCAGAATGGCATCCCGAGGCAGAAGGCCAAATACGACGTGGACGAGCTCGCCGCTGTGCCGCTTACCCAAGCTGCCGACTTTGACGGGTACGGCTTCGCGCCGGCCAACGAGGAGGAGAGTCTGCAGTCTGTCGCCGACGGGGAGAAGCAAGTCGGCGAAGGCGAGTTCACGACCACCTCGCATGCTTTCAAGCAGCAAGCCCTTCACTCCGCCCTGCCTTTCTTCGGCCACGACGAAGACGAAGAGGACGAGGAGGATGACTTGCGGAGCAAGCGGCACAAGCGGCGATCGCACTGTTTTGCCAAGTTGGACGAGAAGCACCGCGTGATTAGGCGATCCGAAGACGCCAGGGAGAAGCTCGCGGCAATCACCAGCGTCGAGCTCATGCCTCCGAGGCACCCGCCTCCGGCGCGGTACTGGGACTTCTTCCCGCCCCTGCGGATTATCCATATCGTCAACCAGTACTTCCAGAGTGCGGCGAACAAGGAGAAGGAGGTCAGGGCGCGCGGTGGCAAGCGCAAGCGCGCCGGCGGCGTCCGCCTCGTGATCCCTCAGGAGCTCCTGTGAGTGCTGCACGTGCCAGCGCATTGCAAAACAAGGCTGATACAGCAGGCACTACCTGTCGGCGTACGTGTACGAGAAGCTGGACAACGGGTCGATCCAGCCGTCCATGGTCGGCAACTTGATGACCTGCATCGTCAACCTCAACAACTGCATGACCGAGCTGCAGAAGCTCGCCACGACCCCACTGCCCTCGGCGTACATGTTCCACCTGCACCTCTCCGTTTTCTTGTGGCTGTTCTTCTTGCCGTTCCAGCTGTACCCGTTCTACAGCTGGTTGACGATCCCCGCCACTGCCATCGCGGCAATCACCTACCTTGGTTTCCTCGAGATCGGGAAGCAGATCGGTCCGTACTCACGTGCATCGTGTCTCTGTTTGTCCGGTGCTTATGCTATGCAGAGCAGCCATTCGGGTACGACCAGTCTGATCTTGACCTGGACCGCTTTGTCCTCAACATCTCCAGGCAGCTGGCAGAGGTCACAGCTGTGAGTCGACCGGCCCCGCACAACTGAGCACTCGGGCTGATCGGCAGTTCCCGCACACCATTCCCGCCAGCCAAATCATCATGTCGCACCTGAACCAGCCGTTCTTCCCCGGACTGAGCGCGTCCGCGCCGGACCTCCTCGGCGTGCGCGAACCTCGCTTCAAGCCATCTACGAAGGGCCACGCCAAGGCGTTCGCGGCCGACACGCCGTCATTCGAGTCGGCGCGCTCGGCCGCAGGGTCACGAGCTGCTTCGCGCTCCAGAGGCAGGGCTGGTCGCGCAGGAACAGAATCGCCCCAATCGTCGCATGACGACCTGCTCCGCCCTCCTCGCAGCCACGACGCCCATGCGCCCGTCAGGCCGATGATGACGGTTCGAGAACTGGAAATGACCCTCAACACCAACTGGCAGGCCGTCGCGTCCGAGACGAAGGACATGCTCGGCAGGCAGAGAGACCAGCTGGAGAACCGTACCGGCCGCGGTGTCGCCGTGCTCACCCTCTGAGCGTGCAACGCACCACAATCAGATTTACGAACCATCATGACAGTCATCACCGTATTCTATTATATGCATGAGCCTTACGCCTGATGCTGGTCCGGCTGCCATGTACAGAAACCTATGTATGTTGAACAAGATACAACCAAGATGCCTATTCGTCAAAGACGTCCACCTCGTACTCCTCTTCTAGCAGCATGCCCCCTTCCGCCCCAGCCATGCCGACCATGCCCGCGCTGCGCGCCATGAGCAAGCCGCCGGCGATGCTTGTCCGTGGACGGAAGCTCCTCCGGGGTTTACGCGCCTGCGACTTGCTCATCCCCGCGAGGCTTGGCAGCTGGGACGGCGCCGCACCGAGACCGATGTGCCCGTTCTGTCCGGGCTGCGACCAGGAGGCTATACGGCCACCTGCGGATGGTCCAAACACGTTGGTCGGCGTGTCGAGCGCGCCGTAGCTCGTGGGATTTGACGCGACGCGCGAGCCCGGTAGTCGCCCAAGTTGGTATGAAGGCGTGGCGATACCTGATGCAGCCGCCACACGCGGGTTCGGCTTCATCATTGAGGGGACTGATCGCACTGAGGCGATAGAAGGCGGGGCTGCCACCCGCTGGCGCTTGGCCCCAGCAGCGCCCGCAAGAGGCGTGGGCGTGGGCGCCTCGCGCTTTCGCATGACCGACATGACAGAAGAGGGGCCGACGGTCCGCATGGCGGTCGAAGGCGTAGGGCGGACGGTTCGAGCGGGTCCGAGAGGCTGACGTGCAGCTGGAGCCGGACCCAGTCCTTGCCTTGCTCGCTTCTTCGCTTCCTTGAGCGCCTCTTTCGCATCGATGGCCTCCTGGATGTGCTCGACGACGCGCACACCGCGGACCATGAACGGTCGACCGTTCTCCGCCTCCCAGACTGGCAAGTGGTGCAGCAGCTCGGCTTCGATCCGCGGCTTGAGCACTTGTACCCGCTTGCGCAGCTTCTCCTCTCGCAGCATGGCAGCGCCTCTTCGAGAGAACCGGTTCGGGTCCGCCTCACTTCGCTCCAGCTCCTCTTCCTCCTGCACGAGCCCGTGCCATTCTCGCACTTTCGGCAACAGGGCGGCCTTGCTCTCGATCTCGGCGCGCAGTCGCTCCGCTTCGTCCTCATGCGCCTTAAGCAGCTCCTCCGTATACTCGTCTGCTCGGCGTCAGCACAGTCATCAGAACCCAGCCCGCAGCCACTTACCATCGATGAACGGGCCAAATTCGGCTTTCTCGTCGTCGCTCATCATGAGTTCTCCCCAGAGCATCTCGATCTCCTTCCGTGCGCCAATCATGAAGCTACTAAGACTCGACCGGCGAAGCTCCATGCACCGCTCGAGCTCGGCCTCGTATGCCCGGATGCTAGCGTCGCCGCAGCCCATGTTCATCTGCACGAACAGGTCGATCTGGTCCTGGTCGGTCTCGAGCCGAAGCCACAGCGGTTCGAGGGCGTTGAACAGCGCTTGAATCCGTCCCTCGCGCACTTCCCGCTCTTTGTCCCACTAAGGATGTCAGACAGGCTATCGCTGAGGTGTGCGGAAGAGCTCACCAGACCCATGATTTCCTCAAGCCAGCGCATGAGCCCGACTTCGGGCTCGACACCCTCAAGGGCAGTAATCTCGGCGTTGTCCTCTTCCTCCCCGTCTGCAGCCACAGGCCGCTCTGCGATCACCTTGGCAAGCAGCTTCTCGTAGGATGCATGTGCCCCTGGTGTCTCTTCGTTCTCACGGGATGGTAAGAGGTGTGGCGGGAAGTGATGTGGATGAGATGTTGGGAAAGGCGGTAATGATAACTCGGCGTGGAGGTTGCGGAGGTCCAGAAAGCATGTCTGGACTTCTTGCAGCCGTGACACCTGACCTGTTAGACCAGCCCGGGGTGATGTCGCTGAGCGTCTAATGACCTACCCTTTCTTCCAGACCGGCTTTCACTGCTGCATCGACAGCCGCAACCACCGCCTCGCCGACGTCCATCCATGTGATCTCGGTGGCTGGCTGCTCCTCGACTGACGTGCCGCTTGACTCTCCGCGCTTGTCACTCGCCCCGCTGTTGCGTGACCGAAGGTTACTGATGCGACGAATTGGAGCAAGATCTGGCGGTGGTGGCATCGAAACGGAAGAGGTGGCCACAGGCTCGAGCGGCTTCGCGGGCTCGAATGGAGCGCCGAGTAAAATCGCCAAGCTGTTCAAGATGGCCTGTTGTTCTGCTATAGTCAGCGCTAATGTTATCACAGCCTGGGACGTCTGCTCACGCTCGATATGTTGTAGGCGCTCTTGGTATTTCTGTTCCAGCGTCAGCCACAGAATTCGATGTCCGAAGGTCTAACTGACCTTCTCCCATTCCTCGTTCTCCTTGACCAGTCTTTTGTGCTGTTCAGGTAGAGACTCCGAAGTATCAGTATGGCATGTGCTGGACTCGAGGAATTTGAGGGCTCACCAGTCGCTCGTAGCTCTCCCGCCGATCGACCCCTCCGATATCCTTGCCCCGTTCGCCAAGCGCTCGTGCGAGGCAACTAGCCTTACGCTGCTCGGCAGTATTTGCATCTCGCCATGCATCGACTTGGGCCTCTCTCTCCTTCAGGAGTCCAGAGACAGCCCCGCGGATGGCTGCTTCGATTCGGGCTTCATCCGATGCGAGAGCTTCAGGTCCGAGCGCTAATTGCGCGTGTAGGGATTGTAGGTGTGGTAGGTGTTCGGCCAAGTAGGCCGACATGTTGTGCAAGATCTAGACGAGTCGGCTGTCTTCAAGATGGCGAGAATGGGATGTATCCGAGCGTTTCAGACAGAGTACAGGTGGTTCAATCCACCTGAGCAAAGAGGTGCGAGCTAGGGTCAAGTGTTGTTGACGTTACGGAGTCGTTCAACCCGAACGGATGGATGGCAAAAGCACTCGCGTCTAATTTGATCCCGTCATTCCAGCGATCCCACCCTTGTTCAGTCCCCTCACCTCCTGGGACTGGATGGTGACGGCACGAAGCGTCACTGAACGTCAGGGGTCGATGACAAGGAACGCTTTTCTCGCAACTGGATCTGTGGTCGACACCTTGGTCCTCAACAACCCCAGATCTACCTTCACAGAACATACCCTTACACCGCACGGAAATGTCGCAGGAACGCTTTGGCCCCAAGGGCGCAACGGTCTCGTCCGAGAAGAAGAAGCTCCTCCAGCAGTACAAGGACGACGATGGACATTTCTCGCTCGTCCGGTGAGTCAACCAAGTTTGATGCAGTCGTTGGAGAGGTTATACGACTGACGCTCTGGATCACAGGAACTTCCGGCTCGCGGACCTGATCACGATCATGAACGGCGTGTGCGGCACATTGTCCATCTTCTCGTCTGCGCGGTACCTCTCCCTAGCGTCCAACCTCCCCGGCCCGCCTTCGCAGCAGGCGCTGAACACGCTGTACTTTGCGCACCTGCTGCCGATCCTGGGCTTCGGGTTCGACGCACTGGACGGCAAAGTCGCTCGATGGCGCGGCGGCGGGTCAATGCTCGGTCAGGAAATGGACTCGCTCGCGGACCTGATCTCGTTCGGCGTCGCGCCAGCGACGCTCGCATTCACCCTCGGACTGCGAAACCCGCTCGACTGCCTCGCTCTGATCCTGTTCGTTTCGGCGGGACTCGCCCGCCTGGCCAGGTTCAACGCCACGGTCGCGCTCATCCCCAGCGACGCCGCGGGAAAGAGCAAGTACTTTGAGGGTCTGCCCATCCCCAGCTCCCTCTTCCTCACGAGCATGATGGCCTACTGGGTCAAGCAGGGCTGGCACCTCCTCGGCAAGCGCGGCGGCTCGGACGTTCCCTTTGGTACGCGTGTACTCTTCGGTGACAAGGGTGGTTTTGGCGAGGTGAGTCATCATTCGCGCGCAAGCTCAATGCAACGTCTAACACGCCTGCAGATCCACCTCGCTTCGTTCATCTTTGTCGCCTGGGCTGCTATGATGGTCTCCAAGACTCTTAGGGTTAGTCATGCGTTCTCACATATGTGGTGTGTGCTAATCAGGCAGGTCCCGAAGCTGTAATCAGGAGCTCTGATGTGACATAGGCATGCAAGCTATTAAAGATGTCTGGTTCCACGTGCCGTACCAATGTCCGAGCGCCGCTTCTTTCCTGGGCTACAGCCGTGGTGGGGAGGAATGGATGCTCGGTCTTGCAGCGAGCTCACGAGACCGTGCCGACTGCTGGCAGGTGGTTGCGCCCCTCGAAATATGAGCAACTTCCGAACCCCGTTGCCTCGTGTTGCTGGTCGGTGGCCTGTGCGTTGAAGTGGCAACGAGTTGACAATCTTCTCGCGACTGATTTGCCTCTTCTCACATTGACTCACTAACCCCTCGCCCTCTTGCTCCCATTTACCGCACCGCTTCTTGGCAATGGGTCACCACACCAGTCACCAGCCTGACGCTATCCTCGTCCTCCTAACACTGGCATGCCTGGCGTCATTGCTCGCCGTTTCCATATTTTGGTTGTGTACGAGGTCTCCATCCGTGAGTACTGGCTGGTCTTTCTTCCTGCTCAGTGTGCAAAGGGGCTCACACAGATGCTCCTAGTCGGAGAGAGAGCCGCTATACGTTCAGACTCCACCAAGGTGGCCGCCTCCCTACGACCGGCCTGGCCGAAGGCGGCCGCCCACTCCACCAACACCGGACTCCTTGTCCGGAGGAAGGAGATCGAGCCGCCGGTTTCGCCACCTCAACAACCCTTTCTACTACGCTCCGGTACACTCCGAGGCCCAGCCAGACATCACGACCGAGCCTACCGCCACTCCGCGAATGCCCGCCTTCGGATCGCAGCTGCCGCCGGCACTGATGCCAGCTTCCTCCTCAACACCGACTCTTGCCTCCTCTTCGAGTACGGAAAGGGCCCTGTGGGCGCCAGGCAACCTCGGTCCAGACGTGTTCGGTCTATTTGACTGGAACTACTTCCATACCATCCGTCCTCACTCCGCCCCTGCAGTGCTCGCGAGACATGGTGAGTCCCAAATTTCGAAATGTCCGATTATGTGTGGTACTGGGTTGACGCTTGGACAGAGCAGACCCTCAAAGAGGCGGAGAGCCCGGATCAGTACAGCAAGTGCCAGGGGGATCCCCCTTGGTGGCCGCTCGTCCACTTCCATCTTGTGGGAGGGGTAACACCGCCCATGAGGCCGTCAGCGCCCGACCCGGCCCGAATGCGCCAGCGGCCGATGACTTCGAGGGCGGTTCCCGAAGACCCCCCTGCGACGCTTCCAGACGGACGACCCTATCCCTATTGGGACCCAGCTGGGCACTATTACTGGCCATACATCCCAGACGAGTACGAGAGGATGATCTACATCGAGGTGGAGAAGAGGTTCCTGGATGAAACCATGCGTACGCCCGAGCCGAAACCGGTCTGGCCGGGGGGCGAGAGGCCATTGGCCCCACACTGGTATCCGGGAGGGTAGGTCTTGGCCAAGGCCATCCGATACTGACATACTACAGGCGAGACAAGCCAGAAGACCTGTGTTTCCCTTTTTACAATCCTGGGGAGCCGCCGCAACCAGGCAGCCGACCTATCTTTCCCGTTCGAGACCTGCGCATGCTGGTGGACTATGATGCCTTTCTGAAGGCCAGGCGAAATGCGTTCATCGGCAAAACATTTACGCGGTTGACGAGCTGGAGCTCAAGCGAGGTCGCTCATCCTGAGGATGGCTACGACTTCCACGTCCCATTTGATTCTCGGTGCCTATTCGGGATGGGTACCGATATCGAAGGACACGAGTGGACGTCCGCCTGTACATTCAAAAGGCGCCTTTGCGCTTGTCGACCGGGGGAGGCTGGGAGACGAGAAGGCCGCATGGGTATCTGCTTTTACTGCGCAAAGTTCTTTGTCGACCCTGCAGCCAAACGCATGAGGTCACAGTCGCGCAGCCTTAGCATCGATCCTCTCAAGATCGATCCCTGCACGCCACAACTCGCCTGCCTCATGACGGATTGGGCGGCGTTCATCCTTCAAGACGCCACACGGCACAAAGCCCCAGCGGCAAAGCAACGATCTCCAGCGGCAACGGGCGGGTATTCACCAGTTGTGCGTGGCGGACCGGGCTTCAAGGGATCCTTTTGGCGAGACCCTAAGAAGCGTACGGCGCGTCCACGACGCGCATTCTCGTTGCGCGATCCTGCTGGTCCTCCACGCCCAGCAGGAACACAGATTTATCGCTGGATGCGATGGGCCGATGAATGGGTTCCGGTGCACTGGAACGGCACAGCCAGCGCGCCAGATCTCGACCACCGCGACGACACTCAAGACGCAGTGCAAAATATCGACCCTCGAACCCGTGGCTGGGTGCGGAACGCTTATCCGCAAATATCGGAGCGGGTCTCGCTGCTTTTGGAAGGGGAAACGAGTACGAGGATGAGGAGGATTCATGCGTAAGGCGGGGATGCGGAGGACGGGGCCTCGGCCAGAGGCTTGGCGGGTTACAGATACTGCCGGCTACTGCGTTGGAGCCCACAAACAAGTCCAGTGCGCGTGGCCCTTCAACCCCTCTCTTGAGACGCACATGGTAGCAGCCAGACAGAGACGATGTATGACGTGCATGTGGTGAAGGTTGCGGTGATTGGGCCAGCGATACGCCTGCAACGAGATGGTGGATCGTCTGGGTGCCGTTGGTCTCTTTCGCCAGATGGTCTGGGTCGACCCCATCGTGACACCGCGGATGTTTATCATCTGAGACACTAGGAGGCTTGAGTCTCCGGGATCGACGTGTCGCCTCTTGACTTTCGAGCATGCCTTTGTGTATCCATGCCCCATCGTGCCTGCCATGCGTCAGCGGTTGCGAGCCTTCCGAAAGCAGTATGTAGTTGGCTTACTGGCCCGCCGCCATTGGCTGTCCCGCTCGGCGTGGCACTCTCGTCCGTCTCATCTCGGTCGGCACCATCCTCGCTCTCCAGCTCGACCTCATCGTCATCATCATCATCATCGCGAGACCCATTCGCTCCAGATGTGCCATTGAGCGTCGGGCGTTTCCGCTTGCGTGTGCCGCCGGCACGGTCGTCCTCGTTTCGCGAGACAGCTGCCTCGCCGATAGGCGTGACGGGTGTTTCGGAGAACGAAACATTGCAGCCCCGACAGTGTTGTGCGCGGATAGGGTGGTAGCAATAGAGGTGGTAGTGCGCTTCGCCTATTCCGGAGTCAGTGACGGTGCTTCAGGCTAAGGACAGTGAAGAGTATCGCACAACTTGATTTGCCACAGGCCACGCCCTGCCAAGGTCAGTATCGAACGCATCGAGACGGGCTCAAGACTCACAGTCATGACGACCTTGTCGCATCTCTGACACCGGTACACCTCCTCCGACTTCTCGCTCCGCAACCAGGTCTCGAGCTCCATCTGGCCTCTTGGCGCAAGGCTGTACCGTCCCCGTCTGAACCTTCAGCGTTCTCGTCCCGCGGTACTCAGCCTCTGAAGCAATACAGAGAGGCCGCCATCGAGCGAACGCACTTCGATCTGACGAGCCAGCCTCGAGAGACAAACGTCTTGAGGAGCTGCTCTCCCTGCGACTTGGTCATGGTCGACGCCAGCTGATCCGTCAGGCGCAGGGCGTGATTTGAGCCGAGTGAGTTGGCGGGATAGGACTCGATAATGCCCTCGAGCTAAAGGCATTGTCAGCACATCCATACTGAAGTACTTCGCTCTCGCCGCACGTACCACTTTCCTGAAGTAGGCGATCTCGAGTGGGGTATAGTCGGTGCCTTTCGCTGCCGTCTCGGTCGATGCGTCGATGTTGACCTGATGTGTGAGCTACCTTCACGGAGATAGCAGCTGAAAGCATACCAGGGCTACCCAGTATCGACCTTGCACGGTATCTTCTCTCGCTCTCCGTACTTCCAGACCCAGCTCCTCGAGGATCTCGTTCAGGTCGACTAGGAACTTGACCAACCCGGCCTCGTCTGCGGGATGTGTTGGCCGGAAATCCGGATCTTCCGCTAAGAGCCATCAGTGGTTGCTCATCAGAGCTATACATGAGGCATTGGCCTACCCTGACAGGCCTTGACGGCGCGGCGGTACATCACCAGAGCGACATCTTGGTTCATGACCCTCCGGGACAGGAGAGACTGGTTGTACACCTGGTGCAGGAGGCTGGGTCTTATTGGCATTGTGAAGGCGCTACTGTCGAGTCCCTGTCTCCGACGAGCTCGCGAAGCTGTTGCCGCCCGGACTGGCCAGCTGCGATGGTATGGAGCAAGGAAATGTGATGGTCGCGAACGGACATGAGCGAGCTGAAACAAGTCGCGTCGATGCCGTAATCCGGTATTGACACAAGTTCCTTTGGAAAGATTTTGGCTGACCCAGGCGAAGAAGTTGACTTTCGCTGCACCTTTTTCGATTCATCAAACCTTGTCACCATGAGTGCTGCCCCTCAGACGCTCAAGAGGCGGCTGCATGTCGGCGGCTTGACCCCTCAGATCACGCCAGCGCATCTCAAGGACCGGTTCTCGAGCTTCGGCGTGGTGACTGACGTGGAAGACATGGGTCCCAACGCTCTTGGCGATCCGCGGCCATTTGCTTTCCTCACGCTTGAAACTTCGCCTGCGCAGCTGAAGAAGTGTGCGTAGTGGTATCAATGTATGGCTTGAGTTTCGCTGATGTCTCAGGCTTGAATATCATGTCTGGATCTATGTGGCGTGGGTGTCAGCTACGCATCGCTGAGGCCAAGCCGAAATGGGACATCAGGCGAGTCTATCATCTGGCAACGTTGTGAGGGTCAACTCGGCTGACCCCAGCGAAGGCTAGAGAAGGAACGTAATCCAGCGCCGGACGTAGTGGAAAAAGACCGACTAAGGAAGCGGAAACGAGCGATCAGGGAGATGGGCGAAGATGTCGGCAAAGAAGCCCAGGACATGCGCATCCCGACCGAGAGAAACATCAAGACCAAGAAGGTCAGCGCAGGCCAGTAATACCCACAGGACTCGTCGCTGACGTCGGTCTCTAGTTTTGGACGATGGACGAGGGAAAACATCTCATCAGGCCAATCTGCATGCGCCCGAGCCGACCGTTGCTCTCCCTTACTGCGCGACAAGCGGGCGACAAGGTGCGCAAACCGCCGACACGAGCCCGTCGGAGAGTCATCAACCCGATGCTGTGGAACCCGACGCACGTCGGCCAGAGCGCCTTCCAGGCTGACGGCTCGGCTTCGACCGGCGGCTTGGAGGCGGTCGAGTGGATCTTCGAGAGTGTTGACGATGAGGAGGTTAACGACGAGTCGGAGGATGGGAAGCGTCTGGTTGGAGTTTGGAGAAATACGTCGACAGGGGAGGAGCAGCCTGTGCTTGTTTCGCGAAGGCTTGTGCAGGCCGGCGACCAGGTTGACGACGTTGTGGACGAGCTGGATATGGACGAGGACGTCGACGCGGCGTCCGATCTCTTCCCGCTCCATCGGGAGGTCACGGCTGCGAATCTCGCCTATTCGGATGACGAGGACGAGGACGACCTCTTTGCGTCGACCCGAAGGCAGAGACAGGAGGAAGCGCCGGCTCAGGAGGGCGAGGAGGACGGTTCGGACGCCGCATCCGAGCTCTTCCCAACACGCTCGCAGCCCGTTGTCTCCGCCCCTGCCCCAGCACTCTCGGTGGAAGCCTCGCCAAGTGGCGACATGTCCGACGAGGCGTCATCCAGTTCGAATGGCCGTTCGACGGACGAGGAGGCGGAGGCAGAGCAGAGCGATCGCGCCTCATCTCCCTTGTTCGGAGATCGCACTTCGCAAGCGCCACCGCCGTCGGAGCCGTCTTCGTCGCCTATGTTCGCGGCCAGATCGATCGCCGAGCCTGAGTCCGAGTCCAGATCGCCATCGCCCGTGCGAGCCATGACGCCGCCACCGGCGTTGCGGAAGAAGGCAGCAGCCGCTGTCCCGGTCAACCTCCGGCAACAGGCCAAGGGAGAGCGCAGCCGCGACCTGAACCTCCTGGCCTCCTTGCTCGGCGGTGGCGAATTCCCCAAAGCCAAGTTGGACCTTGACGACATCGAGATCCCGGGCAGCAGTGCCGCCGGCGCGGCGCCGTCGCACAAGGGACCCCTTCGACTTCGAGGAGGAGCAGCGGAGAAGCGTAAAGCCGACTCATCCTCGGACGAGGAGAGTGACAGCGACGAGGACAGCGATGAGGACGGCACCTCGAGTGATTCGTCGTCTTCATCCTCGTCATCTTCCTCGTCAAGCGGGTCCAGCGACTCTGACAGCGGTTCGAGCGACAGCTCGAGCGAGGATTCGGAGTCAGAGTCGGAGTCCGCCTCAGAATCTGAAGCGGCTGAAGCGGAAGCATCTTCAGCTACTGGGCGGCCGGCAAAGCTGAAGGATATGTTCGCTCCTACGCAGCTAGACCAGCCGTCTGGCGGCGGCTTCTCCCTGCTCGCCACGCTGAACGCCGACGTTGACCTCGACGAGGAGATGGACGTCCCTGCGGAGGAAGAAGCCCCTACGCAGCGCGAGGCAGAGCTGCAGCTCCTTCCAGCCACAGCCAAGTCCTTCTTCGAGTCCGACCCGTCCATCCCACTCTTCTTCGACCCGTTCACCCCGCGTCCGGGCGCGCCAGCCGCCGATCTCGCTCCGCAGCAGCAAGACGGGGACGGTCCCGCCGGGACCACCAAGAAACCGGTTGTGTTCTGGCGAAACGAGACCGACGAAGATATGAAGAAGGCGTGGCAGGAGAAGCGCCGCGACTTGACGCGCGAGTGGAAGAAGCGCGGCAGGGAAGGCAGAAAGGCCAAGAAGAGGCGCGGTGGTGCGGACGACGAGTAGTAATGAAGCTCGGAAGATCATGATCATATGCCATCACATTTGTGGTTCCTGCATCACTGATGATCGCCTGGTACACTATGCGCGACATAGCCCTTGAGGCTTAGGGTCGGTCGAGGATCGCGATGCGTTCCATTGCATGCAAGCAGGCAGTGAGGGGAGCGTATTGTTGAACGAAGGGAACAGACGTTAACGTATATATTACAAAAACATTTGACCAAACCTCATCGGCCACATAGCTCAGTTGGGAGAGCGTGAGACTGAAGTTCTCAAGGTCATCGGTTCGATCCCGATTGGGGCCAACTTTTTGCATTTCGGCTCAGTTTCCGCCCGTTTAGCAGATGGTCTGTATGATTATGGAATGATTGATATCGGCCATGCATGCTTCGGCCTCAAACACGCGGCCGAGTTACCAGAAAGCATGGCAGAGCAAGGCAGAACCCCGACAGATAGCCGCCCGGATGGACATGTCCTCGACCCCACGGTCAACCGGCTCTCATGAAAGCCGTTGGGGCATGCCGCTCGAAATCGGCAAAGCAGTGGAAGTCGAGAGCAGTAGACAGCAGCTCCGATACGACTGCGAAGGGAATACATACTGAAGCTAAGTTCGTGAGCACCGCACACAGTCGATCAATCACAAGATGAGTCTTCATCGCGTGCTGAACCGCCACTTTGGCGCATTCAAGCTCGGTCCGCACCTCTCCCCCAGGCAAAGACTCCAGTGCCTTCGTTGGTGGCAGTGATGCCCGGGTTCGGGGTCGCATCCTGACCCACGATGAACCTTTGACCTCACTCGTGTGTCATGACAATCCGTCCTTTCACCACTGCACTAAGGATGGCTCTCGGCGAGGTAGATGGCGGTCTCCTCTCGCGTAGTGAAAACGGGCTTTCTTCGCCACTTGCGTCTTCCAACTATTCCTCCTCCCACCCACTTGAACAACGCAGACCACCATGACTAGCGAAGCTTCCCCGACCGCCAGCGAGCTGGGTTACGCGGACGTATCGCCACCGGCCTCCCTCGCTTCGTCCGACGCTGGGTCCGTCAAGCAGCACCACGACGGTCTCTCGATTGAAGACCTCTCGAGGCTGTTCTCAGTTCAGCAGCAAGGCGAATCGACAAATCAGGAGCAAGGCGAATCGACAGTGAGCGATCCCTCCAAGGAATTCGTCAGCGCCGAGGAGCGCTTGGCCGGCACCACTGAGCACGGTCCCGTTCCGGCCCCGGCTTCTGAAGCCAGCAGCATGCCGCCTGCCACCAACGTAACTGCTCGCAGCACGAGCCCGACCGGCGAGAAGTCTCTCCGATTTGCTGACACCAAGCCGGAGGCGCGTGAAGCTAAGGTCGCCGCGGAGGAGTCCGTGGTCGAGAGCGAAGTCAATACCCCCGAGTCCAGCACCAACCGCACCCTAGGTGACCTTCTAGCGTCCGGCTGGAGGTCTAGCTGCTACGCCGTGTCGGCTGGCAGGAAGATCGCCCAGCCGTGGCTGTCGAGCGCGTGGACCGGCGCGACCAACAAGTTCAGCACCGTTTCGACCTACATCTCCAGCAAGTACACCACTATGGGCGGCCCGACGGCCATGGAGAGTCTCAAGAAGGGCGCGTCGTCCCTCTGGACCGGCATCTCGAACGCTGCCGCCTGGACGCGCGACAACGCCGGCCCGATGATGGCCTCAGGCTGGGCAAAGGGCAAGAACCTGTACTCAAACGCGCCAAGCATGTCTCAGATGCGCAGTATCGTGGACAGTGCCTATCAGAGCGCCAAGGACCACGTCGTCGAGGGGTACAACTTGGTCGGAAAGGTCGTCAAGCCGTACTGGGAGTCCGCCGCATCATGCAGCGAGGATGGCAAAGGCAAGCAGAAAGCAGATTAGCCCCCGGATCGGTTCTCTCCTGATCACAGTCGGCGGAGACTCTGAATGACTGCACCGAAGGCTGTACACCGCTTGAATTGATCCTTGTGCATGCATATGTGATATTCTTGACTTGTTCCCCGCCGTGCTGGTGATCCCCACGTCTTGTTGAATCCCGCCACTGACCTCCACCTTGCGAGTCCACCTGCGTCGCGTGACCTGCGGGAAATGACCCTCACGAGCGTATGAGAGATCGATGGATCTGTCCTGCCAGTCTACGCAGCATGGTGAACTGGATGAGGGGTGCTACATCCGACTCGACTGGCGATACGGGACCATCGACGGGCGCTTCCCCGCCTGAAGCAGTCTGTGAGTGGCTCAACCCGAACTCGAGCTGGCGCTCACTCTCGTCCCATAGGCCGGGATCGCACGTCCTCCCGATCGTCGGCTGTCCCAGTATCGCTCCGAAGCCTCGCATCGACTCATCCATACTCAGCGTCCTTCCTGCTCGGCTCGACCTTGACACTCACCTTCGTCTCGGCCGCGTGGCTCACCAAGTCGGTCTTCTTCGCTTCTCGGAAGGCGTCACCGTCTACGATCGTGTCCCAGGCAGAGGCGATCTGGGCAGCAAGGTTACAGCAGGCGGAGCAGAATTTCCAAGCGCAGCTGAAGGTGGAACGCGCCGAGAGGGCAGCTCTGGAGACCAAGCTCGAGCAAGTGCTGGCTGCGGTATCAAGCCGGAGCACGGCGTCCCCGATGGCGATACCTTCCTCCGAGCCGGCAGGTCAGCCTTCGGCTCCGTCCAAAGAGTCCGCTATTCGCGCAAACCCAGACCAGGCATTCACCATGCCCTCAGAGCGATGGCCCTCGCCCAGGCAGCCATCCGCTCGGGCTTCAGGAGAGACCACTTCCGCACAAGCGGAAGGCATCGCCGCGTCGCGAGAATGGCACCCCGGCCCACTATTCGACATGGAGGCTCTGGCGCGAGACGCCGCCAAGGCCGAGGCGGAGAGACCTCCTGTCAAGACAAAGTATCCTGTCGCGCGGCACATCAACCTCAGCAGAGGGTTCGGAAGGAGCGGACCGCTCCCGGTCGTCGATGCCTCGAATCCGAACTTCATCACCTAGCACTGCAGTCTATCCACGCTCTCGATAATGGATTACATGCTGGGGGGATGTTTCGTTACAAGTCTGTACAAGTGTGATGATGGTTGTATATGCCCATTGTAGTTGTAATGATACACAAGAAGATGTATGATCTGGCTGTCTCACTGCGTGCGCTGCGTAGGCTTCATGGCTTGGTGAATGTCACTGAGGCACGTAACTGTCGCTCCTTTGGACTTGGCGAACATGCTACAGGTCGTGGCGAAATCGACCTCAAATGCGAAACTCTGGTCATCATACTTGCTGATAGTCACGGTCGAAGCGTACGACACCTTGAGCCTCTGTAGCTCTGCCAGGTCGTCGAATCGGGTCAGATTCGGCAGGTCGGCCACGCGGGGAAACGCTGCCCAGATTTTGGCGAGCTGGGCCGTCTGAGCGCGCTTGATGCCGGCGGTCTCGAGGGTCGTCTTGCCAAGCATTGACCCATTGCGAGATGGTGTCTTGACGGGAGACACAGCGCGTGGCTGGATCCCGCACTCGATGATGTTGAGGTATTGCTTGCGGACAGAGGTAGACATACAGAGTTGCCCGTTCTTGATCCGCATCCAGAGACTGTGGCAAGCTTCGACATGTCGCTTGACAAGGTCCAGCTCGTGTTCCAACTGCAACACTCCGGTGGCTTCGGCGTGTTTCTGAGCGCGGCGGAACAGTGGCTGCAGGATGTCGAGGTCGTGGGGTGACGAGAAGTTCTTTGGGAACTGTTCAAGAACTTTGCCCTTCATCGATCGCCCCTTGTTCATGATACAGTCCATCTGAGCGGGTCAGCCTTTGTCCCTGCCAAGCAGGGGCGGTCTTACGATGTGCCGTCCGAGGTGCTTCGAGCGGTGGTCCGGCGTGAACTCCCTGCGATTGTGCGCGTCCGTGTCGACCCCCAGGGTGTCCGTCTGTTTCTTCACCTTGAGCCATTCCAGCATCCCGTCGTGCTTCTTGACGTCGCGCCATAGCACTTCCGGTCGGATTTGCAGCCCGCTCTTCCTCGCATCCAGGACGTGGCAGAAGCTGCCTGATCAGCATGTCTCGACCTCAACGAGGGCGGGGCTCGACTCACATATGAGCGAGGCGGACGCTGTCCTGGTGGGTCACACCGAACCTGTATACGGCGCAAGCGTGCAGATTCGAATCTGGTGAGTCAGACAGGGCCCCTCGCAGGCCTTCGCTCACATTTGCCGACCAGGTCTTGACCCTCAAGGCCGCCCAGCAAGAAGCGCTGCAAGTTGTGGGTTTGCTTCTCCGCATCCGATCCCTCCAGTGCTCGGAGAAATTGCTCCCCGCGGACTTGGCCTTTGACAAAGTGATCTTGGATGAAGCCCGGCGGCACGCGCGCCTCGTGAGCTGGCGTGTCGGTGAAGCTGTCAACAAGCTCGCTGTCCCAGTAGACATTGACAGTGTCGCCGTCGTAGTCGCCTCCGGCGTGGAGGCTCATGGGGGATTGAGCGCATAGAGTCGACGATGCCGACATGACGACGACGTCACGCAAGTGAGCCAACTCGGGCCGGTAGACAGCCGTATACTTGCGTACGTCGGTCGCCAGCTTGCATGGAGACCTGACGACAAGTACTTCCCCCTCGAGGTGTGTCATGGGGCAACCGGTGACCGGGTCGACTGGCCCGTTGCCGGAGAAGGAGATGAAGATCTCGTTCGGGGCGAGGATCTCCTGGCTGTCCGGCACGACAAACGAGGATAGAGAAGCCTTGACGGGAAGCCGGAACGAACCGACAATCTTGTCACACAGGTTCTCGACGAGATATCGGAGTCGCGTTGAGGCGAAAGTTGTTCGTGTGGGACAAGCGCCGGCGCATAACGCCATGTACAGTCTGTCGCGCGTCAGATCACCTGCCAGTCCCGGTCAGGATCAGATACCCACAGCTCATTCTTGCTGAGAACACCGCCCGGACCGCCAATGTCGTCCAGTCCGTCTTCGTCCTCCGCGTCATCGTCATCCAGGACAACACTGTCATCCGTAGAGCTCTCGCTCTGCTCGGATCGCATAGACAGACCGGACACCTTCAGGGAAAGCCCTCGAGCCGCCATGTCCCTCCTCCGCCTGCTCGCACCGACTCCACCGAGACGATACACGTTGGCGATCAGGCGGCGAAGAGCGTCACTGTCCGTCTCGTCCTCGAGCGGCTTCGTCGAGAACGCTTGAGCTACTTCAGTGAGACTGTCCTCGCACATCTTGACAAGTAGCGATTCCGGCACGCCGTTGTGCCGAAGCATGATCGTTGGCTCGGAGGAAAGTGGCACCTCGAGCTTCATGACTTTCCACTTGACCAAGTCCAGGATGAGCATCGATGGATCGAGAGCCAGAGCGGTCGAGGGCTGCGCTTTGACCATCGATTTGCGGAGAACGACGTCGATGCCGGCGTACCGCCTAGACTCCGAGGGCGACATGACTGCCAGCATGCCCTTGGACCCCCCGAGTCGCACCTGGATGGCAGAAGGTCGACCTTGGCTCGGATCCAGGTTCAGCCTGACGAGGGCTTGGTAGACGCGGCTTGCCAGCTCCTCGGCTGACACTTCAGCGATATCCCAACCGCCCGGCGTTTCCAACTCACACATCAGACCACAGCCGTCAGTTAGGATCTCCTCTGTTGCTGGATCGTCCTGGTTGCGAGCATGACTTGACACAATGTCGTCGACGACGCAGATTCGAGACTCGTCGACCCTAGCGACGGGAATCGTGTCGGTAAAGAGGATCTGCGGGCGCGCTGCCCATCTACGCAGGGTCAGAACCGGAGACACCTAGTGTTGGGTCGACTCACTTGGCCATCGCCTGTCCAGGCATCTGATTCAGGTCATTGAAGCCTGAGTGCATAAGCGCTTATCCTGAACAACCGGCAAACTGGCGCTTACGAGCCAGGATGTCTTGTAGCGACAGGAGACCGTGTGTGGATCGAGGTGGAAACTCGGCCGGAAGCGGATCGTTTGTCTCGACAGCGAAGAACGATCTGCCGTCCGGAGCTGCCCATAACGCCCGGAAGGTCCGCCCACAGACAAGGAGGATCCTGCCTGTGAATAGGCCGACAAGATCTTCGCCTTTCACCCTGCCTTTCCCGGCGGTCTGGATGCGAAAGCTCAGGACCCGGCGGGAGCCGTACCACCTCGCGAGGCGGAATGACCGCCCGCTCAGGTCTGGAGGGAACGGCTTGAATGCCACGCCGAGCGTCCCCGGGCTCTTGCTCCTTCCGCGTGGGCCAAGGCGGCTGCCTCCGCTGCCACTGCTCGCATCCGCGAGATGCATGTCGGCCATAGGGATAGACTCGCTGCCGGTTGGGTCGCCACTGCGCGGGGTGTAGATCCTGGCTTCGGCCGGACCCTCGATATCAGGCTTGACGACCGTGAAGCCGTACGCCAGCCGACCACCGTACGGCCAGTCGGGCGACTCGTTGTACAGCCTGCGGCTCTCGCCCGACGCGAGATCCGCCTCCTCGCGATCAACCTCTTCCCACACCCGTGTCCGCTTCGCGTCTGCAGCTCCTCCGAGCTCAATCGGGGCCTCGTCGTCGCTGCTGTCCGCAGTACCGCTGTTCCGTTTCTTCGCGCGCCGAACGAGGGGAAGAAGGTGAGGTCCAACTTCGGCCGCTGTGCCAACCAGGCAGTCCAGCTCTTTTCGCTTGAGATTGTCCCACCGCAGACCGGCCTCCTGCAGCAAGTATCCGAGCTCGAGCTGGATATGTAGGAGGACTCGGTACTGGTTGAGGAACCCTTGGTACGGGTTCTTGGGCAAGACCGAGATGTACCGCCGGGCGACCGGGACCGCGGTTTCCGCCGCCCATGTCGGAGGTGAAGGCGCTGCTGTTGTGAGGCTCGATGTGCTGGACTTGACGCCCTTTTCTGGTGTGTGAAAAACGTTGTTGGCCGTGTCGGGCAGCGGCTCGGCTGGACCTTTGCCTCCGGCTTTTGTGGGAGAAGTGTGACCGAGAATCGCATTTTTGCGTGCATTGGCCGCTCGGATTCTGCTTTCCGTCGAGTAGGGGTGTCCCGCAGTCCGGAGCTTCTCGTTGAACGCGCTTGGTTCCCCACTTGCGTCCCTCAACGAACGGACTTTACTAGGGCTTCGCTGCGGTGTCGTAGGGTCTGAGTTGGGTGTTCTCAAGCCCTTGACAGGCGCTGCGACAGATTGTCAGAGGATGTTACCCCGCATACAGGAAGAGACCTACAAGCGGGAGTCGGCGCATCGACCATCTCGACATCTTGCCCCTGAAGAGGGGCGAACCCCGGGGCGATGGCCACGTAGCCCTGCGAGGCGAGTTCTCCAGACCCGCAGCTGAACATCTCTTCCTCCTCGAGTGCCTTGGCCTGAACTTTGGCCTCTTTCAAGGCGCTTACCAGCCGCATGTCGAAGAACATCGCGGGGCTCATGAGCGGCTTCCGGCGGACGGATCCATCAGTCCCTCTTGGTTGAGGGACAGCGCGGCCGACTTCGGCATCGACGAACCCGCGGAAGAACGGCTGATACTCGGCGACAAAGATGCGGAGGTTGTTCAAGATTTGACGAGCAGTGTCGCTCGTCTCGTATTGGGGAGCTCGGAGATTGAGGCCAAGAGGCAGTTCTGCTAGAACATCAAACTGGCCGGCGTCAGTACAGGCGGACGGTCTCAATTGTTGGACGACTTACAGCTTCTCTCACATCCCTCGGAAGGGTGCTGAGGTCCAAGCTGGACACCATGGCTCTTCAAGGGATACAAGACAGTGGGTGGTGGAAGAAGAAAGTTCAAGGCGCGGAAATGTCCAGGCCAAGGACTTGTGTGACTCGTTCATTGACGTTGGGCAACTGTGATCCAGGGGGAGTGATGGCGTGGGGCAAGGTCCGTGCGCCTGCGCGCCTCGTGGCCGGATCGCATCATTGATGGCGCCGTGTGCTTGCCGTGCAGCGAGGCATTGTCCACTCGCAAGAGCTGATTGTCCTCGAATTGGTCTGATGCATACCTTGGCCGTCGGTCCGTACCTCAGAGCGCGTCTCAACTTTCCCGGGTATCAGCAGCCGTGTTTCACGTTGAACACGTGACCTACTTCTCGCTCGTCCGAAATATCCACTTCTCGGCCGGGTAAGTGGTGTTGCGACTAGTGCACAGTCGTCATGGCCTCAAGACCGCCATTGCTGAGCCTGCTGGCCTCTGCCAGGGTAGCGTGTGGCCATGCCGCTACATCGCGGTCAATGTTCGTGTCAGCCAGTCGAGCAAACTCCAGTTCGGCTGGAGGTGCACCCCCAGGGTATACTATCCGGGGCCAGACGTACGAACGGGACAACTGGTCGAATGCCCCGCCCACAATCCTCGACAAGGTCGGTCGAAACCTTCATGAGCAGCCCGCCCACCCCATCGGGATCATACGGTCGATCATCGAGTCGCATTTCCCTCACCACGCATCTGTGACCCCGTCGACGCCGATCGTCACAGTGCACCAGAACTTTGACGAGCTGGGTTTCGCGCCGGACCACCCTGGTCGCAGCTTGACCGACTCGTACTACCTCAACAAAGAGCACATGCTGCGGACACACACGAGCGCACACGAAGTGGAGACGTATCGGACAGGCCAGGACCGGTGGCTTCTGACGGCCGACGTTTACCGGCGAGACGAGATTGATTCCTCGCATTACCCCGTGTTCCACCAGATGGAGGGAACGCACATTTGGCCACAGGACGAACTCGACCGTCTGCCCGAGCTGAACCGCGCACTTGCCGCTCAGCTCGCAGACTGCCCGCTCGTGATCGAGGACGAGACACGCATCTCCGAGTCGAACCCTTACCAGACATGCCACGACCCCGCACATGCCGCCGAGATTGCCCAGCACCTGAAGCATTCGCTCAACAGCCTTATCTTCCGCCTTTTCGGACACACGACCGAAGATGGCGAACCTTTACGCGTCAGGTGGATCGAGGCTTTCTTCCCATTCACGACCCCGAGTTACGAGGTCGAAGTCTGGTGGAAGGGTCAATGGCTGGAAGTCCTCGGGTGCGGCGTCGTCATGCAGAAGACGCTTGACCAGGCAGGTGAGTCTTTGAGAGTCACAATCAGAGCTGTCTGCTGACATGCGGCAGGACAGTCGCATAAGGCCGGCTGGGCGTTCGGGCTTGGGCTGGAACGCCTATCGATGGTCCTGTTCTCGATTCCCGATATCCGTCTGTTCTGGTCGACCGACACCCGATTCCTGTCCCAGTTCTCGCCGAACACCATCTCGACGTTCAAGCCGTACTCGAAGTATCCGCCATGCTACAAGGACATGTCGTTCTGGCTCCCGCAGGGTGCGCGGACCGACGAGGGCGGGAGTATGGCCGGCGGCCTGGAGGTTCACGGCGACAAAGAGGCCAGCCAGCGGATCGTCGAGACTGGGCCAAAAGTCTTCCACGAGAACGACTACTGCGAGATCGTCCGTGAAGTCGCAGGAGATCTCGTCGAGAACGTCACGCTCGTAAGCGGTTCAGGACCACGAGGTAGTCGGTCGCTGACATGGGCAGATTGACGACTTTACCCACCCGAAGACGGGACGCCAGAGCAAGGCGTACCGCATCAACTACCGCTCCATGGATAGGTGCGGATGACCGGTCTTCATCGCCGCAAGCCCGTTGCTGACGCCGACCAGATCACTGTCGAATGACGAAGTGAATGCGCTGCAGGCGCAAGTGGAGAAGCGGGTCGTCCAGGAGATGGGCCTCGAGATCAGATAACACCCTTGAGCAATCATGCAATTATGCAAAAACATATCGAGCGACATTGCGTGTACATCATGTCGTGATCGACATATAGCCGAGAGAGAAAGAGAGAGAGAGAGAGCAATGTTCACAGATCATGGATAACAGGATAGACACAGAAAGACCCGGCGATGTTCTAAACACCAGCAGTGCACCGGAAACAGTTTACCATGTAAAACTGCCGCAGCGTCCTGACAGGGACCGGAAACAAGACGGAACACTATACACCTTCCACAGAATCGTCGCGCAATGCAAATGCCGGCGCCTGCGCCCCTCGCCATGGCCGAACCCGTCATGAGCCGTCGAGGGCTGCCTTGGCGGCTGGGCTCGAGCCGGGCGAGTCGGGTCGCAGATGCGTGCCGCCCTCCTAAGCCTGAGCCGCGACGTCACCCGTGACAGGGCCCTCCGCCACGTCATTCTGCGCCAGGTCGCCGAGGTTGTGGAAGTCTGCCAGTCAGCTAGGACTCTCGCGCACTGCCGTGAACACATACCCAGAATCTCGCTGTACATCATGACCTTCCAGGTGTCGACGGGCAGGTCGGCATCGTTGAAGCTCCAGTCGAACACCTCGGCAGCAACGGGCTCGTCGGATGGGTCGTGGTACGGCGCGAGGTACTCGTGCGCCAGACCCTCGGCCGCAGAGATACGTGTGCGGGGGTCGAACACGAGCATCTTCTCCAGCAGGTCGAGAGCTGGGTCGTCAGCCCGGCTGTTCATTGACAACAGGCTGGCGAGTACTCACAAAGGGGGTCGGCATTCTGGAACTTCGTGGTGAAGGGCACCTTCTCCCTCTTTGGCAGGCTCTGTACGAATCGAAGGGTCTGCAAGGTGAGCACGGGCCCCATGCTCAAGCACTAGGGTTACGCACGTTTTCACTGGCAATGGTCTTGATGACATCGTCTGGAGGGGTACCCAGCAGCTCCGTGATGATCGAGAACTGATTGACGTCTAGGAGGGTCAGCCGAGACAATCCTGTACGCTGGAGAGCATCCGGTCGTCCGGCATGACTCACGGTCCTTTCCGGGGAACAAGGGCTTGCCCTCGAGCATCTCCGCAAAGATACAGCCTGTGCTCCAGATGTCGACTACGCAGAAATCAGCACGGCTCGGTGAAATAGCTGGCGCATCGGACTCACCAGCGACATCGTATTTTTGCCAGGTGAGCATGATTTCTGGTGCACGGTAGTACCGGGTCGAAACGTAACCCGTCATCTGAGGATCCTGAATTCGGGCCAAACCAAAGTCGCAAATCTGCACAGGGTGATCAGCCGTAGCCTCGCGTTGATGTACTGGGGCGACCCGCCTTCAGGTCGCAGTTCTCGTTGACGAGAATGTTGGAGGGCTTGAGGTCTCGGTGGACGACGCCGGCGGAGTGAACGTACTTGAGACCTCGGAGGATCTGGTACAGGAAGTACTGGATGAACTGCTTCTCGAGAGGCCGGGACGTGAGGAGACGATGCAGGTCGGTGCCGAGCAGCTCAGTGACGAAGTAGCTGGCGAGGTAAGCAGGGGACAAGAAATACGGATCGGCAGTGGCACGGGGGGCTGGCGGCGGCAGGGCCAGCATTCCGTCCTCCAGCTTCTCCGGGACGGTAGAGCGTCGACTCATATGCCCAAGAAGGAGCTGAAATCGATCGTCCAGGCCTTATCGCCGCCACCACGCCCATGCTTATCAAACGCCCGACTCACATGTCCTCGAGGGGCGAGATGAAGATGTCGCTCAACGAGATGATCTGCTTGAGTCAGCCGAGGAGCATGGAAGACGACCATCATTGGTCTGCGCAGCTCCCCCACTCACGTTCTCGTGCCGCAGGTGCTTGAGCAGCTTCAGCTCTCGGTATGTGCGCTTGCTGAGCACGGGGGTCGAGAAGGGCTTCATGATCTTCTTGATGGCGACTGACGTGCCGGACAGCTGGTCCTTGGCAGAGCTGCATGCGGTGTCAGTACGGCTGGCACTATTCCAAGCCTTTGGACAGCTTGTGTGAAGCTACGACCATGGCTGACACCGAGTTGGGCGGATCACCGGACCAAAACTCACCAGACGAGTCCGAAGGCACCCATACCGACCGGCTGGAGGTCGACATACCGAGTGGTCACCTCGAACACCTGCAATTCGTTCAACCTGTGTTCTCTATCATAACGAGGCTGCTCCAAGACGCACGGTGCCGAAAATGGAAAGCTTGACAAAGTCTGCCATGGTGCTTGTGCTTTGATTGCGGTACGATGGCCACCGGGCTTTGCCAATGAGTTATGTGACCGGTGTGTTGCGCGGGAGCTGTTTGACTGGACTTGAGCGTCAGTCGGTACGTCCCAGGCTGAACTGCGTGCTAATAAACCGAGACTGCAGGAGCAAGCTTGAAAAGCGGATGTGAGCAACAAGAAGGACGAGGAGGAGGAACGAGTGCGAGGCCTCGCGGCGTACCGAGCGGGGACCGACTGGCGACGGGGCATCCAGGGCGGGCGTGTTAGGTGGAGGGAGCGGAGAACCGAACCATGCCATCATCAACCCCCCGGTCTTCCCGCCCTGGCCTCAAATCCATGGCCGGCAATAGACCTTGTTATTCCGTAGCCCCAGTACTCACCTCGCAGTCTCTCTATGCACGCTCTGCCTTGCTTGATAGATACTCCTGCTTGTCTATGCAGTCTGCTGTTCTAGGACAGCAAAAAAAAGCTGCTGCTGGAGCAAAGACTGGGCAAAAGGGCGCCGAAGCGGGGGCGGAGGATTAACCCTGGATCTGACCGGGTTGAGTGTGGGAATACGGAACGCTCGTCGCTCGCCTAACTCGACGCCGATGACGCCGTTCGGGCCCTGATCACCAGCGAATATGCGGGGTTGTGGCAAACAGGTGCGCGTGTAGGTCGCGCTTTGTACAAAAGTCAAGCAGGTATAGTGCAAGTTGAAAGAATCGATGCAGACCTGCATGCATGTATGCATGCGCCAACGAACGGACGCGGGTCCTGGCTGATTCCCCGAATCCAGCGGTCCAAGAACGGCAAAATCCTGTCCCGCCGGGCCCTCGGCGCAGCGGCGACCGGGCTCGCACGGCAACATACGGCGCCCACGTAGGCGCCGCTGTACGACATGCTGGCCAGGGCTTCCGCTGGGGTCAATTGCCTGGAGCCGCTCATCGCGGCACCTGCCTGCGTCGACCGCTACAGAGGGCGAGAAGGCGTCCGCTAGAGCGCGGATCCAGTTTTAGGGCGCGCCATCGCTCATGCCGGACAATCACTGGCCCGGTACCTCGGACGGTGGAGACGACGCTTGACGAGATGCATGCCAGCAGGATACGAGCCATCTTTCAGCATGCACGCCGGTCGCACAACAACTGGTCAAGGCTACCCCGCTAGGTCGCGACCGCCAGGTACTTACCGATTTGCTGGAAACGCCACCTACGCAGCGCGCCCTGCCGACACGGCAGACCCGCGCGTCTCGCCCGCATGCTCGTTGCGTTATCCGTCCAGGTCCACCGATGGAAGATTCCTGGATCGGACCGGCTGCTGGAAATCATCGCCGACTAGGTCCGACCTCAAGTGCATGCCTAATGCCTTCGACGGCCGGTAGGCCGGACAACCATAGGCGCAGAGCGTAGGTCTCATGTGGCAGTGCGCTGGTCCCTGCGACAGTCGGCCAAGCGCTGCATTCAGCGGTACACAGCGCAGAAGATCGAACATGTCTGGCTGGTCGTCCGGTTCAGCCGTCGGCCCAACGGCTGCCATGGAAGGGCATCCGTTCGCGAGACCCGTCGAGGAGCTGGCAGACGGGGCAGAAAGGAGACCAGATCTAACTCCCGCTGGTATGTTTGCGGAAATGCATGTCCTTGCTCGATGCTATGCTGTCGTATCTGCCTGCGAAGTCGTTCCAGCCGGCTCTGTCGCCCTCATTGTACTTGTGTCTGGATGTCCTGAAGACACAGCTGGCGCTTCTGGCGGTGATGGCAGCGGCCTCGCCTTCGCCTCCTCCAGTAATGGCAAGATCTCCGAGTCCTGGTGACCGAGGGCAAACCACCCCGCCTTCATCCCGTTCGTCACCACCGTCGACAGCACCCGCTCCAGGTTGGCGTTCCTGCCGAGGTGAGCAAGAGATCCTTCTGAAATGTATACAATCGGGAAACCCACTTTTCGCGTATTTCCTGCAGACTCTGCGCCCACTCCCCTCCTCCGTCTAATGCCTCTCGTAACGACTTGATCTCCGTCTCAAGGTTCTCCAGCCGTTCTGCCACGTCGTCCCGCCGCTTCCCTTCTTTCCGTGACGACCGCCACGTTTCGCCTAGTACTAGTCCGGCTGCTACGAGGAACAGGAACGCTTCGGCTACCGTCGTCGCTCCATTCTGTATAGCTCTGGCTCGTCAGCCGGGCTGCCAGGTTGAGAACTCCGCGTCTCGACACGCACCTCGCATCGTTTAAAGGCTTCACGTTGTTCGCCTCGCCGTTTAAGAGGCCCATCCGGAGCCGCGCTTCAGCCCTGTGCGAGCGCTACACGATTCAGTATGGTCGCTCGCCGTGGTCGTTGTTGTGGGAAAGGCTGACCTGAGCTATACTGATGCAGAACCTCCGGAAAGTCTCATGCCTAGCTGATCAGCCTGAGCTCACTGAGCAGCTCATGAGGCACGGACTCTTGGGCTTGAGCTTTGATTGTGTTGGCGATGGGTTTGGCGAGGGTCTTTTTGGCAGAAGGTGGCCATGAATGAGGAGCCACGGATGGTGAGGGGTTTGAGCCGTCATATACAATACCGAGAGGAACGCAAGCAGGGAGCGGGACGAGAGGAATAAAGTCAGTCGGCTGTTTTCCGTCTCAACGCGACGTGAACTCACCCGGACAGCCAGACTGAACAGTTTGACTGACGCCATCTCGTCCCTGATTCAGCTCTATGCGTTATGGTCTGTCGTCGTTATCTCATGCGAGCTGTTTATGCTGTTGTTGCTGCAAGATGGTTGTTGCTGTATCGGTTTCCCGGCTAAAGAGCACACACGAGTCCCGCCGGCTTCCAAGCCGGATGTTCGGCCAGCTCCGCGGCACGGAACCAGATCTGCCGGCTAAGCATCAGTGACCTTTCCCGCACATTCGTTCGCATGCGCGATACTGTACTTGATCCTGCATGCATGTCGCCTTCAACATACGCAATGAGATGCGATGTAACGGAGCTCACCGGACGCTCCAACGCCGATGGCACCCAGCTCGTATATATCGGCAGCCTCGGAGCGAACGAGGCCGTTCACGGAGCGACTGATGCAGATCCACAAGTAGAGTACTGATGGGCGCGCGTGTGTGTAGGCCTGATCCAGCGCATTGCGCCAGCGATATGATGTCCTGCTACTTATACTCCGAATCCAACTCATCACTCATCAAAGATCATGACCCGACTCACTGCACCTGCTGCCAAACCGCGGAAGCGGTACATGGTCAAGGCGGTACAGGACATTGTGAACACCCAATTCGCGCGTCACGCCAAACGTCTTCCGCGGCCTGTCAACACGCTCGGCCCCGCCGATGACATGCGAGCGAGGACCGACGGGAAAATCAAGTGCTTGTCGAGGGATGGTGCGGCGCCCGAGCGCATAGAGATCGTTGGTACCGAGAAGAGGACGTACTGGCACGGCATGAAGCTCGATGCCATGCGGATCAAAGTAGGTCTCGTCCTTGACATGGCTGACGCGATAGGTGCATGATGCTGTCTGTGTGAAGCTATCCGCAGGCGGCGAGGCGTGAGCCTTCATCCCGATCACCTGACAGCCGCTCACACCAACAGAAAAGCACTCGTAACGTCCCTGTTCGAGGTCGAGGCGTCCGGTGGACAGAGGGACTTCAAAGCCCACGTCCACTGGCTGATGAGTGGTCCGGTCGCACAACAAGGAGAGCTCTTCCTTCGGCACTGTCAATGCGACGACATCCCCCTCCGAGCCATTCGCGCCAAAATACACAACTTCAAGCTCCGTCGAGGAGGAATCATGGCTGACGCCGATACTCGGACCGAGCATTTCGCCAGGCTCGTATGGCACGAGACCGAGTGCGTCTGGAGGAGCCCCGTCTCGACCGCAGCATGCGACTCGTGCCACCACCGCCGTATTCTTGCGGCACACCGGCCAGACTCCGTCACATGGCACACCGTCCACTTCATCCTGCGCGGCTACGTCTTCCACGTCGGCGAGCACGTCTTGGTCGACCCACAGGAGACCGGCACAGCATGGCAGGTCGGCGTTATCTCCAAGTGGGACGCTGCGCAAGGCCTCGTGCGGCTGCGAGTCCTGCTTCGACGCTGCGATCTCAATCCCGGCCTTGACGCTGGAAATTACCATGACGAAGTAAGCCTGGCTGACGAGGTAGTCACGCCGGCTGATCTTCTCGCAGAAAGAGCTCTTCCTTTCCGACCGGCACATCGACGTTCCCGCCAGGTCAATTGTCCGCAAGACATTCCTCTCCGAGACCGGCCACTCCGAGTTCTTCTGCAGACGGAACGACCGGCTGCGCCCGCTCAGAAGCCCGCTGCGATCCTGTGCGCCATGCCTCGCGGCAGACACCGACCGACGGGTCAACATCTCGCAGCTGCTTGCCAAGAACAAGTTGCCTGCGGTCGACTTGTATTCCGGCGGCGGAGGAACGATCCAGGGCGCAAAGCCCTTCTTCAAGGTCACGCATGCGGTTGAGATCGACCTCGTGGCTTGCAAGACCCTATCGCTCAATCATCCGGGCACAGAAGTGCTGCAAGAACGGGTAGCTGTCCTGCACCATCGAGCCCTCCGGCACGAAAGGGACGGCTTCCAAATCCAAGGTCGCGTCCTGCCTCCCAAGGGCTCAGTCTTCATGCTGTCCGCCGGGCCGCCATGGTACGTTAGCTTGCGCACGGCACCATCACGGGTTCTTCCGCTGATCAATGGCAGCCAAGGCCACTCCGGGGCTAATCGGCATAAGGACGGCGAAGATCTACGCAACGAGGAGCTGGCCCACACCATCTCGGAGTTGAGTAGACTTCAGGCGGACGTCTTCCTCTTGGAGAACGTCCGGGGATTCACGCAGGACCGGTCCGATGGGGTCTTCACAGACGACTCGGAGTCGTCCTCGTTCGCGGACATGGCTGTAAAGATGCTCCTCGCCATCGGGTGCGTGCGAGAAAGTCTGGCTGGCTTAGCTGAATCCTCCCACAGATACCAATGCCGAGTGGCTTTACTTGATTCACGTGCGTACGGCTCGCCCCAGCGCCGAGTACGGTGCTTCGTCCTCGCAGCTCGAAGCGGTGTACCATTGCCGCGGTTCCCGGAACCGACGCACGCAGGCCCCAAGCCGGCTGGCATGCGCGTCGTCGTCGGTGGTGACGGGAAGGAGGTCATGGTTTATAGCTGCGCCCCGGGGTTCACGCCCGGGACGGGGCTATATCCGCCTGTGACAGCTCAGGAGGCGATCGGCGATCTACCAGGTAAGTGGGTGAGCGTGGTCGGCGCTCGACGTGTGACGGCGTGACTCCCGCTGTTGGCCATATCGCAGCATTCGACTTTGCGCCGGCAGGACAGGCTTCCCCGCCAGCAACCAGCCGCCGCCCGCGCTTCTCAGCCACGGCAGGCCCCGAGGGCAAGGCCACTCGCGTTGGCTTCTCCCAACCCACCCGCTATGCTTCAGCCCCGCAGAACTCGTTTCAGCGGCGGACACGAGGCAATGCCCAGAGGGTGAAAGACCACTACACGGCATACCTCACGCCTAAGCAACTCGACTTGTAAGGCGGCAGCGTTGGTGTGAGATACGCCAACAATGCGCTGATCCGCGGAATAGGGTGTTCGGCGCCAGCACGTATGTGGGCGACAAGGACAGCTCTATCCCTAGTAAGCGACCGGCGTGATCGAGGGAAGGCTTTGCGTCGCTGACAACTTTCATAGGGAGCGAGAGGATGCTGCGTCCAGACAGCGCCTTCTACACGCTTTTGACAAACCCAATGCCCGGTGGTAGGACCACGGGTACGATACACTGGGATGCAAGTCTTAGCTCGAGCGCTGACTGTGATGTGCTGACGTCCGCGCAGCAGAAGCGAACGTTTACCGTCGCCGAGCGGCGCAGGGCGATGGGATTCCCTGACAACTATGTGTTTGCGGGTACGCCTTCTCAGGTCCGTCTTCGATTTCTTTCCGAGGCTTGAGACTGACTTGCGCCTGCAGATTGACCATCAGCTCGACAACGCTATGGTGGTGAACTTGATGGATTGCATATATCGTCAGATCTTGCAGGACACGGTACTCCCTTGGTGGACCGCCAGCGGGAAGCCGGACGACCTCATGGGCGCTTGACGTAGAGACCACCCTGACGAGTGACGGATGGACAGCCGGCACCGGTGATATGCAGGTGCATCACGTAGATGCAGATAGGGTATTGGCTACATGCAGTATGCGCAGATCACGCCGGAACGCTCTTACTATCGGCCGTGTCGGTCGTCTCGTCTATCTTCGTAGCTTTCGTTTCCGCACTAACAGCGGCTCCTCTGTCCTCTTGAACACCCGCCGCTGCTTCTGATGCCTCCTTATCCAAAGCCCCGTGATCAACATTCTCAACGTTCGGTTTCGCCGGCTTGACTTCCTTCTGAGGTACTTCCGGCGGGACTGCTGCCTCGTCGGATGTCGACTGATCTTTCTCGATCGACTGATCCTTCTCCGCTGGCTGATCCTTCGTCACTGGCTGATCCTTCTCGACCGGTGGTGGCGTGGACGAAGCTGCCTCCGGTACTGCGGGTGCATCAGCGACTGATGGCGCCGCGTCCCCATTCGACTGGGCACCATTGACGGTTGAAGCCGCTGCAGACACGGCCGCAGGGGCAGCCGCGGGCTTGGTCGGCGTCGTGTGTGCTGGTTCTGGCTCTTGACTGCCCTGGCGGGTGACAACGCCTCTCAGGCGATTCGCGAGGCTGACTCTCGGCTGCCGAACCGCGTAGCTTGTAGGGCTGATCGGCGATGCCGCAGGGGATGGCGATGACAAACCCGCGGCGGCAGACGCCAGCTGGCGATGAGGCGTTAATGGCGTCGACGGCGATACCGCGCCGGCGTCGGCGTACGGGTTCGACGGTGGTAGCGAGGAGAGACGCGGCCCGCCGAGAGGCGATGAAGGGTCCTGCTGCGGGGGCGGCGAGGCCAGTCTGGCAAAGAGGGACGATACAGGCGTGGCGGATTGGCGCTCGAAGCCTGGCGACGCGGACCGAGGCGACAGAGCCGCTGTAGCTGAGGGCGCAGCCTCGGTCTTCGGCGCAGGGGAGGTAGCCGGTAATGGAACCGTCATGGCGTCGCCCTCGTCCGCCGGGATAGCGATCTTGAGAGGCTCGACAGCTGGCTGTTCAGGGGCCGTGTTGTTCTCCGCAGGCGGTGGAGGAGCTGGTTCCACATTCTCCTCCGCATTCTCCCCTCCAGGCTCTCCTGTACTCCCAGTTTCGCCCTCAGTAGCGTCCGCCTCCGCTGACGGTCGTGCCACTGGCTCAATTTCCGGCTCCGCCTGCGGAGCGATCCCAAGGCCTTCGCCCTCATCGTCGCTGGTCGGTCCATCGCCGTCCGCTTCACCTTCCTGCCCTGCGTCGCCTGCACCGCCCTCGTCATCCTTTCCGGCGCCGGCGGGCGCACCTCCGCGCTTCCAAAGCCCCTTGACCGCCTCGCCCATCGGTTTCCGCGGGAGAGGCTTGTCCTTGACGAGCGTCTCCAACGATGCAATGACCTTGCCAGCTTCTGCCAGCGAGGCGAGTTTTGTCGCCAGCAGGCTTGCATCTTGCAGCATTCTGCAGGCGTCAGCCTGGTCTTCAAACCTGTAAGGGAGGACTCACCGCTTCTTGGCGTCTTCGGACTTGAGCTCGATCTTGGTGTACTCCTCAGACAGGCGGTGATGTATCGCAGCAAGCACCTCGGACATGACGGTCTCGACCGTCTGTTGGGAGAGGTACTTCGAAAGCACCTTGTGCAGCGTTGCTGTCTCCTTGACGAGCATTTCAGCGTACCCTCGCGGAGCGTCCTTCTCAGGCAATTCTTCCCAGTCGATCTCCTGATCTGCATCAGCAAAGCTGCATAATGAGCCTAGTGAACGGGACTTACGCGCAGCGACCCGATGTGTACCGATAGCCGATCGGACATGATCGCAACGAGTTTGGCATGGATCTCGTTCTGGTGCTCCTGGTAATCCTGACAGCCGTAAGCTTGCGATTGCCACCAATCAGCGAGACGGATCTCACCCGCTTGAGCTTGTCAAACTCGGTGAGCATGACAGCCTGCTTTGGGCTGAGGTGCCGGCGGACAAACTCCCGGATGTAGGGAATGAGCGCGACGATGATGGACAGGGACTGCGACGCTAGAGCTGAGGCCTGTCAGCCCATGTCTGGTCTTTTCTGAAGACCCGCATACCCAAGTGCTTCGCCGTGATGTTCTTTAGACCTGCTGATCGCATGGCTCCAGCACCAAGCACGACCTGGCACGTTCGCGAGTTGAACGACTGCAAGCGATTCAGCGCGATACACCTGACTTCTGAGAAGGCTGATCCACCTTGAGGAACTCGATGATACGGGCCATGACGTCCGTGACAACGAGCTCGAGGTTGACCACGACCTTGAGGTAATCACCCAGCAAGACGAGACTCTCCGCCGTCGCCTTGACAACGAAGAAGCTCTTGTTCTCAATATCGAGCGTCTTGCCTGCCTCGCTGGCGGTGTCGCCATTGACGCCGTTGGCTTCGGCGCGGGGCGGGATGAAGCACTCCAAGGGGTCTTTGACAGCCGACTCGATGAGTATGTTGACGACGTGCTGGACTTGAGGAGAAACTTCGATCTGTGCCCATTGTTCCTCTTCGACCAACTTGGCCGAACGCGTCAAGCGGAGCGAGTGGTACGCCATCAAGAACGTCCGGCCCTGTTCGATTCAGTCAGCCGCGAACAGGTGCAGAATTGCCCAGAGCGGTGGACTCACTTGAGAGGCGGTGACGCCGCGAAGGGAGACGATCATGCGCTTGGCGAGACTTTCCGTCTCGACGACAAAGTCCCAGTTCTCCTTGAAGATCTCGACGAACTCCGGTAATTGCAAGCCTGCATGCTGTTCCGACCGAACGGCGAGGATCTTGGATGCGCGGAGATTGGCCAGCTCGCACGCTGACGCCACAATGTCCGCGATGTCGAGGGTCGGCGCCCCGCCGCCGAGAGGGGTGGCGGGTGTAGCACCGGTGACTGGCGGCGATGTCGCGCCGGTCGGGACGAACGAACTGATTTTGAGGTGAGGTTTGGTAGCCGCTTCCGCCAGCATATCATTCAATTCGGACCCGAGCGCGCGCGCGAGTTTCAGCCTGCTGAGCATCGTCCCGAACATTTGTGTCGATAACAAGAGGTACCGCCTGTGATCCATCTGTTTCAGCGCCGAGGCGAGATTCGCCCCGCGCATCTCCACTCCGCCGCGGCCGTCCTCCATCCCGCCTGGGCCGGCGTCGTCGTCGGTCGCGACGGGCAGGTGTTTTCTTGACCCTTCTCGAACGGCCATGACCACCGCATCGCGCAGTACGCCCTCCACACCGCCGAGCTGACCGCATTGCGCCAATCCGCCCAGCATCGGTGCCGCCGAGCGCCGGAAGGCGCTCAAGTCGACTTGACTCTCACCGTCGCCTTCCTCCGACAGAGTGGCGAGCAAGAGTGCGGCGATGGACGACTCGAGCTGGTTCGCGACCGCGTTGGACAACTGGTCCAGCGCTTCCGGCAAAGACGCCAGAGCCGGCATTGTTGCGAGCGGCAGCGGTGCCCTCTCAGACGGCTCGACTGCGTCGAGGCCGTGCCTGTCCCACCACCGGACGACATCCGCCAGGCAAGTCAGACCGGCCGCCCAGTCGCCATGGTCCACGAGGGTTCTCGTCGCCTTGACAAGGTCCTCGAGATCGCCAATCTCCTTAACGCCCGTTTCCATCAACCTCACGCTCTTGAGCTTCTCCTGCGCTTCGATGACCTGCAGGCCTTTTCGGGCCTGCTGGTCGCCGATCTCGCGAAGAGACCCCTGCAGCTCTGATATCCTGTCGAGGCACGACGCCGACTCGGAGTGAAGGTCTTGTAAGTTGGACAGAGCCGAGAAGAACGATGTTGACCGAAGGGTGATCTCGTGTATGAGGTGACGCTCTAGCGAATCCAAATGCGTCGATAGGGAGTCCACGACACGTTCTGGCGGGTGATCGGTGCCAGCCGAGCCGCCGGTGATGCTTGCCCAGGTGGACGGGCTGGACAGGTCGAAGTCGGGGGAGAAGAACGCCTCCGGAATATCGTCTAATGGCGGCAAGTCCGCTCCAGGCCTGGACGATTCTGGCGGTCGGTCATCAAAGGTCCCTGTAAGCGGAGTGGCCGACCTGGAAGAGGATGCCTGGGCGGAGAGAAAGGTGTCGTACAGCGGGGTCACGGCCTGGAGGTATGCGTCGTATGCCGACGGTGGTGGTGGTCGAGGCAGGGCCGGAGGCGGCGCTATAGGCGGCAGAGGCTTGCGCGATGCTCGTAAAGGGTTTGCCTTCTTCGTCGGGTGGTTCAACACCGTCGATATAGCTAGAAAGTCAGTGATGGCCCTTCCGGGCCATGCAAGCAACTCACCGTTGAAGCCGCGCTTCTCGATACCGTCTTCTGCGCGGGCATTGACGTCCAGTTTCCACGAAACGAGATTCAGCGTCTTTGCATCGACGCCCACCCCACCGTCCCATCCGGCAGCGAACCCGTAGTCCCCGCCAGACGTCTCGACGACGCTGGGCGCCGTGCCGTCCAGTTCGGACAAGTTGGATTCGGACATCCGCGGCGAAGACGGCGCGGGCGTCGCTGCGGGCACAGCTCCTCCGACTCTCGACATGACGGTCAGATAGACACCAGGCAGCCTGGCAGTATCCGGTACTCTCCCTCCTCCTGCGGCTGCAGCTCGAGCCCGCGCTGTAGCGCTTCTTACCCTTGGTGATCGGTGACTCTGAACGGCGCCGAGCGCGTCTTAGACCCGTGGTAGCCGAGCCGTGCCACGTGGGGCTCACGGGTAAGAGGGGGCGGATTACTTCTCTGATTCGTTTTTTGTATTTATGCGCGGGGGTTTTGTGTTTTTCCCCGGATTCAAGCGATTAGCAACCCAGAACGACTAGACGCGAGAGACAGGCCTCACATAGCGGTCTTAGGCCAAGCGACCCTTGTCGTACCACTCACACACCTTCTTTAACCAAAGCTCTCGTTCAGCAGCAGTATGTCTACAGCGTCGCTCAGCGCAGCGCGGTGCGGACCTGACCCACGGCAGTGTGCGGTATTCTCGGTCTCTTGCTGCACGACCCCCTCGCCACGGCCACCTGGGCGGCCGGAACGGAAATGTGAGCGGCGCCGTCGAGGTCTTTTTGAAAGTCCGCTCTGACCACCAACTCAGCGCCGAGGGTCTGTCCCTGCTCCAGCACCGGTATGCCTTTTTTCCGTCTACGACTTGACCCGCAGCTCACTGTGTCAGTGGCCAGGATGCGGCCGGTATCGTGACGTGTGGGTCGGGCGGCCGGTTTTACCAGTGCAAGGCGAACGGTATGGTCCGGGATGTCTTCGGCAAGCAGGACGTTGCGGGCTTGAAGGGATGGATGGGTGTTGGTCACGGTGCGCAGTCTCGCTTATGGCGGTGGTACAGAGCTGAATCCCGATTAGTCCGGTACCCCACGGCAGGAAGCTCTGCGCACGCCGAGGCACAGCCGTTCTACGTCAACTCGCCGTACGGTATCGTCTTTGCCCACGTGAGTAGTCCGCTCGCCAATGGAGATGAATCCGGGCTGATCGTCCAGAACGGCAACCTGATCAACACGCCTGAACTGCGGCAATTCCTCGACGCCGAGGCGCACAGACATAACAACACGGATTCGGACTCGGAGCTCCTGCTTAACATCCTGGCGAACAACCTCCAGAAGACGGGCAAGTTCCGGTGAGTAGGACCTAGGCGTGCACCCCCGCGCAGCTGCTGACTCGCGGCAGTATCAACGAGGAGGATATCTTCACTGCGATTCGGGACCTGATGGCGCAATGCAAGGGCGCGTACGGCTGCGTCGGGATGCTTGCTGGTTTCGGCTTGATCGCGTTCCGGGATCCGAACGGTATCCGGCCGCTTGGCCTGGCGACCCGAGGTGGTGCGCGCGGCGGGACGGACTACCTCGTGGCGAGCGAGAGCGTTGTCGGCCAGGGCCTCGGGTTCCATGGCTGGGACGACATCAAGGCGGGCGAGGCGATCATTATCACGCGCGACAAGATCACCCGCCGGGTCGTCGCTCCTCCCGCGGCAACGTTCGCGCCTGATATCTTCGAGTACGTGTACTTTGCGCGACCGGACTCGACCCTGGACGGTATCAGCGTGTACCGCTCGCGAATGGCCATGGGCGAGGCGCTCGGCGAGACGGCCAAGAAGGAGCTCGACCGGGCGGGCATCAAGGTCGACGTCGTGATCCCTGTTCCGGACACGTCGCGAGTGGCTGCGCTGCAGCTCGCGCAGCACCTCGGGATCCCTTACCGCGAGGGATTCGTCAAGAACCGATACGTCGGGCGGACGTTCATCATGCCCGGGCAGTCTGAGCGGCGGAAAAACGTGCGGCGCAAGCTCAATGCCATGCCGCTCGAGTTTGCAGGCAAGGTCGTCATGCTCGTGGACGACTCGATCGTGCGCGGCACGACCTCGCGCGAGATCATCCAGATGGCGAAGGATGTCGGTGCCAAGAAGGTCATCTTCGCGTCGTGCGCGCCGCCAATCCGGTACTCTAACGTCTACGGAATCGACATGCCATCGCCGCAGGAACTCGTCGCCCACGGCAAGGACGAAGCCCAGGTCGCCAAGGAGATTGGCGCCGATCTCGTCATTTACCAGACGCTCGACGACCTCGTCCACAGCTGCAGGCAGTTCAACCCCAAGATCGAGACATTCGACTGTTCCGTCTTCACGGGCCAGTACGTCACCGGCGGCGTCGACGAGCGGTACATCGCCCACCTCGAGAAACTCCGCAACGACAAGGCAAAGGCCAAGAAGAACAAGCCTGTCATGGACCACGAGAACGAGATGTTTGACAACTGCTCGGGACCTATGAGTAAGTCTTGCGCATAATGACCTGAAGAACCGCACTGATACTCAGCAGACGGTTCAGAGTCGCTGATCGGCCTGTCGAACCACTCGCCCAAGCTTCGGCCGTCGGCTAGCCCGTCCACGCCCAACGACATTCTCGGCCTGCACAACTCGTACTACGGCTCGTAGCCAGTCTGAGCGGGTACAGGGCGGAGCGGAGCCGAGCACGTTGTCATTGAAATCACATTTGTCATCTATACCTATACAACTAGCATGAAACGATCTTGGGATAGTGATACAGTCGGCCGGCCGGCCGGCGTGAGCCGGCCCTATCATTCTATGGCTACAGGAGCATTCTGGAGCTGGGACGAGGCTCACTCGTGGTCGAACCAGCCCTTCTTCCATCCGACCGCGATGAGGCTCGCACCGATCACCAATACGCCGAATACCAACAGGACGGGGAGGATGTACGATCCGTAGCATTTGATTTCGCTACCAGGTGTCAGTCTTCGCGGTTGGGATCGTGAGGCCGACGACTCACCTCCAGAGGCATTCGCGGCTGAGCTTCGGCAGACCTTCCCGCTTCTGCTCCGGCAACCGTTCCGATCCGACGGCCGTCCTTGCTCTCACGCCCCCTCCGATACCGGCCCCGCCGTAGTATCCCTCACTCTCATCGCCATCCCCAGCTGCGTTCTCCTGATCTGGTGCATTGCCAGGCGAGGGTGGTCCGAGCGCGGAAGTGGACGAGGGCGGGAACGATATTCGCGGCTGTCCAAGCCGGTGCGAGCTGGACCCAGCAGATTTGTCGTGTGTGGGCAGGAGCGGCTGCTTGTCGCGTCGGAACCCGCTAGACATTTTGGCTTGGATTTCCAAAGACCAAGTCTGCGTCTTGTCTGCGATGAATTCTCATCTTCGCACTTTTAGGTGGCGACATGAGAGATGACGTCAAAGATTGAATGTGGCATGCTCAATCCACTCTGTGGACCGAGTCGTGTCTGTCTGCTCACACGCATCTGCGACAGAGACATCCTTGTTCTCAAATATGCATATTGCTGCTGCTTTGCTACAAGACCGCTTCCCACTCGCTTACAACCCCCTCCACTCGAGGTCCTGCTCGACAGAGAACTTTGCCTCTCCGACGAGGTTTTGCGCGTTGATGCCGACCTTGACGGCCCACTCGCCCTGCTCGACGCGCCACGTGTCGTACAGCTCGTCCCAGTGGGAAATGGCGTCTGTACTATCAGGATCTGTGGTATCATCATGAGAGGGGATGACGTACACTTGTCGAGGGTGACCTGGACGGTCTTGGACTTGCCGGGGGCGAGGTCGTGGACCTTTGTGTACGCCTGGAGGGCGTGGCTAGGGTGCCTGAGGCCGGACGGCTTCTCCTCTGGCGGGCAAGTGTAGAAGTGGACCGAGTGGCTGCCTGTGACGGACCCCGTGTTGGTCACGGTGACCTCGACGGTGCACTTCCAGTCGTCGGCCGACTTGCAGTCGGCGGGTGGTGCCTTGGCGAGCTTGAGGTCGGTGTATCCGAACGTGGTGTAGCTGAGACCGTGGCCGAAGGGGAACAAGGGCGCGATCTGGCGCGCGTTGTGGTGCTTGTATCCGACCCAGATACCCTCCTCGTAGTAGATCTTTGTCCTGGCCGACTTGTAGTTCTGGCTCGCGGCGATATCGGCCTCTCGCTTCGGGAACGAAACCGGCAGTCGACCGGCCGGGTTGACCTTGCCGTACAGCACGTCGGCAATGGCGTTGCCCGTCTCGTTGCCGCCGTACCATGCCTGAACGATACCCGCGACGCTGTCCGCCCACGGCATCGACACGGCCGAGCCGGCCTGGATGACCACAACCGTGTTCGGGTTGGCCTTGGCCACGGCAGCGACGAGCTCGTCCGTCCGCAGCGGCAAAGACAGGTTCGGTCGGTCGTATCCCTCCGACTCCCAGTCGGCGTTCAAGCCAGTCACGACGACGGCAGTGTCGCACTCGGCCGCGAGCTTGGCCGCGGCGGCGATCTCCTCGTCGGCGTCGAACGAGCGGAACGCGCCCACTCGCACTCCCGTCACCAGCAAAGGCGTCGAGTTGCCCTCGTCGTTCGTCGGGATCCGCCCGTCGTGCAGCACCCGCAGCTTGTACTTCTACGCGGCGCGTCAGCGCCGCCATTATACAATGAAACACGGGACCCACCTTGCCCTTCTGGACCTTGATCTTGGCCTTGATCTCGTTGGTGGCCGAGCCGAAGAAGACGCTGCCGCGGGGAAGGTAAGTCGAGATATCGATGACGAGCTCGTCGTCGATCCAGAGCCATCCGGCGCCGGTGACGGCCAAACCGAACTCGTACTCGCCGTCGATGGGGCTGGTGAATACGGCCTTGAGCTCGGTGAACCAAGGGCGGGACAGGTCTTTGTGGAAGAAGTCGGCCATGAACAGCATCGACGTGTCGAACTTTTCCTCAACGGCGGGCTTGTCGGCCATTTTGCCGTCGACGATCGAGTAGTGTCGCAGGTCGAAGCCGGGCGAGCCGTCTTCGGCGGTGAAGTCCTCGTTGAGCAGAGGCAAGAACTTCTCGGTCGAGGCGCCGAGGGCGTACTCGAGCTCAACGCCGCTAGGCTTGTTGGCCTCGAGGCCTTCCCAGGGTGTCTGGGCCCATGCGGATCGGAGCTGGGCGGACCCTCCGCCGGTGAGGACGCGCGCCTTGGCGTTCGGGCCAATGACGGCGATCCGCTTGGACTTGTCCGCCGCGAGCGGCAGGACCTCCTTGTCGTTCTTGAGCAGGACGATGGCGTCGGCGCCGAGCTTGCGCACGAGCTTGGCGTCCTTGTCCTTGTCTTCGGACCGAGTCCGCTCCTCGGAGGGTTTGGCGTAGACGAGGGCCTCGTTCTCGCGCGCAAGGTCTTGCACCCACTGGAGGAGCTCCCCGGCGATCTTGTCGATCTGGCGCTCGTTGATCTTGTGCGCGCGCACGAGGTGCTGCACGAGCTCCTGGGCGCGCCAGCGCGCCGGACCGGGCATCTCGAGGTTCATCCCGGCGTTGATCGACTCAGAGACAGAGTACGTGCCGTACCAGTCGGACATGATCAGGCCCTTGTGTCCCCACTCCTTGCGGAGCAGGTCGCCCAGGAGCCACGGGTTCTCGCTGCAGTGCGTCCCGTTCAGCTTGTTGTAGCTCGTCATGTACGCTCGCGGCTGCGCGAGCTTCTGGGCGATCTGGAACGGTCGGAGGTACACCTCGCGCAGCGGCCGCTGGGCAATGATCGAGTCCTCCCCGTTTCGCTCGTGTTCCTGGTCATTCGCCACAAAGTGCTTGATCGTCGCAGACACACCCTCGCCCTGCAGACCATTGACGTACGCCGCAGCCGTCAAACCCGAGTGAGTCGGGTCCTCAGAGAACGACTCGAACGCTCGGCCGCCCAGAGGCGATCGCTGGATGTTGATCGTCGGAGCGAGCAGGCATACGGCGTTACGCGCTTTCGTCTCTGCCGCCAGCAGCTTGCCCGCCTCGCCGACCAGCTCGTCGTCGAACGTGGCGCCGAGGGCCGTAGCGTTGGGAATGGCCGTAGCGGGGGCTTCAACATCAGCGAAGCAATCCAGACGCTCTGCCGAGCGTCACTTACTCATCTTGAAGAACGAGCCGCCGCGAGCACCGTTGGGACCGTCGGTCACCTTGATCCTGCCCCATCAGCCTATACCGTTCGCGCAGTGGCAGGTGAGCCTGCTCGCGTCGGAGCTCTGGAACTCACGAAGGAATGTTCAGCCTGGGCACCGGCACAGTCCTGTTCGCCGCATCAGCTCCGGAGCTCCGCTACTGCGCACAACGTCCCGACTCACTCCCACCAGCCCTGGCCGGCGAGGAGGCCGATCTTCTCCTCGAGCCTGAGCTTCTTGACGAGCTCGGGCACCGACGCCTGGAGGAACGACCTGTCCATCTGGTCATTTGTCTTTGTGGCCATCTTGCTGTTTGTCTAGCCAGTGCGGTGTGAAGTGTTGTGAGAAGAGGGGGCCTCCCCGCCCTCTTGCCCGGTTATATGTATGGCACGTCGATACGACCAGAAGCGGGCCCATACGGCTAATTGTCGGTACCCGGCTCGACTCTCAGTCATAGGTTTTTCCGGTCGCGCCGCTCGCCGGACAGGCGCCGCGGCCTGTCGCGGGGATATGCGCCGTATATACCTCGGACATGCACATGCTGCGCGCCCTACTCGGCCGAGTAGACCCTGATGCATGCCATGCGGGCTCGCTTGATAGAAGAGGTTAATCCGAAGCAGGCCTTCGGCGACGAGGCGGTCTCGGCGCCCGTCTGTTGCTCAGCATCGAGGTCTTCTGTGCCGCGGCGCGCGGCCCCTCGCAATGGTCCGCACTTGTACAATCGACAATCGTCCGCCCGCCAGCCCGAAGTCGCCGACCCGCATCGCTCAGCCTGAATTCAGGAATAGTACTCCAGCACACAAAGGTCGTAGCAGTAATACATGCTCTCAAGGCTAGATATACAGAGTCTATCCAGCCAGGACATCACGCCAGGTGTGAGAGCTCGTAGAGTCATGAGCGGTCGTCCCAGACAACCCAAAAAGAAATGCGAGAAGAGAAAAAATACAGCCAGTAGGAATAACCTGGAGATAATGCGATGGGGCCGAGAAGATTGTCCAGTAATGCGGTTTTGAGAAAGCAGCAGAAGCCATTGACCGAGTCGGTGTGACGACCGGTGGCTTATGCGGCGGGGCCGCCGCCCGCGCCAGATACAATGATCTGGCCGTAGTTGGTGACCACGCCATTGAGCATGACGAGGTTGCCGGCTGAGGCGGCGTCGATGCCGGACGACGAGCCGGCGGCAGCAGACGCCGAGGCACCGGCGGACAGCGACGTGCTCGTCATGGTGGCATTTATGCTCGACACGACGGCGAAGGGGTTCGTCGTGTTGGTGGCCGAGGCGGAGATGCGCGTTGAGTTGGACGCGCTCACGGAGAGAGATGTGATCGACGACGAGGCAGCAGTGGTGGTTGTGCTGCTGCTCGTGGTTGGCGCCTGCGTCGTCGTCGTGGTGCTCGTGGTAGAAGGGGTCCAGGCGGTGGTGGTGGTGCTGGGAGGCTGCCACGTCGTGGTGGGAGCCTGCGTCGTGGTGGTAGAAGGCTCCTGCCAGGTTGTCGTGGTTGATGGCTGAGGAGAAGACTGCACGGGATGTCAGCAAATGTGAATGGAAAGGAGGCCTTCGCATGACGTACGCCATCGAACCACCAGGTAATGGAGACAACACCGGCGCTCTCGGGAGCGAAGCGCTGGAAGAGGCCAGGCGACAGATCAAGCGATCCCCAGCCGCAAGTAGGGCACTCGTCTGCATGGCGTCAGCCAAACTCTCAAACGACCAGTGTGGCCGCACGTACCCATGATCTGGACGCCGCCAACGGTGACACCGTTGGCCTGAATGGTAATGTACTTGAAGCACTGGGGACCGGGGTCTAGTGCGTCGTCAGCCTATGCGCTTTCGCTTCGCTCGGCGCGACTTACATCCACCACCGTACTGGGCCGAGTTGAGAGCGACCATGTAATCCGAGTCCTTTGACCACTGACCACAGGCGCCGAGGCCGGTGTAGTAGTAGGTGCCGGTACCAGTGAAGGCCTGTCGCTTGGACAGATCCGAGGTCGTCACGTTGGTCGTGTAGGTGATGGGCTCGACGGGCTCAGCAGCCTGACGACGGACACCGCCCGACGACCGCCTGACCTGGCCGCCGTGTCGCTTAGCAGCGGCGCCGCGGGGCTTGTCTGCCCGGTCATGCGAGGACGCGGACACAGCGAGCGCCAGCAGCGGGATCGAGAACAGGAAGAAGCGCATGATGCACAAAGTCGATGTCAGACTAGGTGTTGATGGTACTGAGCGCTAGGTGGTTGAGCGATCAAGGTTGGGCGTAGTGATGAAGGCCGACGCTAGCTGAGAGGTAGTGTCGGTGTTGATCACAAAGGGGTTGGCTGATGGCTGTCGAAGTCGAAGTCGAGGCTATGCAGCGTCGCGTGCACGAGTAAAGACTGTGTGTGGATGTATAAAAGAGTGTCGGGTGTCGAAAAGTCGAGTGTCGAGTGCTTCGATGTGGTACAACTGTATGAAGGAAGTTGAATGAGAGAAGAGAAGAGAGAGCAAGGAGGGGGAGGCTGGCCTGGCTGGCGTGCGGTGTCGGTGGGCGGTTGAGTGAACCCTTTGCACGGACCCCCGTTTGGCGTGCACCCTCGTTTTGGCTGGGAGGGAGGCAGGGAGGGGGCAGAGCACGTTTCAGCCGTCAAAGGAGGGGTAGGCTGGGTTGGTGCGGGCTTGTCTCATCCGATGTGAACCACTTTTCCCGACCAGCGTCAACAGCCGGTCCCCATTGCGCAAGCCACCCCGGCGCTACAGCTCCATGCATGCCCCTCGTCTATCCGACATGTCCTCTTCTGATGGTATGCCATGGTTCCCATGGGTGCCATGTTTGGCAGGTCATGGTCCATAGGTAGGGGTATGTTTGAGAAACAACCGGTCAGGGCCAACGCCGAGAATGTAAACAATCGAAATCAACAACAAACACTAACAGAAACCCTGAATGGCTTGCTGGTGACGGCACGCTTCTGCCCGAGCAACAGAGTGGCAGCTGGACAGAGTGCGTCATGGTGAACATGCTTGCAGGTTCGGCGAGCGTCATCTCTGCGCGAGGCATGGTGCATGTGTCCTTCGGAGGTGTCGATCAACTCCAAGCCGCGTCATGTTCTGGCAAGGCTGACCTTCGCAGCCAGCCACCGTTCCAGAACGAAGCGGCCTGGAGCAACTGTGACGCAAGCGCCGAGCTGATTCCCGGATTGCCATGTTCTGCGCAGCCTGTCATTTGTCGCACGACGTCTGGTGCTTCGTCAGAGACATGACAGGGTTGAGCGTGCCCTTCTGCCAGGGAGGCTGCATGCGCTAGCTGTTCTCACTCGTCACGGTTTATTCCTGTCTGAGCAAGCAGTTTCGCAGTCAGGGACCAGGACCGTCATCGCCTCTTTACGCCCGACGTCCCAGTTCTCCATTCTCGATATCACCCAAGATGCATGCAGACATAGCCACTCATCTAACTAGAATACCTCAAACCCCCGAACACCTTGCCGACGAGTCTGTCCTTGTACAACAGCTTAGACTTTCCATTACTCCTTGTCGCCCACCGTGACCCTACTACTCCCGAATCGTGCTGCGCATGACGCCGAGACACACCTCTGGCACCTCTGCCTCGTCCTCCCCATTCTCGAGGACCCATCGATCTGACGCGCCGTCCCTATCTTCAAACGGCAGGGCAATGAGGACGCCGACCGAGACCTCGCTGCCTGGTGGCGGGACTGCCAGCAGCGGCTTGGTCGGCTTGATCGATGCGCCTGTCTCGTTACGCGGCAGTGCTGGTCGCGGAAGCGGGTGTGTCCGTAGTCCGAAGAACCGCCTCTGTGGCTCGGGAATCAGCCATTCGGCCTGCGGCTGGACAGTGACCGTCTCCCCCTCCGCCAGCTTGTTCTCATAAATTGCCAAGGGCTGCAATGTCAGCCTGATTTCCCCGGCCAACAAGCGGCCGCCTGGACACTCACCACCAAGCCGTCCCACTCCTTCTCTGCGGCGTGATGGGCGATAGGCTGAGCTTCGGCGTCTCTGTCGAGGCGCATCTCCGCTTCCCACCATCCAGGCATGGGTCCAAGCGGTTTATCGGCCTTACGCACCGGCCGCGCGAGACCGAGAGCCCGTGCCGCGTCGCGCGGTAATGGTTCACCCGCCCGGATGGCTTCTTCCACTCGCCGCTGGAACCGCCGACGAACGTAGTAGGCCCGGAAGAGCAATGCGCCAGAGATCGCCGCCAAAACGAGGATCGTGATCAGGAAGGTGAACAGGTACAGCGAGGACGAGCTGTGTGTGCAAGGGCGGCAGGTAGCGCGTCGATCAAGAATAGCAAGTTGAGGGGATAGACAGCCGGCGGAACAACAGGAGGAATGGGAGGGGCAGAAGAGTCGTGGCGGCGACAAGGAGAGAAATCGCGTCAGCGCCGGATCACTCGGGACAGCCGCATTCGATTCACTTCCCACTATTGTTCGATGTTGAGGGAGCACTTGACGGACTCGCCGTAGCGGAATTGAACGTGCTTGAGCTCATTATGCCAGCCGAGTACGGGTCGAGGTCCTGCTCGCCTGAACTGCCTGTACTCCCGCCGCTATTTGACGGTGCTGAGAACGCGCTCGAGGGAAGTGCTGATGCTGGCCACCGGGGATCGTTCGCAAAGTCCCACGGACGTTCCCAGCTCCTTCCTGTAAGCGCACTCGGATCTCGATCGAGGGATCGCCGGTGTACTTCGCCGATTTGGCCTCCTGCCCAAGGAGGCTTGAGCCGTCGCGGAAATGGCGGTGATGCTTGACAGTCGGACTGTGTCGTTCCAGACGATCTGGCTGGTCCTGCAGCTGCTGTGCTCCGTGCGTCAAGCAAGTAGTGACCTATGCAAGGATGCACGAAGAGATCCGATAGTGAAGCGGCGGCGTGCGTCGAGCCAACGAGAAAAGACAGGCCGATCGCCGAAATGACGCCAGGCCAAAATTGGGTTGATCGGCTTACGCTGACGCTGACGCTGCTGCTGCTGCTACTGCACGGCGATACAGCGCGATTGCTTGGCCGACGTTTCCTGCGTCTAGCTCGAGTCGACAGATCAGAAGGAGAAGAAGCAGTGATGAAGGTAGCGATGGGCGCGGTACCGGGCTCGGCGTAATTTCGAGCACTTGGTCTTTCTCGTCCCACGCATGACGCTGCAGCAGCATCTGCAGCAGTCCCCGCACCCGCACCTGAGCCCGCACTCGCACCGGCCCGGCTGGCCATTGGCATGATGAATTTCCCCCGCGCGCCCCGAATTCTGCCCCCGCCGCTCTGCCCGGGCCCCGCTTACGCTCACGGAATGTAGACCGCTAAGTTGAAGGGTTTAGCCGGGGCATGCGATTCAGTCTGGGTGATGGGCGCTAAGCGTTCTTCGTATGCAGTAGTCGCCGCGCGGGCGCTGGTATGTATATGTATACATGGTCGTGATCCCCACGGACCGAGAAGAGTGGACGATGACGGATGCTATGCACCCAAAAGAGGTCCGGGCGACACTCCCCCATCCCCCGTCCGAGCGCGAGTCACTTCCCTTAATGTCGCTTCATTCCTTAGCGCCAAACGCTTAGAACACTTGGCTTGGCTCGGTTCGGTCACGCCAGCGATCCGGCCGGTCGCTCCGCATGAAGCCATCTCTGATTGCCCAGATAGAACCAGGCACTTTGGTGCGAATGCGATGAACGAGTGCATGCTCATATGCTCTCCACCGCTCAGACGGAGGCCATCTCCTTGAAGTATCTACAGCGGCATTCTCTATCCGTCCTCTCCTCCGGCGTGGCGATCTACGCACCGACTGGGGTCGCCTTGACAACGACAGGGATCACCTCACCCGTCTTGAGCGGGTGAGGCGCGTGCCTCAGCACTTCGAGCGTATTCCGCAGAATGGCCCCGTGAGCCGTCACCGACACATCTGCCCTGTCAGCCCTCGTACCGCCTCAGGTGAATCGACTTACACATTTCGCTAACGCCTCCTTCGCTGAACACGTTGTCGAGGGCTCGCCGCGCGCGTGTCTGCATCCCACCATCGTCTTCTCGCCAGTCCGGCTTCCACAGCTCGTCTTCCTCGGTGAACCCCTCTTCGATGGCGAACTTCGGGAACCGCTGCTGGATGGTTGTCTACGGGCGTAAGCCTTAGCCTCGACCAATGCGCAGGACCGTGACCCACCTTGGAGGACCTGATATCGCACGTGTGACTGCCCATGATCTCGCGCCAGTCCTCCCATACCTCCGGCGTACCAGTCAACAAGTCGCCGAAGCTATGTTCGAGCGTCTGGCACGTCCGCTGCAGGGGACTGCAAAGCCTGCCCTCTCAGCGCGAGGCCGTTTATGGCCGTGTATGGAGATGACACTCACCACTTGATCTGACCGGACTGGAGCGGCGCACCGGCGCCGACTTCTTTCCGCCAGCATGTCTGCACCGCCTGCGCCTGCCGAACGCCCTCCGGTGTGAGGGCCGGGTCCGGGCCCCAAGTAATCTCTCCGTCGTCGTACAGCATGGCCCAGTAATCCTCCCACGGCTGGGCACGTCAGCGCCGATCGCCATCGCGAGGTGCCGCACTCACGTCTATTCCGTACTTGTTCGCAGCGAAGTTGTGCCATCCCTGGCCGTGCCTGCCTGCCCTGCGTCAACGAGTGCTTTAGAAGCATCGCAGATCAGACTCACCCAGGAAGAACACCTTGTACTGGACGCCCTTGCCTTCTTTCTGCGCTTCCTCATTCAACGCTTTGACCTTTCTGTCGAGATTGGCCCATCGCTCCGCACTCTCATCCATCAACCCAAAACTGTGATGGAGCTGGCATCATGATCAGCGATAGGGTCCCCTACGCTCGCCAGCCATCGAGCTCACGATGTGCTCCTCGAAGGGAAGGTCGGATCTCCCGCTGGTTTGAACGAAGAAGCCTTCGACAGGCTGACAGTGAATCAGCACATGTCGCAGACAGCCCGTGCTGCGAACCTACCTGGTAATCAAACTTGACAGGGGGGACGATCAGACCAGGGCCAACGGGCGGTCCGCCGGACTCTGTCTCCGCGACAGGCGGATCGTCCTTGAACGGCTGGCCTGGCGCCAAGCGCTGAGGTGCATCAGGCTCTCTGAAGCCTCCAGGCATGATACTCTGAATGTGCGCAAACGGATTGAGGTCAGATGCAGAAGTAGACAAAGGCCTGACCGAGTCGACGTTGGTGCCTCGCCTTAGATTAGCAGATGAGGCGTGACGCGGCAGACAGGGACCAGATCGGGTCCGATGAACTGAACCTCGCCACTGCCCGAACGTGTCGTAACCAGCCTCAGCGGGCAAGTCGCTGCGCCGATGGAGGTGAGGTACTCGAGTATATGCGTTATGGACGCTGCGACTGGGCGGGACAGGATGCAATAGAGAGGAAGGGGCGTTCGAGCATGCGTCCTCTCTTGTCGGGATGCCCGCCCGGCAAAGTGACTCACATAGATCTCGGAGATCTGCCCCACGCGACATTGCCAGAAGATAAAGGAGTCGTCTCAGTAGGACCATGGAGTGGGATGCATTGTGTCATTGATACCGATCGATCCCGTCCAAGAGCTATCGCCAGTACGAGCCTGTTGTAGGAGCACTGAGAGAGTCGAGGAATCCGCCGAACTGAGAAGCCGTGTGTCCGCAAGGCGACGCTGCCCTGATCTGCAATGCCTGAATATGTCAGCGCCAGCACCCCCAGCTTCTCCAACTTGCGCACCTCTGGCATCCACTTCTCCAGTTGCTGCAATAGGTCAGCCAAAGTGACCGAAGCGATGCATAGTGTCGAAAACCACTCACCTTTATCCGCTTGGTGTTGGCAGGGTGAGTGGACAGGAAGTCGACGCTTGAGCCTCGTCCGCCCTCGGACTGGGACATGCGTTCCCACATCTTGGTCGACTCGGTTGGATCAAAGCAGGCGCGTCTGGAGTTGCGCGTCAGTCATCGCACGGGCCATTGATCATCAGAAGACGTACGACATGAGCCGCAACCCGATCTGGTCCGCCTCAGACTCGCTCTTCCGCGAGTTCGGCAGTCTGGGGTGATCAGCCGGACACGCCCTCGATATGATTGAGGAACAGCACTTACTGGTAGAGGAAGGTAAGCGCTAAGCGGGTGATACCAACATCAAGTCCGAGAGACTCGAGGAGGAAACCAAGGGCGAAAAGGACCTACTCCGTCAGCTGGCATCAAATGCATGTCCGCGCAGGACTGACCTTGACAGAACTCATTCGCTCGGCAGGATGTCTCGCAACTAGTCCTATCAGCAACACCATGAGGGATCAACTTGCCTTGGTGAGCGATTTCGTGTCCCAGAACAGTCGCCAATCCGTCGTCGTTGGCGGAGACCCCGAGGATGCCTGTGAAGACGAAGATCTTGCCACCGGGAAGCACGAAGGCGTTCTTCGTCTTCTTGTCGTCAATGACATACACCTAACGCCTTGTGAGCGGATTGCCGATACATCACCCCGAATGCTTACCTCCCACTCGGTGTCCTTGGCCTCGCGCACGTCCATCTCGCCCTGGCCGCCACCGAAGAGAACCTCGCCCATATTGATTTCCGACCCAGTACCGCTGATCGTCGGCATACGACCCTCGACCGATCCGAGCGCGCCGCCGTGCTTGACGTATCCAAGACCCGAGCCCTCGACGATCCGAGACGCCACTTTGTGCACTCTGCGCGATACCGGGTGGTTGGGCGGCAATAATCGGCCAGAGTACTCGTTCAGCGTCTGTAATTGTGTCTGGTACCCGAGCTGAACTATGTCAGCGGAGTACGGGTACACCACAGACATCAGTCGGACAAGGCGAAACGGCACCACTGACCTCTCGCTCTTGCGCCTCGCTTACGTCGATGAAGCGTAATCGTCCAGTCTCTGCCACTCGCTCCAGACTGACAGTCAGATTCTCGCCCATGAGTGCCACCCTGCAGCATTGCAGGAGGAGAACATCAATGGAGGATCACTCACTGTGTGACGTAGTACAGGCCTCCTCCCCCCAATGCTATTCCGTACACCCACACAGCGCGGTCGCCGCCCATCCTGCGCCGAAGGAAGGCGACGATGTTCGACGGCCCCGCAAATGCTTCCGGTCCTGGTCTGCGGGGTCCGCCTGGCCCTCCGCTCGGACCACTTGACCCATACCCTCCTCCGCTTCCGCCAGACTGAGGGAATCGTTCATACCGCGCTGCACGAGGAGCAGACGAGTGGAGGGGTCGGCTGACGGGCCGAGTTCGGGTGAAAGTCGATGGGCGGGCGACTCGAGCAGGATTGGTGACAGCTCCGGCGTTTCTTAGAGCCGTAGTAGGTGCTCGCAAGGCTACCGCACGTAAAGTTGAGGTGACTCCGAACATTACCGCGATGGCAAGAGAGTGACCTCAGCATGCCAGACATTCAAGAGTCTGCCGGTAAAGTGCGTCAACTGCTGCCGCGCACGCCTAGTCGTGTACCTCGAGGTTAGGCACGAATATGCCGGGAGCAATTGGTGTCGCCTGGGACCGGCGCCGGGTCATCTCCGTGGTTACCGTCTGTTGCAGCAGCTCCTTTCTACCGGCTCACTCGACGTTTACCTATACCGAGACATACCTAGAGTAGCCACTTAGAGGACCAGATCGCCTACGCGTGCAGACCGGTCAAGATGCCCTCGGATCTGGCTTACTGGCTCATCTCGGCGCCCATGTCCGATGGCGACCCAAGCGTCCTCGTCGACTCGGTCAAGCGGGACTTGCAGGGCGTGGCTGTTGGCGGATGGGAGATCCCAGAGCTGAAGGTGGGTGGCTTTCCGGGCACCGGCGTTCCGTATCCAGGTGACGCGCCCCCGGGCGGTCACCTGGCTGTAAGGGGGTCTGACCGGATGCGACACCGCCCGAACGAGCAGCTGATGCTGTCAGGCGGGCACACTATCGTCTCTGCTGACTCTGTCCGACTCGCTGCCCAAGCTCGACGCTTCGTTCACGTCGACTGTGTCCAAGACGCTCGACACGATCCGGTCCCTGCTCGACGACCCATCGAAGCAGTTGCCCCAATACGCACGGATCAACGAGCTGCCAGCGGACAACTACGTCTTCCCGGGCGAAGGCAGCATCGGATCAGTCGCGGGGTTCTGGCGGTGGGATAAGGGACGATGGGGCGGGGGCGGTAAAGTCGGAGACGTCGTAGAGGCCCTCACGCAGGTGCGCCCGTTCCTCTTGACGGCGAAAGGGACGGTCATTGACATGCGGCAGGAGATGAACTCGATAGAAGCGCAGCAGAAGCAGAAGACTCAGAACTATAACTTGGCAAAAGGCGGATTGACCAACCTGCAACGGAAAAAGGCGTAAGCCGTAGCTCGAAGCGCCGCGTCGCCCTCATGCTGACATGTGAGCAGAGGCAATCTGTCCCAGCGGTCATTGGTGGACGTGGTGAAGCGGGAAGATCTGGTGGAGAACAGCGAGTTCATGGAGACATTGCTGGTCGCCGTTCCAAAGTGAGTCTGAATGACCTACTCACACAAAATGCCGCTGATGTCGCAGGAACATCATCAAGGAGTGGGAGGACAAGTACGAGCGGTTGACGAGCATGGTTGTGCCCCGCAGTTCACAGTGAGTTCCGTCGTCCCCACTTTGCGTATGACCACTGACCTGTCAGACGCATCGCTGCGGACGACGAGTTCTTCCTTCAGTCGGTGACGGTGTTCAAGAAGGTCCGAGACGAGTTCACACACAAGTGCCGAGAGAACAAGTACGTCACCGTGCGCAGAACGCCTACTGACAAGCAGGTTCATTGTGCGGGAGTTCAAGTGGGACGAGTCGGCACTAGAGAGGCAGCAGAAGGAGTTGGAGAACCTACAAGTCGAGGAGAAGGAGCTATGGGTGGGTTTCCTGACGCCATCACACTGCCGTGGCCGGCTGGCTGACGTGTCAGACGGACCTGCTGAAATTGTCGCGGGTCAACTTCTCCGAGGCGTACCAGCTGCTTGCGCACCTGAAGACGGTGCGGCTGTTTGTCGAATCTGTGCTGCGGTACGGTCTGCCTGCGGACTACAGCGGTGTGGTGGTGAAGCCCGAGTCCAAGACGGCGGTTAAGACGCTACAGGCGCTGTCGCGCCGATTCAACTACCTCTCGGCCAGCTCGGCCGGACCGGGCACCAAGCGCAACAAGAAGACCGGCGGCGCCTCGGCCGGAGCGGACGACGTCGCGGGCGAGTACGCAACACTCATGGAACAGGAGTACTACGACTTTGTCCTGTTCGAACTGCCCCAGGTGGTCACGTCAGTGTAACGCCGTAGAGCGAACACCTCTTGTACATCTTGATGATATAGATCGCATCCTTGTCGACCGTACTCTGGCTCAGTGTGGACGTGAGCGGGGCTCATCTCATGTCTGGATTCCGAAGAGAAGCAGTCCTGAAACCCATGGGAACCTGTTGAATATACTTCGTGTGTTATATGAGTTCTGCTACAGACTCGTCCCTACTACGCCGACCTCCGGTCGTCGTGTTCTGCCCGCCTACTTCATCGATCGCTTGACGTCGGCAGCGGCATCCTTGGCGTCGCCCTTGAGCTCCTGGAACTGGCCCTTCGCCTTACCCGACAGCTCGCTCGCCTTGCCCTCGAGCTTGTCGACCTATCGGGTGTTAGCATATCGCGCCACATGTAATCGCGCTGCAGTCTCACCATGCCCTCGGCCTTGCCCTTGACTTCGTGGGCCTTTGCCTTGGCCTTGGCCTCGGTGGAAGAGCCGGAGAAGAAGTAGTAGCCGAGACCAGCGACAGCGACGGCGGCACCGGCGTACAGCAGCGTGGGGCCTGCACCTCTGCGTCAGTTGAGAGTCATGGGTAGCGGAACAGGAGGGCTTACTGCCGCCGGGAGGAGGAGCACCGCCCGTAGGCGGGGGAGGAGGAGGCACCGTGCTGGCCGAGCGGGTCTGTGCGGGTCAGCAACGAGCACTTCCCACTACTCGGTCGGATGGTCTTGGCACCGGGGGGTTGCCGGCTCTGGACATGGGAGAGGAGGACTCACGGCGGGCCTGGCGGCGCGGGGGAGGGATCGGGCAGCGACTCGGACGAAGACCATTGTGCTTAGATGGGGTGTGTGTGGGGTTGGTGGGTAACGGATAGGAGGGAATGCAGAGTATATACGATACATACATCGGCGGCGATCTGATACCTATACGCTCGACCGCTACGCTGTGAACGCGCTCGTGACGTCATGAGGCGGTAAGTGTCATGTCGCGGGGACTGTGCGAGAGAGGGTGCTCATGGCTCCTCTGGATCGCCTAATTGCATGCACAGATGCTGTCAGGTCATACCGTTGGGTGTCTGTAGTCCGGCTCAGGGGTCCTTGTGCATTTCATCGGCTCAGACCGCCGTCGAGACTGCCGAACCGTCGTCAGGGCAAGCTGTAATACGGCGCGGAACCAAGTGCTCTGTCATCGTGTGAGGCAGAGATAAGGTCTAGAGACGCATGCATAAAAGAGCTTTCTATAGTAAGGGGATCTACCTCCGAAGAGGATGGGGTTTTACAAGCAAGACAGCGCGAGTGGTAAGGGAAGGAGGGGGTTCGAGCGAGACCAAGGGAGAGAGGGGAGGCTATGTATGTACGGTTGCGTGCCGGGGGGGCTACAATCTACAACCTACAGATAATCTACTACAGCGGGGCGGGAACTATGGTCGAGAGCTAGCGACCTACAAAGCTAGATACTACAAGGGCTGCAATCCAACAGCGTAGGCGGAGGCAGCAGAACCCACTTGGTGTCCCGAAGTGGATCAGCCCGACATGCCACGAGACCAACGCAGCAACCCTCGGATCTGGCAGCAGAGACCCATGGAGAGGATTGATACGCAGCCCCGAGACAGCCCTTATCCGCGACTACGTATCTTTGCAACCGATGAAACCGGGAAGGGAGGAAGGGATCGCGCGAAGAACTTGAGCAGCAGAGAACAACGACTAGAGGCACGGGAGGGGCGGCGGTGAGAGCGGATGGGAGGGTGAAGTCTGCAGGACATGCCGACGAGCGCGAGTCAGAAGGACGACCCGAAGCGCTGACCGAATCGACAGAGACTCACAGTCAGTTGAGAGGATGACTTGAGGCGTATGCGCGAGGGCGAAGGAGTCTTGAAGATGATGGCTGGGGTGCTGAGGCGGCGTAGAGATGTCGAGAAAGGAATGAAGGAAAACGAACGGATGGCCCGCTGTGGCCTTGATTATATGAGCGGGATCGGGCTCGCCGCTGGGGAGGCTGAGAACGAAAACCCGGTGGGAACGGGCCGCCCCGCTCTTGCTTCGGTGACCCCGTTGGCCCTACCAAGGCCGCTGGTGGGCGATGCCCCTGGGGCGATGCTACCCTTGGGGCCAGCTTGCCGACCGAGCGTGGCAGCCCAGTCCAGGCCGTGGGAAAAAGGAATGCGCAGGTGTGTATCGGTGTGTGTCGTATTGTAATGCTACTTTCCTAGAGGTAAGCCCGGGTTTCTCGCCTTCGCCATAGAACCAGAGCATGAGAAGCCGGGGCGTTATCGCCGCGGCGCAACTTAGATAAGATGTGTGTGTTAGGCTGTGTGACAAGCTATTCTCCCTCGAGGCCGATGGCCGCGAGTAGTAATCCTGTCTCTGCTGCTTATGTCCCATTCCGGCTGCTCTCTGACGAGGCTTCAGCTTCTCAGCCGCATGCGGTTGTTCCTGTCATACACATGCCACCGCGTGGGGCGATGAGCGAGCCGGCCCGGCTCACATCACCTTGTGGCCCGGCATGTGATCGTTCTCATGGCCTCGCCGGTCATTGGCCCAACCCCCAGGTTGCCTTCTGAACGAGGCCATTCATCGTCATTCCCACTAGCATCCTCATCGTCGATAGCCGTCGCTAAGTCCTTGAGAGAGCCCGACCGCATTATCCAACATGTCCCAACCGCTACAAACAACGGGCCTGCCCCGCGATCAAACCCCGCCGGTCCCTCTCGTCCCTTCATCACTGGAACGCCTCTCGAATGACGGAAAGGGGTTGTACCACCTGCCTGGACCCGATCGATCCCTCGGTCAGCCAGGCGTGTGTCGCGTAGGATCGCCAACAGTTGCTCCGCGCCGCAGCTCGTGGCCCGTTGCAGCGCAGTGTGCTGCGGTAAAGGACAGCTTGGTAGCCCATTCGGTTGATCCGCTGGTCATTCCGCGAAATATCGCCAAGCTCGAGTACAAGAGGGCATCATCCGAGCCTATCGTACCACTTAGCAGTGGTGGTGCCAGCCTCGTAGGGGACTGCCTCGGCGATTCGCTATCGAGCGTATCAACAGCGTCGATCGTCAGAGATGCCGGGCCTACCGACTCTACAGAGAGGCGAACGCACGCAGAGTCCCCAGACGAACACGTGCTTCGCCACGCAGATGGGGAGCGAGAAGATGTACGAGGAGGTGTTCCATTGGGACACCTGATCGCGGCGTCCACGTCCAGAGAGGCGGACATGGAAGGCGGACTCGGATGCGAGCCAGTAGCCTGCCCAGACGGCTCTCCCTCGAAGCAAGCAGCACCGTTCTCTGAAGAGGAGATCGAGGAGTTCCTGCAGAACGGCCCACTGCCGAGTAATCCTCGTGAGCCCCTCTTCCCTGTCGCGACTGGCGCGAAGTTGACAATGACAGTGATTTGCCCCGCCAGTTCCGGCAGGACTCAAGCAGCTCCTAGACCTGCGGAGGCCCACGTCGCATCGTGGTCCACTGGTCTTGAAGCGACGAGCCGTTCGGGAGATCATCCACCCCCGCACGAGAAATGCAAAAGAAAGCGAGAACCCGCCTCTTCGCCGATCTCGCGACAAGAACGCAAAAGAAAGCGCTTCAAAGCTTCGGTAGCGAGCGATCTCGACAACATCAGGTCAATCAAACGTCCGACTTTCTGGAGCGGAGTCACATCGCTCAGCCCCGAAGTACCCCTGTGGGCGTCCGTGGTTCAGTTAGAGGTCGACGGCATGATCTCAGCGTCCTCGAGACCCCTTGCCTTAATCAGCACTCGGCCCATCGATCTTGTCCGGTCGATGCATGATTCGATCGTCCTCGACATCAGCCACAGGTACAAAGTCGATCGGGCAGACGGAGGTGCAAGGCCGCGAGCCGCATCGATACGATTTCGAATGACCAACGCTGGTCCATTCGAGGCCCTGGACGTTGACCAGTTCCATCTCGCTACTCGGTGGACACGAGAGACCTTGGCTCAGCATGTCAGCGATGTTCTACCGCCGCTACTGGGCGACCTGCTATACGTCCTCCTCCCGATGGTGCCTTCAAGGCAGGAGAGCCGCGCCGAAGAGCATTTCGAGAAAGTCGTGATCGATTGGGACGAGATGAGGATGCTCGACCACGGTGTGTCACGGGCGATCCCAAGGGACAGTTCCAGGCTGCCTCTGTTAAATGGCTTGCAAGACCAGGTCCTATTCGACCCGTCTGATCCGCTGAGGCGACTACTCGTCGAGCGGCGTGGATATGCACCGCGAGCCCGAAATCTGAGCTCCGAGGCTAGGTCTTCCTCGACGGCTGGGTGCTCGTCGGATCTCTGCCTATGGTCGGTCATCGCCCATCGCGCAGGCGCTTCCCATCAAGAGGGGGATAAGCAGCTTACCTTGGAAACCCTGAATCGGTTCGGCACCCGTTTGCGCATCATGTTCCTTTCGACCTCGGTATACCGGTCAACATCAGGCATTCCGGCGATCTCATGGGCGATCGAAGATGCTCTGCTCGGCCTCGAGCTTTCTCAGCAGCGGTTCGATGGCATCATTCCCCCCGGGTCAGCCGCAAATGCCATCACGCTTGCAGCGGCGGTTCCCGGGCACGTCGAAAGCTCGTGTGAACGCTTGGAGATACTCGGCGACGCAGTTCTCCGCCTTATATGCGAGATCGAGGCGCACTGCGCCTCAACCACGAACGACAGAGGGAAAGTGTCCTTGGCGGTTGCGCGAGCAAACCTGGAGATGCTTCAGTCCAATGCCCATCTCTGCCGATTAGCAGTCGACGCAGGAATCCTGCCTTACATCCGGCGAGAACCAGTTAAGGAGACACTTGTTGCACGGGCCGGCTGTACCATGCTGGAGCAAAAAGGGGGGCGGTCGCGGCCCGAATCGCCGCTGAAGATCAAGGTACGGAACACTTTTCCCCTCAGACGGAGGACACTAGTCTGTCCGTGTTGTCGCCGCAATATCACTGACTTGCTCAGTCATGCGGGGATGTGGTCGAAGCGCTCATCGGCGCGGCCTTCAAAGAGGGAAAGGGAAGTCTTCTACTCGCGCTGCGCGTTCTGGGAAAGATCGGATTCCACCTACCACATTTCCGAGAAGTCGCCATCATCGCTGAGAAGGCTGGGCCACTGGACCCAGACCCCGGGCACGAGGGCGGCTTCGAGCTTAGCCCTGTCAGCGTCGAGTCCCAGGCCACGCAGGGAGCCGCCCTCAAGGCCAGCGTGACACCCCTCTCTCGCGAAGAACTCTGGCTGGACCAGTTGGCGCCAATTCTCGGTCACAGGATGACGACTGGTCGGGATGCGTACAAGGTACGCGTCATCCCTGCTGTGTTACTGCCGGTTCGAACAAGACTGACAGGCATCCTCTAGCTAGTTCAGTCCGGCGGACATCAGCCTATGACTGATCAGTCGAACAGCTTCTTCGTAGGACGACAGGCACTCTACGACTGTAAGGCTGGATGCCGAGTCCCCTGCTCACACCCACAGTCATTGTTTGTCATCTGTTTCGTCGGCTGCCGTTAGCCTCACCTGGTCTTCTCTCGCCGCTCACACAGAGCCTGATAAGCACGGTGAGTACGGAATCTCGTCGAAGCACCACCCGGCTTGAGCTGAGCTCACAGCAATGCTTGGCTGCGTTCTGCGTGACATCTGGACTGATCGACACGATGGGCCCGCTAGCCGCTCGAGAGCTTCCTCAAATGGAGAGTTACCGACTTGCTGTTCACGCTGCGACCTCACACGGCGACGGAGGAGAGACCTCGGACAAAAGCCCATTTTGGAAGGACGTTCCGGCGCCTGGGGTGAGCGATGTCCATTTTTATAAGCATCCCGAGCTGATTCCCCTCGTCTCCAGATCCTGGCCAAATTCGTCATTACGACCTTCGCAGATCTTATAATCGATGCGGGATATAGCGTTGAGCCGGCACGCAGGTTCTACGACACGCGACTCAAGCCCTTCTACGAAATGTATTGTCGGAGCGTCAAGGACGGAAGCTCTCCGGAAGATCATAGACTGGAGGGGCTGCTCCGCAAGTGCGGGTGCAAAGGCCTCAAAGTCAAGGTTGACAGTGATCCGGGAGCTTCCGAGGATTGTCGGAAAGTGTCTATAGGTGAGCGGCACGGCTGTGAAATCTCATCGCGGGCAGCTGAACCTCGACCAGTCACGGTCCACAACAAACAATGGGCGAAGGCGACCGCCGCAACCAACGGGACGGCAAGGCATATCGCCCAAAAGATCGCCTTCGAGGAGCTCTCGAAGCTGCCGCCAACGGCTTACTGCTCGTGCCCCAGGCTGAAAGGCGGGAAAGGCAGAGCTAAATAGCAAGGCAGTGTATCGTGCAGATCTCTTGGGCAGATGCATGTTCAACGATGGTTGCTGGCGAGACCACGTCACTGCCGTCAGCAGACAGAGCGGAAGTCCGCGAGACGACCAGGGTGCGAACAAGCTCATAAGGACCCGGTTTCTCGCACGCGATTGCGAGGATCCACAACGCAACAATGATAACTACCCGAATGGCCCCCCACCCAAGCGCCGACAACCCCACCTCTCAGCCGGCCCGGATGTCGCCGACAGTCGCTGGCAATCCGCTGCGATGATGAATGAGGCTGCATGGATCTCCGCGATGCACCATGCGTTCTCTGCAGGTCCCGATCGCTCACGAACAGCTATTTTGAGCGAGGTGTCGAGATCTTGTCCAACGCCAGAGCGGCGAAACGCTGAAACAGCCCAGCCGGGTGGTTCACCGGCGGAGAAAGGGGGCGAGCGCTGACGCGCTTGCCAGTGCCGAAGGCGGGAAAAGTGCCGGCACGGAGATTCTGCAGGAACATCGACCGGGGCGGACGAGGCTGGGGAGACAAAGGCGTCCAGGGTGGAATATCGCCGCGGCAACGGCAGAATGCGTCAGGGACGTCTGCGGCGGCGTTAGAGGCGGGCGAGCGGGCGAGCCGCAGGCTCACATACAGTTACGACGTCAATTCCGACCAACCCACCGAACGGCCGCAGTACGAGTGCTGTGTACTTTTTCCTGAAGATGCGCGACTTGGCTGGACAGAGTGTGCCTGCCAGGCGGACCATGACATGGGCACCGAGTGTCTCGCGGCTGAGCGTAAGCGGAGACAGAGGGTCGACGTCGGCGGGGTTCGACGTTCGATGCATGCAGATCTCTTGTTTTGAAAAGGCACACTTGCGGTTTCTTTGGGCTTTTTATGGACTAGCGGGTAAAGTCGTGCAGAACGGGTCTGTTTTCGCTTGCGAGTTGGCCGGAACACGCCCAGAGCTCGCTTGCGGCTCAATCCGAGCGGGGTTTCCGCCTTTACCAAGAAGTCTCACCGGCATCGCTCGTCGACGGCTCGACGATGTACTCGTACAGCCCACTGGAACGAAGTGGGGCCGGGTGGCTGCGGTTAAACCAGGACAGGCTGTTGGGAGCAATAGGTGCGCGCCAGCAAGGCTGTCAACACTGCGTACAGGGCTGATTCTCCGACAGCATTGCTCTGCGTCCTGCTGGTGTGCTGGGAGGTTCCCTTCCTGCCTCAGCCAGATTACCCCTCGTCACTCCGGATTGTCGAGCAGGAGCAAGACCTGTCGACGTATCTGGGCGGGACACCTGGGTTTCACGTCTTCAGCGGATTATGGTACCGCAACGGCTCCTATTGTGCGTCGACGAATGCGCAACCCCTTGGGCGAGATGCAGCTGACGATCATCCTCAGACTTCTTCTCCGAGACGGACCTGCCTATCCCAGAGGAGGATGCCGTTGACGGGTGGACGTCCTTGCGGAGCCTGCCACCGTCCGAGCTGCCAACCGCGTACGATACTGTGCCGATCAAGCGGTTCGACGGCTCGTCCCGTACGTCCAGCACCCCTGCTGATAGCATGACGAAATGCTGACCCATCGTAGTCATCCTCAATGACGGGTCGGACCCATGGGGACCATGGACATACTTCTCATGGTACTACCACTTCGCGGCGGAGAACCTTTTGGGCGGCATGGCGGCGCTGAGCGCGTACACGCGGTCGCCGCTTGCGCGGTCTGTGTGGAAGAGCGTGTTTGGCGGGTCGGACCCGACGGGATCGTCATATCCCGCCGCAGAATGGCTGTTCGTGCCGTGGAAGGACGACTGGCGGGACTCGTATGGGATGAACGAGTTCTTGGTTAATCGGCTTTTCCCAAAGAGTGAGCTTCTCGCTCGCGGAAGTGCACGATAATGCGGCTGACGTGCAGATTTCGTCGACAAGCCCCGGTGGGACTTGATCGCCGGCGAAGAGGCCGGCCTACCGTGGATCCGTTTCGAGCGAGGTGAGTCGCCACGAGTCGCGTTTGAGGATATAGGCTGACGATCGTAGCTGTCCTCGTTGATCGGGTAGCCGCGGGTCGAGATGCCTTAGTGGACGCCACGACTGGATGGAACAAGATGGCCATTTCGGCATTGACCCAACCGCACCCTCGCGACTTCTGGGAAGACACGCGGCGGCGCCTGCTATCCAGCCTGCACGGACGGTGCAAGACCAGGCAGCCCGGTCGCGCCGTCGGCAGCCGCCCGAAAGTCGTGTTCATCGATCGGAGCGCTACAAATCGACGATTGGTCCCCGAAGACAGGGAGGACCTGCTGGACCTGCTCCGACGATGGGACCGGTTCGGCAAGATCTCGTTCTTCCTGGCCCAGCTGGAACACATGACCCACGAGCAGCAGGTCAAGGCCGTCTCGGACGCGGACGTGGGTGTTGACGCCGGAGCCGTGGATCCGCGACTAACCGTTTCAGATCATCCTCGGTGTGCATGGGAATGGCCTGACCCACCAGCTCTGGATGCCACCAGGAGGCGTAGTCATCGAGGTGAGCTCAGCTACGATCGTCAAATCCTCATTGGCGCTAACATCGCTCAGCTGTTCACTCCCGACACTTTCCTGCGCGACTACCAGGTTCCGGCTGAGGCTCTGGGCCACATGCACATCACCGTCGTCAGTACCCCACGCCTGCGGTGGTGCCGTTCTGGCTAAGGAGAGGCGCTGACGTAGGATAGCGAAATGATACGGTTCTTTCGCGAGAGCAGTGGGAGAACATGCGGCCAGCGTGGGAGTCGTTGCACGATGGTACACCAGTCCCAGTGAATTTCTCCTCCCTGCTTCTCCTTTACCTGTGACCGAGGCTGATCGTCTTAGTTACAAGTGCCATTCATGGAGACGCTGCTCGGTCAGGTTCTTGAGGCCATGACCGCTTGACCGAGGCAGTCTCGGGGTTTTCGGGTTCTTCACTACACACCATCATATGCATGTATGTAGCATTAGTATCGACACTAAGCGCTCTGCTATCCGGGCCATTCCCCTCACATCGGTCCACGCCCGGAGAAATATTCGGCAAAACTCGGCATCAGCCGGTCCGAATGTCGGTTCGGCCATGTCCCGAAGCCGAATGCTTGTGCGCGGTCAGACGCTTCGAATGAGACCCGCGGCTTCGTGATTCGAGACGTGCTCTTGCTGTCTTCTGATCCTTCTCGTAGCCCAAGCAAGATCAAAAAGGGCTCTCCCACATATTCCACACCTGCTCTTCCAGCGAGGCCTTCCATATAGACTAGCTCCTCCTGCAGACAGACCAAGCCACTCGAGTGTACGCTCTCCGCCAGTCCATCACTGCTCTATACAACACGCGCCTAGAAGATGTCGCGCTTCCACTACTTGAACAAGGTCCAGCCGCAGCACGTCTTGGACCTGGACCTGCCCCCCAACACGTCCTGCGTGCTCATCAAGAAACGGACCATCAGCGTCGAACCTACCCCGCTGCCGATCCTGCAGAGCGATGGCGTCCTGGTCAAGGTCATCTCCACAGGTACGCCTCGCTCACCTCGTTGGATGACGTCTAGCTGACCAGAAGGTATCTGCGGTTCGGACCTGCACAATTATCTGGCAGGCGGAGTCGGCGGCCGGCCTGTGACCGAGCCGATCGTCATGGGCCACGAGCCCGCCGGAGAAGTCATTGCCGTCGGGTCCCTCGTCACGACTCACAAAGTCGGCGACAGGGTGGCCGGTAGGTCCAATATCAGCGAGATTGAAGCTCGCTCACCATGCAGTCGAGCCGGGACTGCCGTGCCGGAGGTGTGTTAACTGCAAGAACGGCCGCGGCAACATCTGTCTCGGTCAGTCGCGTGCCGCTCTGCACCTGGCATGAGGCGCCGTGCTCACTCAGCAGACATGAGGTACTGCGGAGCGCCTGGATCGGTCGGTGCGCTGTCGAGGTTCTACGCCCTGCCGGCGGACATGGCCCCGCACCTCCCTGATAATATCGACTGGGACGTCGCGGGCTGCATCCAGCCTCTAGCGGTTTGTCGCTACGGGCACGCTGACACAGCCCCGTCATGCTAAAACCGCATAGATCGGCGTGCAGATTGGAAAGCGGGCGGATATCCGACCTCACCAGACCATTGCTATCTTGTGAGCACAAACGAACCCACAGTCCCGACCGACCGGTCTGACTGCGGTAGCGGCTGCGGCCCGATCGGCCTCATCACTGCCGCGGTCTCTCACGCATACTCTGCTCGCAAGATTATCGGGTTCGACATCAACCCCGGCCGCGTCGAGTTCGCCAAGAAGTACATGTCGCCACTGACGGGCAAGCCGATCTTCGACCACGTCTTCCTGGTGGACCGCCTGCCGAGCACTCCCGTGGCACAGCAGAATGGCCACAGCGGAGACCAGGCTGCCGATGAGCACCACCAGACCCCGGGCGACTGCAGGTGGGAGTGGGCGAAAGTGCGCGCTGCGCAATGGTGCGAGGAGACAGGTCTTGTCGGCGAGGAGGGCGTCGACAGGGTCATCGAGGCTGCGGGGGCGGAAGATGCCATGCTGCACGGTATCGCCCTCTGCAAGCAGGGCGGAGTGTGTGAGTGGAATACCTGGTCATCGCGGATCTGAGCTGATTGGGCACAGACCTGCAGGTCGGCCTCGGCCATATCCAGACAAACACATTCCCCACTCTCGCTGTGACGAACAAGGAGATCGACGTCAAGGGTGAGCCATGATGCTATCTCCGGAGCTCAGTAGCTGACGCGAACGCAGGAATCACACGATACACCGCTTCGTGCTTCCCGTCTGCGATCGACATGCTCGCTCGCGGCGTCGTCGACCTCAAGCCGCTCATCACCAAGAAGTACCCCTTGTCCCAGAGCACCGAGGCGTTCGAGGCTGTAGCCTCAGGCAAGGAGATCAAGGTGATTATCAAGAACCAGGAATGTTGAGATAGTTAGCTGTGCTCGCGTACTCGCGCGCTTGGGTCTTCGTCAAGTCAGTAGTGGTTGTACATAGGCATGCGAGTCGGTCAAGTCACGTCGTTCGTCGTTGGATCACAGCGAAAGTTGCCAGGGCCTCCTTTGTGTGATCGGCAGACAAAGGACGGCCCTTAGTCCAGCATCAGCCGCATCCTGGATCGCGGACGAGACGTATGCATTCGATCCTGATAATTATCACCCACCTATATGCCCTTCCGTGAAGATGCCGCTTAAACCAACCGACTTACAGGCGGGAGCGCTGAAAGCCTGGTCACCACTCCAACAGGCGGCCCTTTACCGCACCCAAGCTGCCGAGCAGGCCGCGCGGGACGAAAAGCAGGAAGAAGAGGATGAGCGGAAGAAGGCGAAAGAGGAGGCGGACAAGAAGAAGGGGAAGAAGCCGGACGCTGCGCCTGATGCCGTTCAAGCCAGCGACGTCCTCCAAGGCTTTGTCCGTCTGTCCTGCTTCAGTATTGCTCCTCGCTAATGCATCTCTGCAGATCAAGTGGTTCAGCCCGGAGTTGTTGGATTTCCTGGACCTGTTCGGCCCACCGCATGTCGTCTTTGCGGTTCTGCTAGGCCTGCACGTTATGTTCTGGTAAGCCCAAGCGAACGGACTTGTACACTCCTGCCGCTGATTCCACTGCAGGCTACTGGGGCCCGTATACCTCCGCTCGCTTCTGAGCTGGCCGGCAGTGTATATCATTCCAGGCGTACAGACTCACCGGACGCTCTTCTCCAAGACGCATAGAGGCAATCGGCCGATGTGGCAGGCGTACTGGGCGGTGCTTGCTGTCCTTGAATACGCTGAACTCTGCCTGTTTGGGGAACATAGCCGTGGTCTGATCTTCTGGCCCCTCGTGAGTCATGGTAGTGGCTCGAGACGGCTCCTCTCAGCTCATGTCATACTCAGATCAAGGCGCTGTTCTGCGTCTGGATGTACTCGATCATAGGCGGAGAATCGGGCAAGAAACAGACCATGGTCCGTTGCAAATCACGCTGCCTTGCTGCTTGGCCTGACACCTCTCAGGGCTCCATTCGCCTCCTCGGCTCGTTCCTGCCTGACCCGCCTGAGGATAAGAAGGTAGAAGACGAAGCGGGAGACAAGAAAGACCGGGACAAAGGATCCGGATCTAGCAGTTCCAAACAACGCTCCTCGAGCGGTAAATGAGCAAATCGTGTGCAGACAAGCTGGGCAGTCACACTCGTCGTCACGCACGATGACATGCGTAGGATGCAAATGCTGGGCGTGTATGTACAAATCAGGATTCACCGTGTAATATACTATAGGCCGACAGGCCGTCAATTGTCTGTACAAGCTGAGGATCATGCACTGTCGCCTGAGGATTTCGCCCCTCCGGCGTCACTCCTGGCCGCGGGGGTGGCGCTGACCGCAGCGACTAGTGCAGCCGTGCTGACCGATTGCGACCTGGCGTGCCGGTCGATACCGCCGCCGGACTGGAAGAAACTCGACGTCCCGCGTCGGATCTTTGCAGCCGGATTTGCAGGTGCCGGGGCTGGCGCGGTGTTGGGCAGCGCCGTCCAGTCGCCGCTAGTGTGGCGCAGCACGCCGCCGTTACTGCCATCAAGCTGGATCGGGACCGACATTGAGCCCATGGACGACCGAGGCGTGATCTGCCTCAAGGGCGGCATCTGCACGCCAGTGCCGGCAAACATGTCAGCGATGGGCGTCGAAGTCGTCCCTGACGCAGACGACCTGGACACGGACGGCACAGGCGAGGGCGAGGGAGACGCCGACAGAGATGCGAAGGCTCGGGCTCGTTCCGAGACAGTGCCGGGCTGATAATGCGCCTCCTGCAGCCGATCGCTGCTGGATGCGACTTGTGGGTCGCGCAGAGTCTCCTCCTTGTCGTGCTGCGACACATTTCCACTGGCGAGGCCGAACTCAGATTCAAACGACGGCATGCGCTCGTCTGCGCCAGGCAGGTCCACCCGCGGGGGTGTCTGGTCGACAAGGGACGATGCGGTGGTGTCGATGCTGCCCTTGCGAGACGACGTGGTCCCGCCGTTGAAGAGCCGGCCAAGGCTCGGCTTGGATGCTAAGCGAGCAGGCTTCTTGGGTCGCTCGGCCGCGTTGTGGATGCTGCTGCCGGCGGGTGTGACCGATCGGGGGCTGGACTCGGGGCTCGAGTCAAGCGTGACTGTCGGGATGGTAGGGAAGGGGATCGTAGGTGGGCTCAGGTCCATATCGCCGAAGTTGATCAGGTCGTGTGCCGTCTCGGCAGCTGAGGGAGGTGGCGGGTTGGTGAACAGCTCTTCTCGCCGCTCGAGCAGTTCTGTCAGGACGACACCAGGAATGTTGAACGATGGGCCGAAAGACAGCTTTAGCGCGTCTAGCGTCATCCGGTTCGTGGCGCTGTGTTGAGGAATGAGGTAGAGGAGTTTGACTAGGGCGTCAATACCACAAAACACAGGTCTTTGCCTTCCGCTTACCTATCTCGGCGAGGGCAAACCAGTTGGCGAGCGGTAACTCGAGCAGAAGTTCGGCAAGGTCCTTAGACCCGGTCGACGCAAAGCTGGATATCGAGTGCGGGCGCTGATGACCTCTTGACCGCGCGGCAGTCTCGAATTGGCTCGACAGCTCGTGCGTGAGCAAAGGCGCAGGCACTGTTCGTCAGCAAATGAGCAAGACGCTCGGTCTGTGATGCGCTACTTACACTCCCGAATGTAAGACTTGAACAGCCCAGACACAGCGTGCGGGTCCAAGTCTCCTGGATCAACGTCCGCCAGGTCCAGGTCCGCGCCTGGGACGGTCAGCCATGGCATGTAGCCCTAGCGCGGGATACTCACCCGCATCAAATTCCTTCCTGAGTCGAGAGATGTGGCTGCTCCTACCGCTGATCCGGAAGATACCCTCCTCCTTCGGACCCCAGATCTCAACTGTCGACATCAGCTCCGTGGTCTCGTCACACCTTCCGTCCCCGACTCACGGTAGTCCACACAGCGGATCATGATGGCCGGTAGGCAGGCTCTCCGCCTTGCCTCGAAGGTGCTCTGGCCGGGGAGAGCCACTCCGGCGCCGACGATGCCCCAGGCCTTGCCCGCCTCGGTAATATCCCGTCCGAACACCTGCCCAGGCAGTGCCCTGCCTTCTCTTAAGACAACGCCCTGGCCGAAGAATGGCCCGTCGCCGGTTTGCTGTTGATGCTGTTCGTAAACAGCCCGTTCTGCGCTGACTTTCCGACCCATCATCGATGATCGGCTGCCGCTGCCGCTGCCGCTGCCACTACCGCTGGCCTCGGATGGGCTCAGGGCGCTCAGACTGCTGATGCTCCCGCCCATCCCTCTGGCTCTCAGGCCCATCCAGCCCTTCTGGACGGCCGAGCCCGCCTGACCCATGAACCGCTGGGCAGAAGATGGCAGACGCTGTTGTACCTCCCGCAGGGCCGCCTGGCCCGTTGAAGCCAAAGTCGCCGAACTGCCTGATCGTGGCATCCCGCCACCACTTGGGCCGAACGAGCCGCCGCTGCCGGATGCACCGGACGAGGCTGTGAATGCCGCTAGGCGATTCCGGATGCCGTTCCCGGCCGAGTTCTCTCTTGGCGGCAAAGGCGGCGGCGCCATCGACATGTACGCGGGGCGTCCCTGAGCTTCTTCTAGCGTGCTCATCGTGCTCAACTTGCTGCGGCTGCGGCTCGGGCCCGCCGCCGCCGCTGCCGAGGCGTACGACCTCGGCTCATCATCTCCCATGCCAATGATGGCCTCGGGCGCGAGCGAGCCGTGTCTGCGGGGCGGCAGCCGTGGCGGCTGAAGGCTGTCCGGCAGGGTGGACATCTCTGATGGCGAAGGCGTCTTGGCTTTCCGGAACGACGCCGTGCCAGACGCTCGTCGAAGCCAGGACGGTTTCGCCTTTGGTGGAGGTTTCGAAGCCGATGCGGCCGTGTGGAATGAGTCGACCGACGAGTTGACCGAATCCGGTTCTGCCAAAGAGGGCGAATGAGGCGATGTGTCTACCAAAGGTCGAGCAGCGGGAACAGGTTCGGAGGGTGCCGCCGCGGCACCTGCAGATGGTGGTGCCGCTGACGGTGGTCCGGCGCTGAGGATCTCGGCGTACGATACCCCGCCTAATGGTGAAGGTCGAAGGCTGGCGCGTTTGGCGACAAGAACGGGATGTCCCAATGAATCCGTCGACGGTGATGATGGACTGCGACAGAGCTTCAGCATGGGTCGGTAGACGCCCGTGGATCCTTTAGACTCACCCAGCTTGATCATTCTCCGCCCCCACTGGAGTCCCATTCTCATCCACTTCGTCCTGATGCAAGCTCGACGTCCTTACTGACAAGCCGATGGGCTTCTCCGGCTTCGCAGGCGAATTCGCCCCAGATCCTCTCGCGACGGCAGCGGCATAGTCGTTGAGGTTGATAGGGATCGACAGGACAGGAGGCGCCGGCGTCCCCAATCCCGCGGTCGAGAGCCGCTTGCTCCCTGCACTCCCGTTTCCGTTCGCTACACCGCCGGGCGACTGGCCCAACAGGTCTTTATCGTCTCTCAGCTCGGATGCAGGCCGGGACTTGACGCCGACGACAACGACGACCTCAGAATTGGGACGTGACTTCTTGCCTGGAACGGGTGACTCGAGGTTACTTGCTGATTGGCGGGCAGATACCCTCCGGCGCTCTTCGCCGCTGTTCTCCGAGATCTCAGATAATGGTCGAGAGGCGCGTTCGTGCAATGACGAGCTGGATGGCGTGGACGACCGCCGTGCGAAAGGCGGAGCAGGAGGGTCCAGTGCGCTCGGTCCCGCGGAAGCTTGCGGCGACGCGACCTCGCTCATCTCCGTTCAAGCCCTAGTGCTTCCTGTCTAAGTGACCAGTTGGAGGATAAGATGTGACAAGCTTGCGTCTGCGAGTTGGTCGAGCCGGAACGCGACCGTACAAGGGAGGTCGTCCGCCGGTAAATACGCCTTCCACCGAGATGTAAAGGGGTGGTAGATGAGCGGACGCGAACGTGTTGTCGTGGTCCGAGCTAAACCTCGCCGAGCGAGCGAGCGGGGGCGGACCGACGGGCTTGCTCTAACGTGCGGCGGCGCACAGCGCCGAGCGGCTTGACTGAAACCTGCTAGCTAGAGTACTTGTTCGACGAGCCCGAACCAAAACAAAAGAGCGTGTCCCATCCGATGGACGGCTGAACCGGACAGACGGCAATGTGCGGCGGCGGCCTCGGGGCAAATGTCTTCGTTGCGGCGAAGTCCAACGCGCGGGGGCAGGCCGTCCGTCACGCACGAGGATGGTCACGGAAGGCCGCTGCGTCGAGCGATGATCGGGAAAACAAGAAAGATCCAAACGGAACAGACAGTGAATGATGGACTGGCGGTAATGGAGGCGTGAGAGCAAGCCAGACCAGCATCGCGTCAGGGCGGAAGCGTCGTACTCTTTATTTCCCTCCAGGGGTTTCACACCTTGCCACCCTCGGGCAATTTGTCACTGTGCGATCGACAGATTCATATTGGCGTACGGGTCACTCGGCCAAGGCTTTCACACCTCGCACAATTGCATCGCACGCGCACACACGCGCTACATAGAGAGTGTGCATACTACTGACCATCGCGCGACGACTCGGCCGAGACGCTGGTGCTGCGTAAAGTGACCGGCTTCTTGGGCACGACTGGTGGTGGCTTCTTGGTCCCGGCCTGAGAAGAGCTCGTCGGCGAGACCGGTGGGGACACCGGACCGGCGGCAGGGACATTGCTATGCGGATCGTCCGAAGAACGCTGCAGGGGCTGTCCCGCTGCTGGTCTAGAGGGCAGAACAGGAGGTGCGCGGGACCCGTTCACCGGCGGGACGAGCACGTAGTCGCCTGTCGACGCCGGCGTGATCACTGGCGAGGTTGAGAGCCTATCGGCGGACGTACGACTGCCGCCCCCGGCGGAGTCGACGCTACCGGGCCGACCGGGCAATTTGGGCGGTTTGGGTCGGTCAGCCGGCGTGGCAGTGACGGGCGATGTCGCTGTCGTTGGTCGGGCGGGCAGGGTCGGAGGAATGGACGACGCCGAGCTCGAGGCAGTGTTGGACCGGGTTGGTCGGGCCGACGAGGGCGCAGATGGCGGTTTGCTGGCAGACGCTGGGTCCTCGAAAGCCGCACGAGCCGCAGCGAATGCTGATCCGGCTGGGCGCGCCATCCCATTGGTCTGGTGTGTAGGCTCGGGTCGCGGTGCCCGGGTCGGCAGCATCGGGGCTTGGAGGTTATCCGGAACGTCGTCGATGGACAAGGCACGCGATGGCGGAGCTGCTTTCGTGGAAGCGCTGCTGCCGCCGCGACTACGAGAAGCCGGTGGTGTCGGAGCAGTCTTGAGACCCTGGCTCGGCACAGCCAGTCTCGCTAGGTCATCCCGCGCGGACGAGTTAGACAGAGGTGCCACATCGTTCCGGGTCGCAGCTGGCTTGCTAGACGCCGGCGGCAACGGCGGTTTGGGCTTGAGGGCTATATTTGATGCTACCGCGGTCAGGCGGTGCCTGCAAGCCGTGCATCCGCTGTCGCGTCACTCACATGCAGTCATCTCTTCCACCACGCCGTCAAGCCCACTGTGACGAGACTTCGAAGCACTCTTCAGACCCCTCTCCACCTTGTCGTCTAGTCGTTCATCTTTCACGTTCTTGGTGAGGTTGCGCGTGATCTCGCGAGTGATCGCCTCTTTCTTGACCTGGTCCACCTCTCGGACGGTCAACGCAAAGAGACCATACACCGGCCTATGGTCGGATGTCCGAAGCTCGGCGCGGTCGTACGCCTTGAGCTTGAGCTGGGATGGTCAGCTTCAGCCGCCACAGGAGATTATATGTGGGAGACACATACAGAGCCCTTGTACAGGATGCGATCCGTCCAGGCTGGTATGCGTGCTTTCTCGCTCGTGTCGTATTCATCTGAGCCGTTGTCGCTGCCGGGTCAGGCTGCGTGCTACCCTATCCCGCCGCGATACTCACTACTTGTAGGTAGGCCTGGCATGTCAGCTCGAGACTCTGGGAGGACTTGACCAACATACCTGAACGTGACCGGGCCTTCTTCGTAGCCCACAAAGATCTCGCCATCATCCCGAGCCTGTAGAAGCTGTTGATCCATCAGCAGAGTCGTATTTGGGATTGGCTGCTAAACGACTAGCCTGATCGCCAACCAGGAGCGCGTCCACATGGCCTGCCTCGGCTAACTCCCGCACCTCAGGACCGGGCATTGCTATCCGGTAGTTCTGCACGTAAGACCAGGCTGCAGATCAGAACTGCAAGGACTCACAAAGTCGGCCGCCCAGACAATCGCCCTTCAGAGAAGCTCAGCTGACATCCTCCCTCGACGGCGTAAGATCACCTACTCATGATCTTCGATCATCTTGCCCCGAAGGAACTTCAAGCCCGTGCTGATCGTCCGATAGTCTGCATTCCGCTCGGCCACGTTGCTGTGTCCAGCTGCCAAGTGACACGTGACGAGGCAGACCGGAGTGTCGAACAGGTCGAATCGGATGCCGACGCCGCCTTTGTTACCGGACAACCCTTGTAGACCGGTCTATGGAGTGAGCTATTGGTCCAGCCTGTAGCACCTTGCGGTTGCCACTCACCTTCTTCGTAGCCGTCTCGACAGCGCGGATGTGCTTCATCAGATCGGATCTGACGATAACCAAAAGAGCAGTCCCGACAAGCTGGAATAGGGATCAGCGCAGTCAATAGGACAAGGTTGAGCATACCTGATCACTGCGGAAGAGACCGTAGTCAGACTTGAGGTCCTTTCTCATGGCAAAAGTGTCCATGATGTACTTCTCCCATCGACGCCTGATGCTCGTCAACGCGCATCTGCGTTCTCGTGGCCCAATCTGACGCACCTCTTGGCCGGGTCTGTCTGGAGAATCTGGCCTGCAGTAAGTTCGACTATCTCTTGGAACGCGATAGCGTAGATGTCCGCCCTATCTGGGTAAGAGAGAACCAGAGGCTGGTGCGGGGGCGACCTACGCTTCGAAACCTGGCGGGAAGAGCCATTCATCCAGCGCTTCATCTGGTGACTGCAGCGACTTCAGCCTCATCTGAGGAGCTGGCAGACCACTCACTTTGCCATTGAGGTTCCAGGTGCCGACGTACAGCGAAAGCTGTCGAGTTTTGGAAAACTCTGAGACTCTGTCCGAGTTAGCATAGCCAAGTCGAAAGTCTCGTATTAAGCAGACCTCACCTCGAGCTTAGGGCCGCCTGAACCGAATCGCTAATCGGGTCGAAGAGGATGACGGGTCTTTGCCCCGCCATCATGCCCTACGAGGTCAGCTGAGCCCTCTCAGCCAGTGTCCTCGGCCTTACCAAGAGCAAGTCCGTGGCATTCTGCTTGCCTTTATCCTGGAAGTTGTTTATGTAGGCTCTACACATTCATCAGCCTCCGCATCAGATACATTAGCAGGCAACTTGGACCTGACCTACCTTGAGACACTCTTCGTGGCATCGCTCAACAAGCCAGCAAATGTCTTCTTGCCGCTGCGCGTAGCGCTGGTGTTGATCGCCCCGGTTCCTGCGTAGATCTTGCTAAGCCGGTCTCCGTTGTCGGCCCATAACTCTCTATGCGCCGCCCACAATGAAGACGACGAGACGAGCGGTGAGGCGATAGACGTCAAGAAGCGGGACAGCGTGAGCGAGGAGATCACGTCCTGGACGTAGTTCGTGCGGTCTAGGCTAGAATGTTCAGCGAGGTGCGGTGAACTCGACTGGTTAGACACGTACCAATCAAGGCAGTTGGTCCTGAAGACGCCCCGCTGCTTCTCGATCACCTCTCCTGTCGTAGCATCAACAACTGTCCACCCAAACCTCTCTGTGCTGTGGACCATCTCCGTAATCCGAGTGCCGAGATCGACGCGAACACATTCGTTGCCGCTGACCCGCACTGCGGCGTGAAAATCGTATGGCGTGTAGTCAAGCGTGCCCCGCTCGCTTGCATGCACTTCCGCCTTCTCTGATGGCGGCATGTCCTTCAACGTCCGCTTCAGGGCGTCGAGGTGGTCCGAGTACGCGGCAGATAGCATCGCCTCGGTGTCCTTCTGGCCCAGCAGGTTGACAGCATGGACTGAGTGGTAGTGCTCGAGCAGCTCCAGAAAGTGCTTGTCGAATGCTGGCTGAGTGGCCGCGGCAGGCTGTATCGTCAGACATGCGCGCAGGGCGCTGAACAAGCAGGACTCACCCGAGTGATCTCCACCTTGCCCTGCAGCGTGCCAAGACCCTGACTCGGCTGCTGCCAGAACAGTGGCACGGAACCGCGAACCTGGGTATAGCTCATGCAGATCGAGTCGGTTGCGAGGATGACCTCGGTTTCGACAAAGTTGGCAACTTGGCCGTCGTCATCGATTCCTCGCGTTCTGAAGCGGGCACCGGCCCTCTTCCAGCTCAGGCGAGATATGATCCCCAGTGAAGCGATCTCCGGCTTTGCATCCTGACCCCATGTGCCCGTTGTGATTGGCAGAGAGCCGCAAAATCCCTGGATAACCGGGATCAGCAAGCTCTGCTCATCGAGCAACCGCCTGGTCTCCGCGGGAAGTCCGGATCTGAACGCCAACAAGGGCGCCAGGAGCGACGCGTTCCACACGAAGCGCTCATCGAATGTCTCGAGAGGGTGGGGCGTACTTTTCTGCAGCCAGTTGATTTCGTCGACGCGCGAAGAGATATCCCACGCGCCTCCCTCAGCGAAGAAGAATCCGCCCGACTCGAGGTACTTGCGCATACCGTTACACGGGTTTTCGACGCCTTGTGCGGCCGCCTGTGACTGAGTCGAGCTCGGGCCCGCATGAAAGCTCTGCTGGGCGTACGGGTCATCGAGGTCGACGTCGTATGCTGCTGCTTGGGTCTGAGCGGCTATTTCCGGGGGATCCCAGAACGCGGAAGACAATGAGTGAAACTCGACAGCGACGACGCGGGCTGGCTGAAGTGGCGACGAGGGCACAAGCGGAGCGGAAGGTGTTGAGGCGGATACGAGGACGAGGAAGATCTCCGGCACGGGCGAGCGATCTGCCTATCAGCCCTGCTCCGTCCATCACAGCCTTCAAACCTTCCTCCGGTTCCATACCGCGAAGACTGTCCTCCGAAGACTTACCGCTAGGCACGCTCGTCACACCAAGGACTCCCTCGACTGTCTTGCCTCTACTTGCTCGCACGAGACCACGGACGTCCACCTCCTCAATAGGGAGAAACTCGGCAACAACGACGCTCTTTGCGGCCTGTGACTCAGCGGCATCGGGTTGCCGGAAGATTAACGCGTGCGTCTCGGTGAGGAGGAAGCACGCCCGCGGAGACGGTCGCAAGAACAGCGTCGCGACCATGTCGGCGTCTTTGACCTCCCCAAGCGCAGCTTAAGAGCGTCCGCAAATACGCAAAGTAAGCTGCTATGGTATGAATGGTCGAATGCCGCCTTGAAAGCAGCCGTCATCGATGCCAGATCAGGCACGGAGCCCCGCACAAAGTGCCCGTCCAGATGTGACAGATGTCCCACTTCTCCGCCTTGCAACCCTCGTTCGCCTGTCATCGTCATGCCAGTCACGCAGGTAGACAGTCTCGACTTCACTGTCCTCGTCGATAATGGTGAGATCGACAGTAGACCCAACGGGCACATCACTGACAAGACGTAGTCATAGAATGGTATGACCCGTGGCAGAAATGGTGGCATCGGATTGCTGAGCATGTACAGGTTCTCCCCTTTGCCGGAGGGATTCAGCCACGAGCTCCCACAGCATCTAAACCCGCCTGCCCCACATAAAGCTCCTACAGACCCGATCACAGGCTTACCCCTGCTCAAGTTCGACGAGTACTGCTGTGGGGCGCATGGACTTTCCATCTTCATGGTGAGTCTGCTGCAGCTTCGTGCGTGGATCATGTGTGCTGACATGTTCCAAAGAAGACTACAATCGGCGAGGACAGCTTCCATGTACTGATGGATGGCGGACCAGAGGGTCTGTCTATCGAACGAAATGCGAAAGCCCTGCACATCCCTCTCGACAAGCTCGATGCGATTGTCTTGTCTCACTGGCACAGCGACCGTGAGCTCATGTGCCCATGTCCCGAACCACCTATGACCGTCTGACCGTCAACCAGACTCTGGAGGCATTTTGAAAGCCTTGGAGATGAGGCAATCCCTCGCAGGCTCCAGTTCGAACTTGGCACCTCTGCCTGTCGATCTTCATCCGGACCGCCCGATCCGGAGAGGCATCTCCCGGCCGCCAGATTTCAAGCCCGTCGTTGCGCTGATGCCCGACCCGTCGCTCAACGAGATCAGAGCGGCCAACGGAGAACCGCGACTGTCGGCAGAAGCGCACGAGATGGTCACGCAAGATGGGTCAGAGCGGATGGGTGTCTGGGTCAGCGGCGAGATCGAGCGCTTCACGCGGTTCGAACGCGGCATTGTTGGCGGGATGAGGTGGGAGGAGGAAGATGGCAAAGGCGATTGGTACACCGACGAAGTCAGTTACTGTCTGTCGCTAGGACTAGAGCTGACGTTGATAGCTTATCAAAGACGAGCGATACGTGGTCGTGGACGTGAAAGGTAAAGGTCTCGTCATCTTCAGCTCGTAAGTCGTCTGTCGAAACCGGCGCTGTATACCGCTGGCTGTGCTTAGCTGCTCGCACGCCGGGATCTGCAACGTCGTGCTCTCTGCGATGAATCAACACCCAGGACGGCCGATTCATATGGTCGTTGGGGGACTGCACCTTGTCCCTGCGACGGTTCAGCCCGTCGAGGAGACGGTCGAGTTCCTCTCGAAGAAACTGCAGCCACCGCCAGACTACGTCCTCCCTCTGCATTGCACCGGTCTAGAACCAAGAGGCAAGCTCAAAGCCGCCCTGGGAGAGCGTTGCGTGCCGGCTGGAGTGGGCATGAAAGTCGTGGTTCAAGGTAGTGATGCCTTGGAGAACGAGCTGGAGCGGAGGGACGTTCAGCCCCGGGTGGCTGAGTGAGCTGTGGCTGGTCAAGGTGCAACGTTAAGATCCATGTCCTGCGATTGCTCTAGTATGTATGTCGTCTATGCATTGTATGCTGCGTGGAGGAAGCCCTGGGGCTATGACATAGGTATCACTGCTGAATGCCAAACGCGTTCGTACCATTGGGAACAGGCGCAGTCGGGGGAGGCGTGTAGGAGTAGCTAGATCGCATCAGTGCACCTTCTCGCTGTCAGGCATGTCCAGCTGCTCACTTGATGCACTGCTGGCTGAGGTCCCAGGTCGCCTTACGCTCAAGCGGATTCGGGCCGTCCCACTTGTCCCAGCCGTCTCCTGGTCGGTCGAGCCGGAGCGTCAGAGTCATGTCATACGAGCGAGCGTCGTTAGCCTCGAAGCGCATCTCGCCAGTCAGCCGCTCTCCCTTGTTTGCGGCCAGCGGCTCTGGCAGCAGCAAGCGGGCCTGTCTGTGAAGTGCGTCAGTCTGATAGCACGCATTGTTCGTCCGCGAGCTTACTGCCAGTGTGTCCGGGGAGCTGCGCAAGGTCAGCCCACGCCACGGCGTGTCCTCACTTGGCTTACCGAGAGGGGCTGTCGACATTCTGACCGGAAGACCGTTCTTAGGCGCCGTCGCTGGCGCCTCGGGGTCGAGCGGGTTCGAGTACTGCATCCAAGCCCAGCTCGACGCTGCGGGGTTGACGTCGTATTCCCAAGCATCAAGGACAGCCTGGTCTTCCGGCACAGATCCGCCAGGAACAGGATTTGGCAGGAAGTCGAGGTCAAACCATGATGCCAGCTGGAGCGCTTCAGCGCAGGACTCTAGATCGCTCTGTCCAGCATGTTCTTCACTCACTCCGTGTATGACGGCCGTCCGGGTGACAATGTGCTCAATGGGCATGGTGAAATCGGTAAGGTCGTCCTTGGTGCAGGTGTGGAAATCGAACGACTTGGGCGCACTGGCGGGTCCGACCAGCGACGTGGGAGGGAACATGCCGATGATGACCTGGGCTGTCCCGCATCAGCATACAGACGCGCAGTATCGGAAAGGACGCACAGAAAGCTTCTTCTCGTGCTGCAGGGTACAGCTCGGTGAAGTCCGTACCGAATAGAGTGGCGTTGAAGAACTGGGCCTGATTATCAGCTTGGCCTCAGGATCACGGCTGACCTTCTGCTCCGTCTCGGTGTACAGTGCTTCGTCACTAAACGGCGCGAAAAAGATATGGCCGCCTGAAGGCAGAAGCTGCCCGCCAGGCTTGAGGAACAGGTCTCGCGCGAGGATGAAGCTCTCAACCTGCTGGAGTCAGCCTCGAAGCACAGAGGGCAGGTAGCTTGGAGGCGCTCACCATTCGTTCATGCAATAGAATGACGCCTATTGGCTCCGAAACGATCGTGTCGACCTTGCCAGTTCTCAACACCTCGTCCTGCGTTTTGGCATCTTCCACCATGCCTCGCACGACCCGGACCTTCCCCTTGAGGTGAGGGTTGCCCCTACCTGCGTTGGCAGCGTTGACGACCTGCATACCTCAGCTATTTTGCATGATCATTTTCGATCGAAGAACCAACCGTTGAGATCTTCTCGGCCATGGATGATGCTTCGAGAGCGACGACGTGCTTTGCGCCAGCTTGAGCCGACATGTACGACAGGATGCCCGATCCTGGCAGATCAGCGGTCTGCCACTTCTTTGAAGAAGAACCTTACCAGCTCCCACATCCAGAACAACCTTGTCCTCGAAAGCGACTTTGGCGTTACCAAGAATCGCTTTCTTGTACGTGCCGGTCCGGGTGATATCGCCAATCATGTTTGCCCTTCCAGCCATCAGGAAGGTCCGCCTGAGAGAAGCATGGCTACGCACTGGTTCTGGAGGGAGGAGTAAAAGTTGAAGTAGAAATCGTGGTCCCTGACCCTTCCTTCTTTACTAACAGCCGGTATCAGCCTGTGTTCCCCGTCGTTGGTAAGAGAAGTAAGGATGGAAGCTCACCTCTCAACGTCGTTGATTTTGACCGTTCCGTCAAACCAGACCGCCTTATCCGCCATCTTGACGTCGGCGTCCGGCGGAGCGACCGCTCCTTTCCCAAGCTGGGTCATGCCGTGCATCTTGCCTCTAACGACAAGCCTGATGTGAAGCACTTGCGAGAAAGTGGACGAACTGAATTCTGCAGCCCAGAAATCTGAAACAGCCGTGCCGCGGGTGAAGTGCGGGGCTCCTCGTGCCCGGACACCGGGACATTTCCGGTAGCACCCTGCCTTTGTCCACTCTAGTGCAGAGGGGCGCATCGCAAGACTGCCTTCAACGCGAGTTGCTCCTGACATGCGAATACCGTCTCGGGAACCATCTGCATCAATGAGCAGAGTCGAGATGGACCGTCTGGCGGTCGCGACGCTGAACGTGTGAGTTTGACAGCCTATCTGCCTGTCGCTCCTGTGGCTATTTCGAGATGTCTAGCTGACCACAGCTCTACAGCAAGTTCGACGGGGACAGCAATCACCCAGTGCCCATCCCACCCTCCGGGGTAGTCCCTCCGTCGAAGAGAGGCATGTTTAGCGGGATGTATGAGCAGCTGCCATGGGCGCAGCGCCGGTCTCGCATGGTGGACGCATTGCTCGCCCTCGGCGACCTGGACATCATTGGCTTCCAGGTAGGACTGGATCACGGAGCCGAGCAATGGGAAGTCGACTGACGGGTGACAGGAGGTGCTGCATAACCAGTTGATGGACTTCCAGGAACTACTGGGGCCGCAGTATAGCCACGTTGGGGTCGGCCGGGACGATGGCAAGCAGGCTGGAGAGTACAGCCCCATCTTCTTCCGCAACACCGAGTTCAAACTCGTCGATGGGACGACCAAGTGGCTCAGCACGGAGCCGGAGACTCCGGGCTCCGTCAGCTGGGGAGCGGTGCGTGCTGTCTCGCCAGGCTAGCGCTCACGTCCCAGGCTCAGACACGCATTGTCACGATCGCGACGCTTTGTCACCGGTCGTCCGGGCAGCTGCTACATGTCGCGAACACTCACTACGACCACCAAAGCGAGCTGGCACGGGCTAATAGCAGCCTCTTGATCCGCACACTTGTGCTCGACTGGGTCGAGCACCAGGAGCGAGAGGTGGCCAAGGGCGCGGAAGGCCTTGTCGTGCTGATGGGAGATCTGAGTGAGTTCTGCCCTCTCACCATGACCCCTTTCTGATCGGCAGACTCGCCGCCGGAGGAAAGAGGGTACAAGACGTTAGTCAACCCCGAGTCGACCTCGAAGGCAGAGACTTTCTACTTCCTCGACTCGTTTACCAATCTCCAAGCGCGGAAATACGGATCGTCGCAGCCCAGGCAGTCTGCGCCCTTCGGCCCCGCATACACTTTCACGGACTTCAAGCCGCCGGGGTACCATGACGCCAAGCGCATCGACTTCATCATGCTCGCAGCGCGGGACGTGGTCTCTCCGATGAGCGGCGGATCTGCCTCGGACTCGGCATCGGCGCGCGGAGGCTGGGCCACGACGCGGTACGCCTGTGTGGACAACTTCGTAGAAGGCGACTCGAGCGGATGGACCGGGCGCTTCAGTGACCACAGGATTGTGACCACCATATTTGAGAAGCTGTAACTTGCTAGAGGAACTGCATTTCAACGACTTCTCCAGCGTGCATTTGGGCAGTTGGACGAGCCGTGGCCTGCGACCGCATGACGCTGCCAAGGACCATACCCCGGCTAAGCGGCGGTAATCGCACATAAGGCAGACGATCATGGCCCCGCGGGACGGACCGGAGTTGTTTGGTCCCGGAAAGAGCCGATGGTGGGATTTATCGTTATCAGTCGCTGCCCATTTCCGGATCTGCCGGGTGACGCTCTCCCGGCTCTTGGACTTGGTGTTGGGGCAACTCTTGCTATTACCGGATCCACAACGCACTCATTCACCTTTCATAATCATGCGACGATCATAAGTCTGACTCGAAACGACGCCAACCTCCTAAACCCCGAAACTTGCACTTGTACTCCGATGGACTCGGAACTCCGTTTCAGCTTTCGTCAACAATCTCTATGCCGCATATAACAGCGAACCGATCGTCCCTCAGCGACAAGATCATCGAGGTCGCTACGGCGTCCACATCGACGTCCACCCCGTCAAGCTCTTCTGCGCAACCGGCGTCTTCTGGTCCGACTGTACCATCACCGCCAGCGCACCCAATACCCCAGCCTGAAGGCGCGGCCGGGACCCTTCCTGCCAAGATCGAGACGCCCAGTTTGGCTACTGAACAGGAAACACAGCGGGCTACGCTGGCGGAGAAGGTCCACGAAATGGTGTACGAGCACTCGGTCGTAATCAACACGTTCATCGCGGGCGGCATCGCCGGCGCGACGAGCCGTACTGTCGTTAGCCCCCTCGAGCGTCTCAAGATCATCCTCCAGGTCCAGTCGGCTGCCAATGTTACCGCGACTTCTGGCCAGGCGTACGGAGGAGTGTGGACATCTCTAGCTCGTATGTGGCGGGAGGAGGGCTTCACGGGCTTTATGAAGGGTAATGGCATCAATGTCGTACGGGTAGGTCCTGATAAAGGGGCGAAAGGTTGCGGTGTGCTGATTCTCAGATATTACCATATTCCGCTTTGCAGTTCACGGTGGGCCAGAGGTGCCGAGCCATCGCGCAGATGACAGGAGCTGAGTCGAGCAGTCATATGGTGGCTTCAAGAGCCTTCTCGGCAAATGGTCCGGCGAGACGTCATTATCAACGCCACTGCGGCTTCTTGCAGGAGCTGGCGCTGGCATCGTGGCCGTCAGTGAGTTACAGAGGCGACGCGATCCAGCGCGTGCCATGTGCTGACCCGTCCAGGCGCCACGTACCCCCTCGACCTGGTCCGCGCCCGTCTGTCGATCGCGACTTCCAATCTCGCCGTCGCGTCTTCAGGGTCCAAAGCCGCATTCACCGCCGAAGACGCCAAGCTTGGTATCGTGGGCATGACCAAGAAGGTGTATCGCACAGAAGGAGGAGTCAGGGGCCTGTAGTGGGTGTTCTCTCCACCTGGACCAGAATCCCAGCTAATGAGGTAGCCGAGGATGCTGGGCTACCGCTGTTGGCGTCGCGCCTTATGGTGAGCCGTCCGGTATCGTCAATATCCGCACATTTCGCTGACCCCCCAGTTTCCCTCAATTTCTACATCTACGAGAGCCGTGAGCTGAGCTTTGTACGCGAAGGTGCCGAGACTGACGGGCCAGTCCGAGCCTCAATTCTCCCGCCAGACTACCAGCCGTCATCAGACCTGGCCCTCGCTGCCCGCAAGCTCGGATGTGGAGCTCTTGCCGGCGGGACGTCACTGCTCTTCACGCATCCTTTCGACGTCGTGCGGCGGAAACTCCAGGTAGCCGGCTTGAAAGGCGTCAGCCCGCAGTACAACGGCGCGATCGATTGCATCAGGCACATGATCAAGTCGGAGGGATTCTGGCGGGGCATGTAGTAAGTGGTCTCGAAGGAGTTCAGGAAGGGACAGCCGTTGACTTGCCGAAGCCGCGGATTGGTGCCCAATCTCATCAAGGTCACACCGTCAATTGCCGTGTCCTTCTACACTTTCGAGCTCGTTCGGGACAGCCTCGCCCGGTGGGAGCGTCTCGACGAAGTCAACGAATCAGAAATCTAGCGGGGCTCGTCAAAGGCCGTCTGGTCGATCGCCAGCATGAGGCCAGTGAACAAGTCGGCCACAGTCGGGCCGGACACCATCCTTTCCCCGTTGCCGTGACACACGCTTTATCCCGGACGAGTCCGAAAGGACACTCCTTTCTCAATTGTATTATAGCCATCATCATCACCGTCGCTTAGCACGATCTGCCGGCCCACATTCCAGACCCAAACATGCAGCATTTGGACACTTTGACTGGATCGCCGAGCCGGAATAGCGGGATCAAATGGTTGATTAGGCCTGCATTGCCTTTTTGGCGGCAAACGAGCATTGGCCGCAGGTTTTAATTAGCCCTCTGCTGACTCGCTGCCTGTGTCACGCCTGCATGGCCGCCGGCGTCAGTCCCAGCGGAAAGAACACGGCGAACACGAGGCTTCGTCGCTCTTCTCAACGTTCCGTTCTGAACCCCTTAGCTGTGCACCAGGGACGGCAGAGCTGCACTCGACACTCAACTCGCGTTGCGTGCATGCTTGTACCGAGTCACCGTCGAGCTGCCAAACGATCTCGAGCGAAGACGGTACAAGCGCGACACACCGGTCGACATTACGGTTTCAGCGCCCGTTTCGGTGACGCTGCTGCTCTCGCTCTTTTCGGACATCCTTTTCGTATCCCCGCTTCGACACCTACTTCGAAGACAACACTCAACCTATCATCTTATCGCGGCTGAAGCGCCAAGTCGCGACAAAAGCATCCGGAGAAGAATCTGCATACTTTGGTTGCAGAAGCGTAACCTTGTGAACGCCCTAGCCGCCAAATCGCACCAGGGGCCCACCCTGCTGTCGACGCCTCCTCGTCCTTTTGTTTCTGCGGGGCTCAACCTTGCACCCTGCGCATCCTCGCCTTTACCTTCGGACGACGCTCAACTGTTGACGGTCCGGCTACTGGCGGTTGACTCTGGCGCTCGTGTTGGCCAAAAGCCTTACATATTAAGCATTCGAAGGGGCCGCGGGGGACTTTGGCGCTTCTGCATACGGGCGAGCGGGAACACGGCCTGTCGCCCGAGTCAGCGGATATTCGCCTGCTCGGTAGGCTCACCACACGTCAGCAAGGCTCGGCGGGTGCGGCTCAATCCACCGGATCGAGCAACGACGGCGACGCCTGAGATCCGGTGACCGCTGCTTTGCTGCTGTCAGCCGGCAAACCTACGCTTCGTTATCCTCGTGGGCCGCTCACGACCGGCCAGCGACCGACCAGCGAGGCCCACGCCTGTGCGCCTGGTCTGCGCCCTCCGCGGGCCACGCCCTCCTCCGGGCTCTCAGCTGGGCCCAGCACCGTGCCGCACGGGCCGACCTGACATCAGACAGCGATCCAGCGGAGGCACGACCGGAGATCTACCTTTATTACCCTTCGGTTCCCCGGCGCAAAGTGGCCGGATCCGCTGCAGAAGGAGTATTCTTCTGTCAGCACTCCGCCCCAAAACTTCGGGGAACGGTGTCGTAGGATTGTGGACGAAGGGCCTATAAGGCGGAAGGATGTCGCCCACCATGGAGAACACACCGACATCCGCCTCGTCGCCTTACTCGCAACGATCCACCGACCCATCTTCACCCGAAGCTATCACAGCCAACGGTGGCGTCACATCCACATCTCAGCCTGCCGAATCGTCCAAACAAGCTCAACAAAGAGAAGCCATGGCCACCTCGCTCTACACCCATTCCCCGAGGCAGGGCGTCAATGGCTTTCCGCAAGGGCTGGCCGGCTTGCAGGGCATGCCAGGCATGGAGGCGATGCTTCAGCAATATGCCGCCAGGTGAGTATCCTTCCTCCGTCTGACGCATCGATCCAGGCTTACAGTATGCAGCATGAACATGGCTATGCCGATGGGCGCCAACTCCAACCCGCTCCGCATTTCGCCACCAACCGAACCTCGACCATCTGTGCCTACCCAGTCGGTTCCGCCAAGCGCTCAGGCTTCGCCCACGAAGAGGTCAGGGTCCATCGCGGCCAGCAAGAGCGGTATTACCCATTCCCGGTCGGAACCACCTTCGAGGGCGGTCCCCGTCGACATGCTGCCAGTGGTCAACTTCGAGCTCGATGCGCTGTCAGCAGATCCGATGTAAGTCCACGCGGGTCACAACGCATAAGGACACGCTGACGTGCCCAGGGCCAACAGCGTGCTGCTGCAGGGTGATCCTCAGGTCATCACGAAACAGCGAGTCGAGACGGCCATCAGGGTCATCATTGACCTGGTTCGATCAATACCGGCTACACCATCCAGCCCTCCGCTTCCCGCAGAGCTGTCTCAGCTACTACGCGGAGACCTCCCGAGCGCCCTGTACTCGCTCGCTCGGATCGGCTCGTTCCGCACGCTCCGGCTGCAGACCGGCGCGACGACGAAGTCGTCCTCGAAGAAGCAGATGCAGATGGGCCCGACGCCGAACAACCAGCTCGTGTTCCTCGAGACGGCTGTCTTCATGTCCGGCGAGAACGGCAAGCGGGTCTACGCGTGCAAGCGCTGCCGAATGCGCGAGGCCCGTCGTCGCCTCAACAAGGACCAGAACCGGAAAAAGCAGAGCGGCTCAGGCTCCGACTCGTCTTCGCCGCCTCCGAAGCCGGTCATCCAGAGCGCCCCCCCTCCTTCGCCCAACTACATCACCGGCGCGAATCCAGAGCACTACGACCCTCATCGCAATGGGCAGGTCGTCGAGGAGCCATCGTGGGATCCGCATACCGCCGACTGGCGGCACGAGATCGTGCTTTTCAACTCGCCGCCCGAAGTGCAGATCAAGGATGGTAGCTGCAATTGGCTCCCGTTCAGGGTTGTCTGCTACGGCAAATGTCACGGCGAGAAGACAGGATTCAAGTGAGTATCAGGATCAGCAGAGCATGCACGTGCTGACCAGGCAGGATCCGCTTCACGTTTCGGTTATGGGACGGGCGTATCATTGCGCAGGCATTCACGGATCCGATCAGGATCACGGACGATCACAAGACGGACACCAAAAGCAAGCCCCGTATCGAAGGCATGACTTCTACCAATGCTCAGCCGGCGGTTCCTCGGTCGCGCAAGGGTCGGGCGAGCGCCGCTTCGTCTCGTCGGCAGTCGCCCGCGCCATCAGAGGTTGAGAGTGTCCAGTCGGTGTCGGAGGCTGGCGCCGTCGTCCAAAAGCAGACGCCCATGGTCCGGGCAGGCAAGCCATACGAACGACCCGCTTCGGCCCACCCGCAGCTCTCGCCGCTCACGTCACTGAACAATGATGGCCACCGGGAGGCGGCACCTCGCTTTCAGCGACAGATGTCGGCTGGATCGATCCATTCCAGTATCTCGCCCTCTGTTGCGCCGATGTCGAGCATCGCGGGCCAGAACTCGCTCAACCAGCAGATCTGGACCGGTGCCGCCGGCAGAGACGCTGGTGTGTTCGGCGGCCAGCAGGCTGTCAACGCAGCCACGGTCGGCTCGAACGAGCTCCGCCAACCGATGTTCCCCGGCTTCGGCAACATTGACACCTCGGGAAACTTTGCCGCCTCGAACCCCGCTTCGGCTGCTCCTTCCAGCGTGACCAGCCCGATCTCCGCCATGCAGCCGCTGTCGGAGGACGGCCTGTTCCTGCACGACATGAACCAATCGCCGATCTCGCTCGTCAACGCCTTTGCTTCGCTCAACGCGCTGAACTCGATGCCCAACTCGACTCAGATGCAGTCCCAGCCGCAGATCCCGAACCCTATGCTGTTCGACCCGATGGGTAACGCCAATACGATGGTCAGCCCCATCCGGTCCGGATTCGACAGTGCCATGGAGGACGGGTCAAACCTGTCTCAGCTGTCGGAGAGCATCGACGACAGCGTCTTCTCCGCCTTTGGCGACAGGTCTTCGGCATTCTACAGCGAGAGCGGTGTCCCGCCGCACGAGGACAGCATGGAGGGCTTCCTCGACTTCTCGGGAGGCGAGGACGCCAATAACGCCATGCTGAACCAGCCGTTCGGAGGCGCCAGCGGCAACGCGCACTTCTCGCCGACGGGGATGTCGAATAATCTGTCTCCCATCTTCAACCTCGAGATGGAGACCTCGCCTGGTCACGCTCCAGGATCGGCCGCCTCGCCCATGTCTTCTTCGCGGATCGAGCAGGAGGAGCAGATTCGACAGCTTCTCGCCCTCATGCAGCAGCAACAGCAGCCGCAGCAGCCGGCGACGCCTCCCCCCGTCATCACGCACGTCATCCCTGCCGAAGGTCCGCTCGCAGGCGGCATCACGGTCGCTATTGCCGGCCAGCGCTTCGCGCCAGGCATGGTCATCATGTTCGGGTCGCGAGTGGCAAAGACGACGTTCGTCAGCGAGAGCTTTGTGCAGTGTACGTTGCCGCCCGCGGTCGAGCCAGGACTGGTTCCGGTCAACGTCCAGGGCGCATCCATGCCTCTCGATTCTGCTTCGCAGACGTTCAAGTACAATGGCATGGACAAGGAGATGTAAGTCAGCGCGTGAGCGCCAAGATCGCTGCTGACCTGGCAGGATGCGACTTGCCCTTGAGGTTCGAGATCAGTACCAGAACTCGTCCAGCGATGCAGCCTACCGTCTCGCGCAGCACGTCGCCAAATCACACCAGAGCGGCAGCGAGTACAGCGAGTCGTCCAGTATCTCACCCGAAGGTCCCTCGCCGAACATGTACAAGACGCACGCCTCGTCCTCGCACAAGAAGTCCTCGAAGAAGGGGTCGGACACCGAGCAGGGCTTACAGGAGACGATCATCGACTTCCTCGCTGCTCTGGACGAGGACGCGCCCGGATCGCTAAGGCGCTCGGGGGCGATCAACCACCGGAACGAAGCGCAGCAAACCCTCATGCACGTTGCCGCGGTCATGGGCTTCGACCGTCTCTTGCGGCGACTGGTCGTCATCGGCGCACACCTCGATCTGCAGGACGTCAACGGCTTCACCCCGCTCGCCTTCGCGTCGTTGTGCGGTCAGGTCTCGTGCGCTCGTGTCTTGATCGAAGCGGGCGCATCGTACGACCGTCCGACCGCGTTCGGCGAGATGCCGCTCGACCTGGCCGGCAAGAAGGACGTCCAGGGCATGCTGCTGTCCGCAGTATGGTCAACGTCTCCCGACGCGGTCGCCGATGTCGCTACCAACTCGGACGGCGGGCGGTCGCGCGCTTCGGCCGGCAACCAGAGCGCTATCGACGACGACAACCCGAGCTCCGACTCTGAGGTCGAGGGCGAAGTGGCCGCACCGGCTGTGCGCAGGCGCAAGTCCCGGCGGTCCAAGGGCAAGCGCCGGGTCTCGCGGGCCAGCTCGTTCGGCGTGCAATCTGCAGGGCCACACTCGCCTTCTCAGCAGAGTGCTTCTATCTTGTCAGAGGACACCACCCCGCACGCGACACCGGCGATCTCGCCCTTCCCTCCGGACGACCCGCCGCCATACGAGCCGCGCAGCGATCGAGACGAGGAGCACCCCGCATCTTGGATGTCCCGCACATGGAGCCATATTCCGGGATCCAACTTCGCGCCGCCGCCATTCAAGCTGCCCGACGGCGTGTGGGAGCGCTTGCCGCTGAGCTCGTTCTGGCCGTCGGCGAGCGAGGACGGCAAAGTGGGACGCTCCACCGATGCAGCCGCCCAGCACGGATGGGTGGCGTTCCCTGCGCCGTCATGGGAGACGCTCACTAAGATGACGAGTCCCGAGGAAGTCAAGCTCTTGACGCAGGCTATGGCCGCAGCGGCACTCAACGCCGTTGTCCAATCCACGTCGTCCGGCGCGTCCATGACGGGTTTGACAAGCTCTCAACCCAGGAAGTCGAGGTCGAGCACCGCCGCTGCTTCACAGGGACAGCAGCTCCACCAGCAGAAGAGGCGGAAGGCGAGGCAGGGCAGCGGGAGCGGCACGCGGAGTCAGGAGGACTCGTCGCCTTCTCCCCCCTCCGGCGGCCTCGTCAAGCACGTCAAGCGTGAGTCCATTCGTATCGCAAGTGGGGGAACCCAGCTGACGCCGACGCAGAGGACCGCATGCTGTATTTGTTCTGGCTGCCGATCTTGCTGTTTGTCGGCTTCTGGCTGCTGGTCACAGCCCTGCCCATCGCCACGGGCTTCTGCCTCATCTATGCGCGAACGATTACACGCGCCATCAAGCAGAGAATGTGAGGTGCGATGCCGACACGCAGCTATGGTATTTCAGCCTGTCGTCGGCTGTAGAACATGCATATCGTCCTTGTTCTGTCTGCGACAATGGACATCATGATTATATTATGCTCTGCAGAAGGCGTCGGCATACAGCAGCGGAGCGGCTACCATGCCCCCTTCCAGTTGGTTTGCTCGTCGCACCTGTGCACACCATTTCATCTGCGGCTGACAGTTGTGAGCGCCCCGCCTCGGCTGTACCGCCTATCCTTTCTACTGCGAGTGAGGACCCGACTGTCCGATCGCCGCTTGTTCTCCTGTACAGTATCTTTCGCTCAGTTATCACTGTAAGCTGTGGGATGACCGAAAATCCTCGACATTCTGCTTGTCTTCCTCTCTGTATCTCTCAATTAGGTAGCAGTTACTCATGTTTTCTCCCTACAGCAACACGGCCACCGTGCCTGCCAGGACCGTACTCAGGCGCCATCCATCCTCTACCAGCCAGAGCCGATACAGCTTGCATTTCCTCGACTCTAGTGAATCGGCCTTGGGACCTCTGCCATGGGGTCTGCATCCCGATGAGCCAATACCTGTCAACGAGCCACAGCTGGCTCAGCAGCCAGGCTATACCGTGATGGCAACGAGTAATGAGCGGTATGAGCTGTGTCTCCTCTTGCTGAATGGGAGTCGGCCAATTCGGGTAAGCACTCGAATGGACCTTTCCCTAAGCATCCTGCAGCAGGGGTAATGATTGCAGTTCCGGCCTCACCAGCGGTTCAAGGAGACTGTGTTCAGGTCATTCGTGGCGAATGTGCGCAGCACAGGTTCCGAAACGTCGTCTAATCGAGCCTTCGCATCGAGCGGGGCATCGCAGGACGGGCAACCGCAGCTCAGCCACCGAGATCAAGTCCTCATGCTGGCGCGGTTCTGCGAAGGCAAGACTGACATGCTCGTGTTGGAAGGTACGGCTCTGCTGGATCTTGATGGCACGTCCCGGACCGAGCCGTCACAACAGGGCGTCAGCCAGATGCCAGCACCAGTGCCGCCCGAACGAGGGATGTCTCCATTATCCGAGTTCTTGAGGATCGCCATGAGTTCATAGAGAGCTATTGAGATGCACGGTAATGTCTCACCGTGCCGGGCTGTCCGACCATCAAAGCGAGCTTTGCCTCTTCTTCGGAGAGTCTCCTGATCTTCTCCGACTCGGCATCGCCGCCCACGGTCCAAGTCGCCCATCGATCCATTCATGCTTCAGGAGTGCGACGAGATTTCAGTCTCCTCATCCACGCCGCTCGCTTAACATTGTCTGATGAAAGGGCCGACAGGGCGCGGATTGACGTCTCGCACGCTATCAATCAAAGGGTGACAGTCTCGACAGACGGCGTCATTGGTCGCCATGCCAAATTGTCAGCTTGGCGCTGTGCCCTCAGTGCACTATAAAGCGGCGGTCTGGGAGTGGATTGGGCACATCTCTGTCCCAACACTGAGCTGTCTAACGTGTCCAGCCAATCTGACACATTAGTCCCGTTGATAGTGAGCGCCGTTCTTTCGAGTGAGCCCTCGGGCGACGGCGGAAAGATCTACACCATGCAGATCGACGGCCCCATCAACGGAGAGAAGCGTGACATCCCTCCGTTCACCATTCAGAAGCCTGAGGCGTCTAAGCAACCTACTTTCACGGTAACCGTCTACGCAGCTGACTATGCTCCTCTCGGCCCCGTTTCACTTCAACGCAGCAAACTCCGCTTCCAGGAGGTCAGTGAGATAGGCGCCCCTGCAACCTTCCAGCTGTCACCTAAGAGATATCTTTCCACTGACTCCCGCAGGCTTCAGAAGGACACGGCTGGAAAGAAGCGGTCCTGCACAGCTTCTGCGGATCAATCGGAAATGACAGCACTGCCGGGCGATGGGAAGATGCAACAGTCACGGAGGAAAAGGCGGAGCGGTCTTTCAATTCCTTTATCAATGCCAATGGCCCCAGCACCCTTCGAGTCATGGGATACGCTACTCTGAAGCCGGTCACCGACTGAGGATGAGTGTGCTCTGTTCTGGCTACCACATCATGGCCTCTGTCCGGGTTAGACTTATGCTCTCGCCCTTGCTGCTATGCATACTTGCCTTTCTCTCTCTGGGCCCATGCTGTGCTACGTATGTACAGTACATGGAGACCGAAGAAGATTTCAATCTAGTCCTCATTCCTGCCGAAGGACCGGTCTTGGCGGTCGAGATCAAGCACTACTGTAGGTGGCATGCGATGACCGACAACGAAGCAGGACTTGCATAGCACCTGGTTGCCCCCTCTCCCCGTATGAACCGAGAGCTTGTGATGTGGACGAGGACGGCAAGCTCATGAGATCCAGACCATGCCGATGGTGACCCCACAAGGGACGTTCACGCTCCAGCGTATAACCCATCGAGTACAACCTACACTGCACATACAGTACGTACAGCTCATGTACTGGGAGGGATGTGCGACCACATCGGAGAAGGCTTCGAACATCCTTTCCCAAAAGGTCCGAGTTGGCCGGAGCCGGCAACAGCCCGTCCGTGCATGCGCTCCTGCAGGAGTTGTCGCTGATTGACGTCGCTTAATACAGCTGAAAGGATGAGCAACTCGCTTCAGACTGATCACTGTCCAGCTGGACCCTAACACCCGCTCGGTGCTCTTCTTCAAGGCTGCGATCACGACTCCGGTCACAGCCTGGGTCAGCGGCTAGGAGGCGCACTCCACGGTAAGCAATCTGCAGACCACTATTTAGGTCTCCGCTGAATGTGATCAGGCAAGCGAGCCGGATGCACAAGAGCTGCGGACGGTGTCATTCTCCGCTGTCCCTCCCGAGAATGACACCAAGTGTCTTGAGAGACTCTTTGATGGAGAACAGGACAGCGTTGTCCTGAGCGGCATGCTTCATCTTGACCCCGAATGAAGCACTAACCTTGCACTCGGCGTGCTTGACGGGTATATGTACATACGGTAGTTTACAGTAAGACCTCTGCAGTTGCACCTTTGCCTTCGCGTGGTTCATAACCCTTGAGATACTCGCATTCGTTATGCATAGATGTCTCTCGCTCCGAACGTCTCTCCATCGTGCCTACCTCACATGGTACAGGATGAGTAGTTGCTGCGCAAGGGTCAAGTATCGGCCCTGATAGTCGATGTTAATTGCAGTATCCGTGGCTGCCGTCGCCGTTACGATGCCGCATACCCGGTCATGCCCATAATCAGCACTCGAACGCTCTATATGGGCACCAGCAACTGCAGCGCCCCACGCCTCCGAGGTACCATGCGATGGTCCGGGCCGCTCTTTCACACATACATCTGTCGCTTCGTTCGCAAAGGAGCTGAAGACTTCGCCCTGATAAGAGACTCGGAGAGCGGAGGACACGCCTCCGGGTGACCGTTCAGCGGCTTCCGGCCGAAGTCATCGCCGGGGCCAATGGAGCTGCCGATCAAAGGACCTGGAAGTCTTGAAGACCATCAGGACGCCGTTATCAGGCGTACAGCATGTTAAGCGATACATGGGTATATAAGGGCCTGCCATGGAATAGTTACCCCTCTATCCGCTTCACAATTCATCGAGCCTGTCTCGCGTCTGCTGATCCCAGACGCCCGTATCGCATAACTGTACATCCCTGGACCTCGTATTCGAGTGATATCATGAGTGAGCTCGCGACCACAGCCAGAGCATCCAACACTACATCTTTCAGCTTTGCAGCATCTATGGAGATCGCAAGCTTCGGTGTAGGCGACAAGCAAGCGCTGTACATGAGACCTGCGGACTCTGCCGATAATCAGCCGTGATTCCCTATCCGAGTCGACCCGATCATCCCGACCGTGAACACCTCAAGATTGGTGCTGACAGCAACGCCTAGCGGCGATGACGTGCCGCCTCCATGGCCGCAGATCACCAGCTGGTCAGCGGCCTGGTCGGCCGCGGTCGGTGGGCAGTCTCAGGCCAACCAGCCCGAGTCATCGGGCATGGGAGCAACCAACACCCGGGTGACCCTCAAGGAGTATCTAACCAACGTATCTGCCGACGAATACATCAGACTCATGGAAGGCCAGCCGGTCGGAACTAAAGGCTCTGTCCTCTTGGACCTAGGAAAGGGGTAGCAAGCTCTGTACTGAGTGTGCGTAGGCTCAAACAGGTCCTCTGGAGTGGTGGCGCTCGCTGTTGCCAGTCAAAGACATTGTACTGTACAGTATCTGTCATATGCTTTGTATCCAGTACGTGAAATGTTTGGCCGCCAAGTGTCGCTCTTCTCTCACACTAGAGGCGGCTCCCGTCTCGCATCTGTGCCTCTCTGTCGTCTCTCGTGCCGGGCAAGCGAGAATGAATGCTCTGTATACCGTATTGTGACGTGTCGACAGGTAGCTCACGTCCCTCGAACGCCCTGTCGAAGCGCCAGGTACAAGGACAATGTGTGTACAACTTGCCGAATCGGTCACAACCAGCGGAGAGTCAATACGCTGTACGAAATTCTGAGTCTCTTCTAAGATGACATATGTTCATTGTCCTCGAGATTAAACGATGTGTGGCAAACTGACTCGAATGATGAGGACGGATCCTGCAGAAGTAGTCCAGCCGCTCTATTGCTCATATCCTATAGAATCTAAGCTAGACGGTGAAATGAGGATGGGTATATGCACAACGAATGACGCCAGGCCACGTTGCGTGGTCGAACGACAGAACAGGGGGTAAGACGGGTCTATGTGCCTTCACTTAGACAGCGACAGCAGCGCCGAGGGCGGCAACGACGACGCCCATGACGCCCGCGACGGCGGTGGGCTGGGCCCAGGCGGACGAGACGGTCGAGCTAGCGGCGGGCTGGCTCGTGAGCGATCGGAGCGAGGAGATGGCCGACGACGCCGAGCCGGCGATGGACGAAGCGCCCGCGGAGGCCGACGACGCGAGGGACGAGATCGACGAGGCCGCACCGGAGGCGGACGAAGCGATGGCAGAGGTCGCGCTGGCGACGGCGGACGAAGCGGCCGACGAGGCTGACCCGGCGGCGGAGGTGCCGGAGGCAACGGCAGAAGAGGCCGAGGCGGACGCACCGCTGGTGGCCGAAGCGATGGCGGAGCTGGCCTGGCTGGCGCCCGAGGACGCACTGGCCGACGCATCAGCGGACGAGCCAGCAGACGCCGAAGCGGTGCTCGACGCGGAACCGCTACCAGTGCCAGCGCCGCCGTTCTGGCAGAGCGCGTTGGCGAAGGCCTGAGCGGCGTCGAGGTCAGATCCCTGCGGGGTAGCGTCAGCCAGGATCGGAAAGCGGGTGGCTGACGGCACAAGATGACTCACCGAGCAGTCGTTCTGGACGCAGCCGGCGACGTTCCAGTAGACGGACTGGTCGTTGCAGATGCACGAGGCGTCGAGGCCGCACGAGCCGGCCCATTGCTGGACACAGGCGCTCACACAGGCCGGGATGGCGGTCGAATCCTGTCGAGTGACCTTGACGAAGGGGTTGGCCTGTAGCCGATCAGCGGGTTGTTCTCACTCGACTGCTTGTTTCTGATCGAGTGGCCGGACTTACCAGGACGGCGACGGGGAGGAGGGCGACGAGAGCAGCAGTACGCATGGTGGTTGTTAGGTGGTTGGTAGGAGGTGGTAAGAGATCTAGCGGTAGTGAGATGGGTTGTTGGTGTTGAGAAAGAGATGCAAAGATGAAAGGACGGGAGAGAACAAAGCGGCAGAGAGGGATCCGGGCGGGACGGGGGTGGACGGGGACACGGGGTTGGGGTGTTGTCGAAAATGCTCGAAGGCAGGGAGGAAGGGAGAGCAGTGACGCAATGAGGCAGAGGAGAGCAGCCCGCCTTTTTTGATGGGCGATCAGCCAACTCTAAACACCTTTGTGCGCTGTGACCTTCGGGGCGTGTGTGTGTTCAAGGCGTCTCGGGGCCAGCCGTGGACGCGTGGGTTGAAGGGGTGGTGGCGTGTCTGCACAGCAGAGTGGAGCTGAGGGAGCGGTATTGTGGTCGTGTCGGGTAGGCTCTTGCGACTGCGCAGGACAATGCGATCCGCAACCGCCCCGCAACCTCCCCCGTATTGTACAGCCTGACCCGCCCCGGCACGCGCACCCGCAAGAGCCTAAAACGCGTGGTGCGGGAACTCAGGGGCAAGTGTGTTTCAGGTTGAACGTGGCTCGCGGCCGCGGCATCGACCCTGAGCCTGTCCGAGGCTGTGTCACCTCTGTGCCTGGTTTCCCCCGCAGCTTGGGCGGCTTTGCCACTCATAGGTGCGTATTGCCGCCAATGTCCGCGGCCTGTCTAATCGACCCAGATTGGCGATTCTGCTTTGAGCAGCACCTAAGCTCCAACAGCCGTGGCTGGTCGCTGCGGCCACACTACTCGAGAAAGGTTGCGGCGATCGCTGGCGTCTGAGCATCCTTCTCCGCACGCTCAGTTCATCCTTTGCTCGTTTTCTAGCCATGTGAGTAATGTAGCCGGGTGCGCACTGCATGCGAGTACGACCCCTCGATGTTGCATTCAAGGAAGAGTTCGTGCTTGAAGAATGGGCCGCCCATGTTCTAAACACGATCAATATCCAGCCAATGACCCATGAGAGACCGGCTTGGGCTCAGCGACGCGTCCAAATCCGCGGAAGACGGGGACCCCGACCAGCGCTTCGTCAACTTGATTGGGCTCCGAGAGCCTCGGTTCGGAGCCCGTCCGACTAGTCGGCGCATCTTCTTCGCACTCGCGTCTAACCGAAGACATCCATTCATATGCGTCGGTCCTTTCATGTACGATACTCCCAACGCTGGCCACAGATTGAGCAGACCTTTGAGGCATGCGGCGGGCAGGTGGTTTCAGCTCACCAGATGATGTCGGAGTCGGGCTGAGGGGGTACGAAAAAGGTATGTACGCTATGACTGCGCAGTTAGCCGCGAACGGGATAAAGCGACGCCTCTCATCGCCTCATCGTAGGTCGATCACTGCACAACCCTCATTCGTCTGGCGTCACACAGCCAAACTAGCCTCATCACATACCCGCCAACGCCGAGAAGGTGAATCTCCGCAAATGTCGACCCGGCAAATCTCATCGACCGGAATCGAGACCATATCGGTCCAGCCCAGCACTCAAGTGCCGAATAGCAAATTCTTCCTGACCGAGAACCTCCTACTCAGACCTACCGAAAGGCCAGGGCACTATCTCTTCATACTTGAATCCGGCCAGCAAGCCACCGAAATCTATGCCGTTGCGCACACGTTCAAGTTAGACCAGGACAGATGGCTGGATTCCAGTCGGGTTACTGAGTCCATCATGATCCCATCTCGGAAGCCGGCGCCTGACGCCCCCTTCCTGCCCTCTTCTGAAGCTCCCTTGACGCCGATACCGGTTAAGGCGGACAGCTACACTGCCCTTGAGGTCGATGCTGACGGGGCCGAGGCGGATGTGGAACTAGAAGGCATTGTCTGGATTCAAAATATGAGCGTGGATCCCGCTGAGATTCGAGCCCGAGCAAAGGCGATCAGCGGAGCAGGAGTCGTATCTGGTACTTCGGAGGTCATGAGCCACCCCGAGAGCGTCGAACAGCAGTTAAACTCGCTCCACAGGGCCCTGGTATCCCTGAGCGCTACCAACACGAGACTGCCGGTGCGACTGATGCTATCACCGTCGCCGCAGTTCTGTGTCGACGAGCAGGCCCCGTTTTGGAGGGAGCCTGTAGCCGAGGTTACCGCCATGATGCTTGCGTAGTCTTACAATACAAGTGACCGATGCACCGTCATGAGCCATACAGAGTCTCTAGTCTTGCCGGTCGCGCTCAGGCGTCACCTAATCCCTTGGCAACGCGGAGACATTTCCGTTGGGGCAGTACCGTCACACTGACATTGAAGGTCGCTGCGGCGAGGCAGAAGAGGGTACTTGCGGAACCTGACCTTTTTGGGGAAAGCGGAATGCTTGGCTCGGGGCGTGTTCACTATGGAAGGTGGGCGATCGTGTCACATCTTGGTCCTCCGCCTCAAAGGTTCCCGAAAGCCTCAGGCGGAACTCAAAGGAATATAACTACTTGGCGGTAGCCGGAAAGCAGCCTGAGGTGACCTTCACATACCGTACGAGTATATATACGTGCCAGAACCTGTAGTGCGGTCTCACCGCATCAACTGCGTCAAGGGCTTACTTGCGCTGATGAACCGGCAGGGACAGACAGCTGCAATGCCCGAGCAAATATCATTCCGGGCCACCGGTAACCGAAGGTCAGCTGAAGTCTCGCTGGACGAATCAGGATGTAGCGTTACGTTGAATGACGTGCCTGCTACCGTCAATGTTGATGAGGAAGGGCAAGGATACTACTTCAAGTTGCAGAACTATGGTCAACCGCTAACGCTGCTTACCAAGTCACTAACACAAGATGTGACGCAAGTTGTCTTGCTCGCCGCACACTTCGAGACTGTGTCGCACGGAACCTCTCCAAGCTCGACCGTGGCAGGCACGATTTCCGTCAAACTTCCTGCTTCTTTGACGGCAGACATTCACAATTACAGTCATTGCTGGACGAAGCTCAAGAAGAACACGAAGTTCTCGATTTACTCAGTCACGCTCGAGCCCGGCAGCGTGCATGGAACCGCTGACATGTGTCCTCCAGTCTATGTCACGGATGGCTCAACGACCGTGGTCAGGCCGGTGGAGGAGCAGATGTGTGATCTTCATCGGGCACTGTCGAAGCTCAGCGACTCACAGGCAAAGGTGCCCATCAAGTTGACCTTGAGGTCCAGCGACCCTCTCGTTCCCTACAAGTCCAAGCACGGCTTACTCGAGGTATGGGGGGACGAGCCAGCTCCATTCAATTGCCAGCGCGCGCAAAAGGAGCAGCTTCTTGCCTTACAGCAGGGACAGGACAACGTGCCTACCTAACAGATTCACCGGCCCGGTAGCGAGCTATGCATGGTCGTCCGTTTGACACACTATGTACATGTACTGTACTGTATACAGCCGTCCGCATTGCTGCTGTGTCGGTGAGTCGCTTGCATGCCGGCTTCGGAGTCTGGGGAACAGCGGAATGCAGTACAGTACACAGTGTGCTGTAACGGACTGTAGTGTATGTACCGTGTTAAGGCCGATACTGGTACTCGAGTACATCATGATTATCATCGTCCTACAAAGTGGTTCGTACAATGTCCTTGTTGCCGGCCCAAAGAGAGTAGCCCCCGACGATGCTATCTTCTGACTGGCGTGGCAGCTGCGATGGACCGCATGGGCGAAGTCTCTGGGTCAAAGTGCGCCAAGAGATCTTTCAGCTTATGCACGTCTTCCGCAAATGGCACGCCCGACTGGCCGGTCGCCATCCTCGGGTTGTTCTGATTAAGGTCCTCCATCGCAAGCCAGCTGGAATCTGATCAGAACACGCCAGGGGCTGCTTGCATGGAGTAAACTCACTGGTCCAGCTGCGACCGCAGGGATTTCGCCTTGAGCCTGAAATGGGAGTACATGGCCTGCTCGACTGCAAGGCGTGTCAGCACATTCAAGAGCTTTCAAGTCAGTCAGGCTCACAGTTCAACGGCGCCTTGCCATCCGCTGTACTGCCCCTCTCCAGGTCCTTCACGCGCTCCAGGAGGAAGTCCTTCTCGTCCCGCTCGTCGTCCAACTGTTGCCTGAGCCCGTTGATCTCAGTCTCTAGGCTTCGTATCCGCTTCGTGGCCATGAGGTCGGGGCTGTGCATCGTCCCGTTCGACAAGGAGGCGTTATGCCTTCGAGACGGCGTGAGTGGCTGTGCGTCGAGTTTTCGCAGCTGGTCAGACATGTCTCGACCCAACGCGTCGTGAGACTGCTGCAGGCCGCGAAGCAGTTCTGCCCGTGTGGCCGAGGACTTGGACGGCGTGGACGGCAGAACCGGGACCTTCTGAACTTCCGCCAGCTCGGCTGCAAGGCGTTGGCTCTGTGCGACAGCGGCGTCGTGTGCTTGTCGCAGTTTGGTGTTCTCCGCTTCGAGCCGGGCTAGTCGTTGGTCTGGCGTAGGCATCCCACGCACCGAGCCATGAGTCGAATGAGAGATCGCCACCGAACTACGTTGGCGCTTGAGATCGGCAACATCGACCTCTAAACTGGCAATCTTGGCTTCGGCCGCTTTCCGAGCCCGCCGTTCATCCTCGAGCGCCATGGCTGCCTCCTTCTCTTCAGGACTGAGGCTCGCTCTGGCCTGCCTTGCTTCGCGGCTTTTCGTCGACCGTAAGAGCTCCATCTGCCGCTGCATGTCCTCGATGTCGCCTTGTTGCCGGATCCGCGTCGCCTCGTTCTGCTTGAGCAGACTGTTCAATCGCTGACACTCGGCGACCTGGTTCGCAAGCTGGAGGTCCGTCATCTTCTTGGCTTTCTCGAGGACGTGCACGTGCTCGACGATCGTCTTGTTCTCTCGAGATCGCAAAAGCGCAATCTCCGCGTCCCGCGCCTTGATCTCGCCCGCGGCCTTGGCGAGCTCTCGTTCAGCATGAAGAGCGGTGTTGCGGTGCTCTGCCAATTCGATCTGCGAGTTGTGCAGCTCCTGCTCGAAGTGCTGACGCCTGGCAGACTCGTCCACGAGCTGACGGCCAGTCTTCTCCATGCGGCTCATCCACTCGGCCTTCTCCTGCTCGATGATCAAGACCGCGTCTTCGAGATCCTCGTACTTCGAGCGCTCCTCCTGCATGAGCCTCTCGGCTTGCTGCAAGGTGTCAGATGTATGCGATGCCTTCTCTCGTCATGACTCACGTCTCTAGCCACAGCGACAGCATTGAGCCTGTCGTCGGTCGCCTTGAGCTGCTGCCGGACATTCGCGAGCTCCGCCTCGACTCCGCGCCGCATGGTGTCCCCCTTCGTCAAGTCGTCCTTGACCCGAAGCAACTCCGCGTCCTTCGCTTTGAGACTCTCGAGAGCGGCGCGCAGATCCCTATCCGACGCCATGTGCTTCGCCTTGAGGCCCTCGAATTCGGTGCGAAGCTTGCCAGCGAGGGCTTGAGCCGATTCGTTCTGAGCTTGGAGTTGTTGTTGCAGCTGAGACTTCTCATCACGCAGACGCGCAAGCTCGGACGCGCGGCTCTTTTCCGCCTGATCGCGCTTTGCGTCTTCGCTGGTCTTGGCTGCCATGGCTTGACGAAGCTCATCGAGCGCCTTCTCGAGCTGACGTCGTTGCGTTGACTCCGCGTCGCGCTCCCTGTCCTTCGCCATGATTTCCTGCTGGAGGTGATCCAGCTTGACGCGCAGACCGGCGGCGACCTGGTCACTAGCCTCCTTAGCCTCAGCAGACTCGGCCCGCTGTCTCTCCAGATCGGCTATGTCTCGTTGTCGAGCCGCAACAGAAGCCTGGGCAGACTTGACCTGCTGCAGAGCTTCGTCATGCTTGAGCTTGAGCTTCTGCAGCTCGTCGCCCAGGGCGGCGCGTTCGGTGTTGCCAGAGTCACTGCCCGCGTGAGTCATCGCCTCTGCCGGATATCTTTGAACTTACCTCTTGCCCTTCTCCAACTGCAAACGCTTCTCCAGCTCCTTGAGTGCCATATCATGTCTCTCCTTATTCCGCTTCGCTTCGCCCTCCTTGCGGTCAACGTCGGTCTTGAGCTGCTCAACAAGCGCCTCAAGGTCGGCGCGCTCTCTTTCCAGCTTCGACTGCGTCGCCATACGACCCTTGCTCTCCTTCAGGAGATCCGCCTCTCGCGCACGGAACAAGTCCGACTCCTTCTCGAGCAGAGTCGCCTGCTCGAGCAATTGCTCAAAGTCGTGTTGAACCTGTACAAGCTGCTGCTTGGCAGTCTCCGCTGCGAGGACGGCCGCTTCTCGCTCCCGATCGAGACCGGCCAGAGTTGTTTCTAGCTCCCGGATCCGTTCTTGCAGTTCGGACTCGTTGGCCTTGGACCGCTCGAGCATGCGATCCTTGTCCTGTCCGAGTTGCCGCTCGGATGACAGGTCGGACTCCACTTTGGCCTTCTCTGCGACGAGAGCCGCCCGCAGATCCTCGAGCTTCTGCTTCTCTGCTGCATCCCGCTCGGCTCGCTCTTTTGCCATAGCCAACTCCGCCTGCTTCTTGACGAGCTCGTCTCCGACCTTGGTGGCTCCAAGCAGTGGCCGAACTTTGGTGTACAGCGACCACCAGGGCCAATCACGAAGCTCGATGTACACCCGTGCGTTCCGTTGAATCGTCCGGATCGCCTCGGCGCGGTTGACAAGCTTGAGCAGCCGTCTTCGAGCGATGTGCATTCGGGCAGCAGACTGGAATCGCCTGAATAGGTCGGTGAGGAGGTTGTCGCGCCGCTCTTCCAAGTCGGCCAATACACCGGCCTTGAAGAAGATCTTGGTCGCCCCGACCTTGTATAGCGTCTTCTCCAGCTCGAGCGCCTCGGCGATCTTTCCAGCGGCTTGCCGTCCGTCCATGTACCCCTTGGGCAGGACACCGGGAGTGAGTACCTCGTAGCGTTGCCGGAACTCGGCGAACGAGTGCCGGTTCGGATAGCCTAAGCGGGCGATCCGGATACCCTCGAGCACACCGTTACACCTGAGCTGGTCGAGAACGAGATTCGCGTCGACTTGACCCGGCTTCTTCTGACTATTCGGCACGATACACCGCACGAAGTGTGGCTGCGTGGCAGACAACTGGCCCATAAGCTGTCCGAGCTGCTCCTTGTGACGCTGCCCGACGGTGCGAAAGGCGCCCCGCTTGACTCGCTTGACCACGCCAACTTGGCTCGTCGTGTCTTCGGCGTACTCTGCGAAGAGCGAAGCGATTGACGGGACGTCCGACTGCGAAAGGAGCTTGGCGAGCGCCTCGTTGATCGGGTCCTTGTTCTTCTCCAGCCAGCCTTCGGTCGTGTACTCGACGTCTCCAGCGTAGTGCTTGATGACGAAGCCTTTGCCGAAGCGAGTATGCCGGAGCTTGTTCGAGCCCGGGTGCGTGGGCACCATGCCACGAGGAGGCTCCCAGAGCTGCTGCACCTTCTCCGTGAAGGTCAGATCCGTCGCCTTCGGCATGATACACTCCTCGTCGAGACATGACAGGATACCGATCGGGTTGCTCGACTCGATGAGCTCGATGGTTGGCTGCAGGTCGAGACCAAAGTTGACGTAGTCCCACTCGATCCCTTCGCGCGCGTACTCCTCCTGCTCGAGGGTGAACATGTGGAAGTTGAAGAACTGCTGCAGCTTCTCGTTGGTGAAGTTGATGAGCAGCTGCTCGTAGCTGTTCTCCGGGAAGATCTCGAAACCGGCAATGTCAAGCACACCGATCGACAAGGCCTTGGCGCTCGGTCGGTCGAGAGCCGTATTGATCCGGTCGACCATCCAGCCGAATGTCTTCTCGTACATGTACTTGCACAGAGCGCCCAGCTCGTCCTCGGCCTGCTTCTTGCTGCGTGCCTGCGTGACCCATTCGCGACCCGCTCGAACCCTCGGCGATAGTACGGTCTTTGTGAAGTCCTTGACTGGTACGCCAAGCAGGTGACAGATCTTGTCCGCCGCCGCTTGGGACGTTGGAGGCAGGAACGCCTGATCCGCGGAGGAAGCGGCCAGGGCGAGATTGCCGATATGCAAGACGAGTGCCGGGATGCGGAACAGCTCGAGCTGCTCCGAAGCAGAAAAGCCAACAACGTCGAGCGCCTCCTGCAGACCGTCAGCTGTACCCCACCAGCAGTCTGTTTGCAGACTTGCCTTCAGTAGCCGCCATTCTGCCAGATCATCGACACCATCAATCTCCAAACGCGTGCCCTTCAGGAAGTCATAGCTCGCTGGGCCGCCTTCTAGAAGCAGCTTATCTGCGACAATCAGTCTTTCGCCTAACGACCAGGGAAATGCACCCACCGGAGAGCTTCGCCTCCTTGGCTGCCTTGAGCAGCTGATAGAACACGTGGAAGCTCCGTTCTCCTGATGCCCGCTTCGTGACTCTACTCTTCTCCAGGAGGTACCAATCGATGTTGGCGCCAGCGATCGCCCCGTCCGGCGAGAAGAAGATGCGGATGAACTTGCCGAACCGCGACGAGTTGTTGTTCCGCATAGTTTGGGCATTTCCGAATGCCTCCAGGATCGGATTGGCCTGGAGGATCTGCTGCTCCAGCAGGCCGAGCGTTCCCGACATCGATGGGTCCTGCACCTCTTTGCCCTTGAAGGAGGACGAGCGGGGAAGGCCGGTCGCAGGAACCTTGCTCGCCGACTTGGACCGGGCAAGCGAAGCAGAGCCTGACGAAGAGGCTTCTGGAGAGTTGTTCGAGGACGACGAGGATGCGATAGCAGCGAGGTACTGGATGACCTTCTTCGTGTTCTCCGTCTTTCCAGCACCCGACTCGCCCCTGTCTCATCAGCAAGTACTAATGCGCGTTTGCACGGGTGCGGCACCTACGTGATGAGAATGCTTTGAGATTCTCGCTCCTCGCCGATCTGCTGCCATGCCCTCTCAGCCACTGCGAAGATATGCGGTGGGTTCTCCTCTCTCCGCTTCGTGCGGTATTGCGCGATGATCTGCGACGTGTAGATAGGAAGCGACCGGTAAGGATTTAAGGAGATGAGGAAGAGTCTGCAGGAGTCAGCTTCTCTGTGTAGAGCGCACTGCAGCGGCAAACACGGCCGCCGAGGCTCCCTCGCGGAACAGCTCACCCAGAATAGGTCTGCAAGTTTCAGCTGTAGCACAATTGGGCCCGCTTGGTACTCACATATATACTTGCAGCGCCATACCGTAGTCTGAGATTCTCAATCACGCTGGCTTCGTTGAGATGCGTCAGATCCGCAATATCCTCGACGCCGTCGAATTGCGGAGGGTTCATCGGGCTGAGCTGGTTGAGAGCTACCGTGCGAATCTCGCCTGAGGAAGCAACGACAACCTCGGCGGTGCTGGTCGGTTCCGCATCCGAGCCAGACTGGGATTTGACCCATCCCGCGAGGAAGCCTTGAGCCGTATCCGGAATCCATACTCGTCTGCATGTGGGTGACGGCGGAGGGTATCGGTCGGCGGGACGGTGTATCCCGGGAGTCACGGGCGGTATACGCGGCATGACATGTATTGAGACAAGTGTAAGGGCAGAGGAAGAAGCAGAAGTATCAGCGATGAATTACGGGTACGATATGACACAGCTAGGGGTCTGTGCGCACCTCTTCTCGTTGAACTCTGCCTGAGCGGCGGCATCAGCCGCGCCGCCCCTGTTTGCCCGACGGGCGAGCTTGCCCAGGTCCATCCCGGTTGTTGTTGATCTCCCGCAGCTGTGTGTGCGCGTGCAGGCGCCTGGTGATGCCAAAGGAGGTCCGGTGGGCAAGTGCCTTGTCGACGGCGAGCGCTAACGCTCGTGGACTTGCTGTTCCCCGATTTGTTTACACGTTTCTGGTCCTCGGCGGGCGAGCGGTTCTTCGGTGCGCAAGCCAAACAAGGGACGATGCACTACTGCAGGTTACGCCTCGCCAGAGGTGCAAGGGGCTGTGGCGTAGCCGAGCTGTGTTCGACAATGCAGCTGCTGAATGACGGATGTTGACTGACGAGCCACGGACAGATCCGCTTGGCTGCAGCCAGGGCCGGCTGGCGTCACGGCCGTCTGTCAACACGCGCCTCTCCGTTCAAGCAAAAGAAATCAATCCGTTCCGGCGGAAAGGAACACACCTTCATCAGCTAAAATCCACGTCATGAGGGGTTGGGCTCATACCCATTGTGCTCCTTCGCTACTGACGGGTACTCCACCATTTGAGGGTCCTCGAGATCTCACTCCGCAACTAGTCAACACACGATCAAGGCTGGCAGCGACCCGCACGAGCAGGTCTCAAGTTCGCCATCTGGCGAGACGCCTTTCCACTTAACCATATACCCTACCATTTTGTAAAGGGTATTCACACGAACGAAACACCTGTCTCTTGTACGACGACACGACACCTTTCTGTTCTTTTCGCTCTTCCGTTAAGACTTGAGTTCAATGGCATCAAACAAGTAGGTCGCCTGCTCAGCTGCTCAAGTGCCGCAACTTATCCCGAAAAGCGATGACTGGCGCGTTGGCCTGGTCGCCCCGCCGAAGGATCATCGTCCGCAGACCGAGGTACGCTTCCCCCTGTCCGGTCAAAGGCCTATGCTGCGACGTCGAGCCGGAACTGACAGTTCCAGGATGTCAAGACAACGTCTGGCGCTACGTTCGAGGACATGGGACTCAGGCGAGAGCTGTTGATGGGCCTGTACACCGCCGGATTCGAGAAACCTAGTCCTATCCAAGAAGAATCTATCCCTATGGCCCTCACCGGGCGCGATATTCTTGCAAGAGCAAAGAACGGTACTGGAAAGGTGAGCTGCAGGCAGCCAGATCCTTGCTGAGCAACCCAGACCGGATCTTTCATTATCCCTACCTTGAACCGCATCAACACCGATTTCCCTCACATCCAAGCTCTCCTGCTCGTACCTACTCGAGAACTCGCCCTTCAAACAGCGCAAGTATGTAAAACCCTGGGCAAACACATTCCGAATCTCCAAGTCATGGTCACTACTGGCGGCACAACCCTCAGAGACGATATTCTCCGCTTGGCGGAAGACGTACATGTTCTCGTCGGCACCCCCGGCCGGATATTAGATCTCGGGACCAAGACCATCGCCAAGCTCGACAAGTGCCAGATCTTCGCCATGGACGAGGCCGATAAGCTCCTCAGCGTTGAGTTTACACCCATCGTCGAGCAGCTTTTGGCCCTGTGCCCTCCCGAACGGCAATTGATGATGTTCTCGGCTACGTTCCCTTGGTCCATCAAAGAGTTCCGCGTGAGTCCCGTGCCTGGCACGACCAACGAGTCCGGCTGATGAGATCCAGGACAAGCACATGGTACAACCCTACGAGTGCAACTTGATGGACGAACTCACCCTCAAGGTCGGTCCTGCCTGAGGTTGCGAATTGTCTCTGGGCTCACAGCTTCAGGGTGTCACTCAGTACTACGCTTTCATCGAGGAGAGGCAGAAGGTAAACTGCCTGAACACTCTTTTCTCCAAAGTGAGTATTACAGGACATCGACCCGTTCATCCGCTGACATCATGCACAGCTCATGATCAACCAATCTATCATCTTTTGCAACTCCACGAACCGAGTCGAACTTCTTGCCAAAAAGATCACCGAGCTCGGCTATTCTTGCTTCTACTCCCACGCCAAGATGCTTCAGGCGCACCGGAACCGTGTCTTCCACGACTTTCGAAACGGCATGACCCGGAACCTGGTCTGCTCGGGTCAGTTGTGCCGCTTACCCCCAGCGATGTACTCGGGACTAACACAGAGCAGACCTCTTGACCCGTGGTATCGATATTCAGGCCGTCAATGTCGTCATCAACTTCGACTTCCCCCGCACCGCAGAGTCTTATCTCCACCGAATGTGAGTCCATAGCCTGCATCTCATCGAATCTCGCTCATTGTGCTCAGCGGTCGATCGGGCCGATTCGGTCACCTCGGATTGGCCATCTCTCTCGTGACGGTCAGTCCTCTCCTAAGTCCTCTCAGACGATTGATGTGCTGATGGTAAAAGCACGAGAACCGCGGTGACCTTCAGCGGATCGAGGCCGAGCTCGGCACTGAGCTGCAGCCCATCCCGAACGAGATTGACCCCATCCTCTATGTCGCGCCTTCTGCCCCAGAGGAGCCCGAGTCGCCTCCTGCCCGCAAGCAGATCGCCGCGCCTTCCCAGCAGACGACCGCAGCGGCAGTGCCTGCGCAGCGAGCGCCTCAGGCTCAACAGGCCTCGCAGGCGTATCCTGCTCAGCAGCCCTTCGCGCAGCAGTCGACGGCCCAGCAGCAGCAGGGTTACTCTCAGCAACAGCAAGGATACCCGCAGCAGCAGTCCTACCCGCAGCAGCCGGCATACCCCCAGCAGTCGCAGTACCCTCAGTACGGCCAGCAGCAAGGATACGGGCAGCAACCTCCCTACCCTCAGCACCCCAGCTACGCCCCACAACAAGCCTACTCTCAGGGCCCTCCCGCCCAGAGCCAGTCCGCTCCTCCCGCGGGCATGATGGACGCAACGCCAAGCCCTCTCGACCCGCCTAGCCCGGCGCCGGCTGCCGCGTCGGCAGTAGCACCGCGAGCGACTTCGGCGCAACCCGCCCCGTCTTCTGGCCAGAACGGCGCGGTACCATCACAGCCACAGCAGCAGCAGCAACCACGCGAAGGCGGAGGTGGCCGCGGACGCGGCGGTCGTGGCGGGCCGAGGCACAACAACAACGGCGGCCCCGGACAACAGCAGCAGCAGGGTGGCAACGGACCCGCAGGCGCAGGTGTGAACGGCAGCTCAGGCGAGCGGACACGAGGACGAGGAGGCGGACAGCGAGGAGCAGGACGAGGAGGAAACGGCCAGGGTGCAGGGCGGCCACCGCGCGCAGATGGCGCTCAGTGAGAGAAGGAACGATGATCGAGGAGACGGGGGATATCTTGCACATGATCTTTCAGAAGGAGTTCACGGCTCACTTGATTGCGCCTGAAGATTCAACTCTTCGAGGCGAGGAAGAGAAGCGGAGAGCGGGGGGTGAGGTCCGAAGAGGACCTGTCTCGCGTAGGAGTCGCGGTAGTCGATGTTCCTCCGCCACAGGAATGACGATGCATCTGACTCTTGCCGAGAACTCTAATTGACCCATCTTGCACCGGACGACTCTTTACGGCGTAACAGCGTTCCAGCCCACGTCGTCTGGACCTCTCATGCCGCTATTTGAAGTTCACCTAGGCAGGTGTCAAATGGCCCGACTGCGTCGGCCCGATTTCCTGCGGAACCGAACAGGATGGCATCTAAGGTCCATCGTGATCGATCACATCTCCGGTCATATGGTTCTCGTTCGACCACCATCGCTTGTGAGCAGAACACGTACGTCCAAGCCAAATCCCCGGTGAATGGTGGAGCACCGGCAAGATCCGCCGGTGACTAAACGGATTCGTATCCCATGGCTATTTGCGGTCCCTGTGTCTTGGGTGCTCCACAGATCGCCCCGGACTTGCCGCCCTGGTACACATGGGATACCCTGTTCCAGTCATGCGGATTCATTAACGCATATGTCTGCCGCGGAGCTGGAGGGCTGCTAGCAGGCGACCAGGGCTCTGCGATCGAGCGGAAGGCGACGTCAACGTCCGCCTCGTGCCGTGGCGGTCGCCCGATCATGCCGAGCCGTGCCGAGCCGGCCTTCCGGGCAGCACGCCTGTCTTCAGTCTGGCCCGGGCGATGGCCGACATCGTTGGACGTACGTCGCGCGCGCGATCTCCGCTCTGTAAGCGCGCCTGTAATGTTCCCAAGTGGAGGCGGAAGGCAGAGCGGCGGCGGAGAGCAACGACATCTGACTGCGCAAAACGATCATACCACCATGCGTATTTTTAGGACCCTCCTCTCATGTGACGATAGTGGCACCATGATACTCAGCATTCGCATCGGCAGACCTCTCAAACTAACAGGTATATAATAAGGTGTTCGGCAGCTGGGAGGCACCCATCGCCACCAAATACCCTCACCATGCGCTTCACCTCCTTGACCACACTCGCCACGCTGGGCTTCGCTGCTGCGAGCCCCATCTCCCGCCGGATGATGTCTGGGTCGGGCATGATGAACTCGTCTATGACCAACTCGTCCTCTCCCTCGCTCGAGACGATCCTGCAGTACGCCTTGACGCTGGAGCACCTCGAGGCGACCTTCTACAAGGAGGGGTTGATGAACTACACGGCGTCCGACTTCCAGAACGCCGGGTTCCCCGACTGGGTCCGCCAGCGGACCGAGGAGATCCACTCGCACGAGCAGTCGCACGTCGCGCTCCTCACCAACGCGCTCTCGGCCCTCGGCGCCTCGCCCAACTCGGCCTGCACGTACAACTTCCCCGTCACTGACGTCAAGTCGTTCCTCGTCTTCGCATGCGGTCTCGAGAACATCGGCGAGTCCGCCTACCTCGGCGCCCTGCAGTACATCTCCGAGGCGGCCTATGCCACCGTCGCTGGCTCGATCACCGCCGTCGAGGCCAGACACCAGGAGTTCTTCTACGGTCCAGTCCTCCTCCGGTCCGGCTGGACGTGAGTTGCTTGAGCAATACCCTGAGAATCCGACTGACGTCTCCCAGTGGTCCCTACGACACGCCGCTCGGCCTGGACATGGTGTACACTCTGGTATCGCCCTTGATCGCGTCTTGCCCCAGTGGCAACGAGGCGCTGCCTGTCATGTCGTACGGCTCGCTTACCGTCAACGGGTCTGAGATCTTCAACGCCATGGGCGGCGAGACCGTGATGCTCAACTACGCCAACATGTCCAGCGGCGACATGGCTGTCGTCTACAGTAAGTGCCACTGTCGCTTTAGTTGGCCAGCGCTGACTAGGTCAGACGGACTGGGTATGACCACCGTTTCGGTCGGCAACAATGGAATGGTTACGCTGCCGAGCGCGATCCAGGGCTACTCGTACATTGTGATCACGTCGGCGAGCAACGACACGATGGTCGACTCGTCCAACATCAAGGCTGGTCCCGCTGAGATTCAGACGTCGTTCGCGCCTGGCGTGTTCAACCCTGGTTTCATGGACCCGTTCAACTCGACCCCTAACATGACTCAGTACAACTAGCGTGGCGAGAGACAAGAGTCAAGAGACAGCCTGTACCGTTATAATCATCGCCATGCATGGATCATAGAGAGACCGGACGGGATCAGATTGTACCGTGCCTTGCGATGACTCAGAGAGATACCCGAACCGGCCGGGCTGGACTCACCGCGGCGCGCCGGGCAACGCAACGCAACGACGCATACCGATACTGTCGGGGGGTGTCTTGCATGCTCGTTGTCTGTTTACACCTCTTGCCGCACATTTTTGCTCCGATATCATCGCTAGCCTTGCAAATCACGTTCTTTTGTTCCCTCAGGTGACTCACCCGGGCCACATACACCCCGCACCACCGCTGTGCACACGCACACACGCTCACCCGGACAACCCGGACCGCCTCCGCGTGTGCACGCGACTCGTGCCCATCGACCAACAACAGCCTGCATCGCATCTGCTCTCATCGCAGCACCTCGATCGTCCATCCTATTGTCAGCCTCCGTCTAGGACATCTTGCTGTCGGCCGACAGATCCCGACACATCACGCGGCCTGGACAAGGGATCAAGCGTTTAGCGTCTAGCTGATCCGCATCCCATCAAAGGATCTCTCCGAGTTCTCGGACTACGGTCTCGTCTTGCTTGAACGCCTCAGAACAAGCCGCATAAGGTCGCCTCGTGCTTCTTCGGCTTCCTTCACTCGCCACACCACCGTGGCATACTACCCGGCGAGGCCCCCTCATCCCTCTCGAGCAACTGCTCTCGGATCACTCGTCGACATGTCGGTGCCACTCCCCCTCGCCTCGCCTTTGCCTACCGGCGGGCCCAAGGCATCCAGCGCGAAGCCGATCCCGCAGAACGGTCTCGCTGTCCCAGACAAGACCAACGTTGCCAGCGCATCGCCGTCGTACCGTCAAACCGGCTTCGCTCCCTCGTCAGCGAGCGCACGGGCCGGCGCGGGCTTCGCGAGCTCTCCGGCCGATTCGGAGAACTGGCGCGAACGCGGCTCTGGCGCCCGGCGCACGAGCGTCGTCGCTGGCGTGAGCGGCAGCGTGTCTAAAGGGCCGGAGCGAACCATCGGCGGCTTTGAGAAGAAGGACGCCTCCTCGGCGCAAGGTGCTGGGAAGGATCAGAATGGCGGTAAGAAAGACAGCAAGGCCGTGGGCCCTAACGGCTCGGGCGACTCCAAAGGTCAGTCTCGCGCCCAATGCGACAACAGACCGCTGCTGACAGTATCAGCTTCGCTCTCTCACGTGCCGTGCCGGTTCTACAAGCAGGGAGCGTGCACAGCCGGCGCAAGCTGCCCCTTCTCGCACGAGGACGGAGGCAAGAAGGAGACGTGTCAGTGGTTCCTCAAGGGCAACTGCAAGTTCGGGCACAAGTGTAAGTCCTTGACGATGGTCGGGCGCGTAGGCAGTGCAGCGCTGACGAGCAGGCGCTCTGCTCCACGTGCGACCGGGAGAGCCGCTTTCGATGGACAGGAAGAATAAGAAGGCGCAGCAGCAGGCGGACGCCAAGAACGGAACGGCGGCCATCGCTGGCTCCGGCTCACCCGCGGCCCCATCTACGCTTGAAGCTCATCGGCCCTCGCCGATCCAGCTGAGGGACCAGCACAGCGAGGAGGTCGCCGCGCCTGTGCCCATCCGGTCCGCGCTGTCCTCGTCGCTGCAAGCCAGCCAGCCGGCATCCCGCATGGGCTCATCGCCCTTACGAGAACCGTTCGGCCCGCCCTCCGGCGCTCTGGCAGGATCGCCCGCGACAGCTGGCTTCCTCGGGCGCAGTCCCGGCAACTTCGCGGCTTCGCCTTCGCGCCCTTCGCCTCTGTCCGCCTCTTTCTCCGCCCGGTCTTCGGTGCCCGGTCCGCTGTCACTGAAGGCATCCGCCGCTACGCCGATCCATTCGCAGCTCCGGCCGCCAGTCACCGCGCATACCGCGAGCATGATCTCGTCCTCCTTCTCGCACAGCAGCGGTGCTATCGGCTCAGAACGGCCATCGAACGCGCCGCCAATGTCGGCGTCCTTCGCGGACGGCAGCACGCTTCGGCGATCCATCTGGGCCCGGTCCGAGACGCCTGACGAGCCACTTTCGCCGCGAAGGGACGTGTTGCGCCGTGTTTCCCAGCGGCAAGACGTGTTTGAGGATGACGACGATGACGACAGCCCGCACCTCATCCCGTCAAGCCTGACGGGCCTGCTCACCGCCAACGAGAAGGCTCGCCGCCTGTCACGAAGGGACAGCCAGGACTCGTACGGCATGAGCCCACAGGAGCGCCGTGCCGCTCTCGGGCTCCCGCCTGTGGCGGCTCTCTCGCCGCCGGCCATCGGCGAACGTCTCGCACAGAGCGCCAGCGCGACCTTGGGACCCGCCGGAGGTGGCGGCAACTTCCTGCAGTCGCTCTGGGGACCACAGGGCGAGGACGCGCGCCGAACCGCTGCCGGCGGTGGCGGCGCAGCCTCAACCGGTGACTTCGCATTCGGACCAGCGACGGCTGCCCCACAGCCTCGACAATCGCTGCTTTCGCAACAGCGCTCGCCGGTGCCGATGTCCGCCGGAGTTCCCGGTACTCAGCAGCGAGGCTTCCCCACTGGTGTCTCCTCTGGCGGCACGCCAAGCTACGGTTTGGGACAATCGCCGTCGTCGGCGTCGCCCGGCGCGAGCAGGTGGCAGATGGCCGAGCCTGACTCGGCGCCGTACTTCTCGCGAGCGCACGACCCATCATCGCCATCGCATCGAGCGCTTCAGGAGCACGCACCAGGCCAGAGCCTGCCTGGCGGCGTGGCGACTGCCCTCTCGCGCTTGCACCTTCAGGGTCCCGGTCCGAGCCCATACGGATCCGCTGCGGGGGCCATCGGCGGCCAGCGAACCACGGGTGGCGTTCAGCAGGTCCCGCCGCCAGCGGGCACGTCACCTCGGCCTCTTCTGGACCACGATCACGATGTCGATTTCTCCCTCGGAGCAGGCAAACACCATCCTGGCAGCTCAAAGGTCGACGAGGTCGAAGAAGACCTGTTTGCGTTCGAGAAGTAAAGAAGCGAGTCCAGTGAAAGCAGCAAATGTCGATCACATGCTATGTCGACACCAAAAGATCTCCAACAACAAGGATTGACAGTAACTGACGTATGTACATCACATGCATAATAGCGAAACTAGGCACTTTCTCGGGTCTCTCCGGACAGATCGATGAGTCGGCCTGTGTCACCTGAGGTCGAGCTGGAGCGGATGTTCTTCTGGGGCCTGTCATCGTTCTCTCTGCATATATGATAGGCTGGTACAGATGAGGGTACATCTTGGGCGAGGAGCTACTGTACAGTACAACACATCATGCGCAGTGTCTAGTCTAGCCTGGTCTTCTTCGCACCCCATGGTGCCGGTCTGCCCATACCCAACCGCTTGGTCCCCTTCGCGAGAGGCACACTCGAGGCAGCGCCACCGGCGCCGCTCGTTGCGTCCGGTAGACCCAAGCCCTTGAGAGCCGAGAGCGAGCTATTCGCCTTGCTCTCGAAGGCAGAGATGTCTGCTGTCTTTGGACTGAAGGCGCCATTCGATCCGGGATTGGGCGAACCCCTCAACGCGGGCGACGAGCCGCCACTGAGCGGAGCAGCTTCGGTGCTGGCGCCAGGGAGACCGAGCGCCTTCATCATGGCGAGGGATGATGAGTTTGCCGATGTGAATGCCCCCAGGCTCTTCTCGCCCTGGCCACCTGAGCCGGGTGCCGTGTTAAAGGTGAACGGCAGCGGGGCAGGCAGGCCATGGTCTCTGGGTTTGAGGATGACAGGTGGCGGTTTCGGCGAGCGCGCAACGTTGACGGGTTGCGACATGCGGTCCCTATCGCGGTGGTCTCGGCAGGCTTGCCTGTCGCGATCGCGATCGCGCGCCATGCGCGCTGACCGGAATCCTTCGGAAGGGATCACGCCCCCGTTGGTGGTCATTCCTGGCAGCGCGTACTCGTCCGCCTCGGAGGACCAGTATTCGGCCGCCCTGGCCGCTTTCGTGTGTTCTCGCCTGGCAAAGCTGTCTGGTGAGTGCAATTCTGCAGAGGCCAAGGACCGCCGGCGTACCGGTTGAAATTGGCGTCTTGTGGTTCGGGCGCATCCCACATGCTGTTTGGCGGAGCCGCACGCACACTGCAGTGTCAGATCTCCTTGACTCGTCCGCCGACCTGAAACCACTCACTGCTTCATGATCATGTCTTTGGTAGCGGCTTCGTCCGGAACAGGCCGTTCGAGCATGCTCGCCAGGTTGGCCCGGACTTGCTCGTCTAACACAGGCATTTCCGCGTCGAACAGGCTCTGCGCAGAGTCAGCGCTTCCGGCCCATTGCGCCCTGCACAGTGGAGGCTTACAGGGTCTTTCCGCTGACTGAGCATCACAAACTCGCTGATCATCTTGTCGTTGTCTTCGCCGCCCATCATACGGTACTGGCACCACGACATGCTCTGTCAAGGGATTAGCCGACCGAAGTCGATAACGGGCTGGGAACGTACGAGGAATGCCTGTGCGCGCGTCATGGCCACATACAGCAGCCGTCGCTCCTCGGCGATCTCGGCTGGCTCGGTACACCGGTACGACGGGTATGTCCCCTGCTCGCATGCGGGGATGAAAACGACAGGCCACTCCAGTCCCTTGGCTGCGTGGACCGTGAGGAGTGTGACTTTCTGCCGGACGTCAGCGGAATCCAGCCTGGCTACAACAACTTTCACCTACCGGCTCGGCAGGCTGGTCTGCCTTGTCTGCATCAGTGTCGGTCGACAGCATCGAGGTTTGCAGGAAGAATGCCAGTGGCGTCAGGCTGCATCATCAGTCATGGTGCATACAAGCTGATGAGCCATAGCGTACCTCTCTGGTGAAGCGGTTCCGGCCTCGAGCTGGCCCAGCCCTGGCTTATCCTCTTGACCAGCTTCATCCGCTTCGTCCACCTCATCCAGAGATGTGAGATCAGAGTCTCGATGGCGAGCTATTGGCCGACGCGACGGTTTCATTTCCCGCTGCTTCTGCATAGACGGTGCTTGCCGGCCCAGTGTTGACCTGTCGGGCTTCCGGTCCTCGTCCTCATCGCTCGACAACACCTCGATAGGCTCCTCTTTCACTCCGCTGTCTTTCCTGGTCGGCTTTGCTGAACGGCGCGGTCGGGCCGCCTCGTCATCCGGCTTCTCACCGCGGCGCGAGCCGGCCGAGGTGTCCGTGCTGGTCCGCCGGAACATGGGATGCAGTCGAGTGGCATTCTTGTCGTCCTTGACCCGCATCGCCATCGCTTCGGCCGCCGCAGAAGGATGCAAGGCGAACTCGTCCTCCGGGATATCGCCATTGAACTGCCGTGCTTGGTCCTCCGCAACCGTCACACTGAAAGAGATCTGCAGGTCAGTGCGACCCGAGGGCCATGGACTTGCCAATTCCTGGACGTTCTCCCACCGCCCTTCCCAATCCTCCTGCGAAGTCCGCAAGTACTCCTCGTATCCCGTCTTGTCAATGGTCATGCGTATCAGGTCGGCGACCGACGACCCCTTGTCCGCTGCACGACGCAGCTTGCGGACAATGCCGACAAAGTTGGCCAGCTTCGCCTTGATGCCTGATTTGAGAGAGGCCGGGAGCGGCTCGCCGTCCGTGATGCGTTCGCACAACTGCATCGGAGACACGTTCTCCGCCTTGGCTGCGGCAACGATGTCGGCCACGGACTAAAGGTCAGCTCTTACGCCTCGACGGTCCAAAAGCGTTGGCGGTGAAGGATAGGGCCTGGAGTACGAAGAAATAGCAGCGTCGAAGGACGGAGTGTGGGACAGAGAAATGCGGCGGGGCGGGAACAGGAGCAAGTCAGGTGGGGGTCATCTACCTTGTCGCCGATGGCGCGCTTCGGGACGTTTACCACCCTGATGAACGCGGGCTTGACCTGTCAGTAACGCAACAGCCTCGAGAGTGGACCTACTGTGAAGTTGGGGTTCTCGGCGAGCTGGAGATACGCCAGGATATCCTTGATCTCCATCCGCTCGAAGAACTTGTGGCCACCTACGATTCGGTTCGGTATGCTGTCTTTCTGAAGAGCTGATTCGAGCACTCGGGATAGTGCATTATAGCGGACTGTGTGGCGTCAGCTGCTTCACAGCACCTTGTGCGGGCTCTGCCACTGACGTAGGATAGCGAAGTCGCCGTAGTTCAAGACTCCTCCCGAGTATGCGATGAGCCGCTTGATCTCGGTCGAGATGAAGGACGCCTCGATGACAGGCGTGGAGAAAACCTTCAAGCACACCGGTGTACTCTTTGGGTGTGATGTATACAGGCTCTTCTGAATGCGGCTTCGGTCTGCAAGCATGATCAGCGTCCGTCGTCGAGTGACATTGACATTTGAAGCCGACAAACTCACCCTGCGAGACGACCGAGTGAGCAGCTGACAGGATCGATCCTGTTGAGCGGTAGTTCTCTTCAAGGTAGATAGCCTGAGTCCCGGGGAAGTCTACGCAGATGTCAGGCAAGCGCCCACTTCTTCAGTGGCCTGCCGGACATACCCTTGTGCATCTTGTTCAGGTTCTCGATCTCGGCAGACCTCCATCCGTAGATCGACTGATCTGGGTCTCCGACGACACTGACTCCCCCATGAGCCTCGGCAAAGCACCTCATGAGCTCGTATTGCGTCGTATTGGTGTCCTGCAAGAAATCAGCACGTCCCAGCGGATCATCACTGCCCGTCCCACCTGAAACTCGTCCACCAGGATGTGGAAACACGACTGCAGAACGCGCGGGGCAGTCTGGAATAGTTTCAGAGCGTAGACGAGGAGATCGTCGAAGTCTAGCGAGTTGGCCTCGCGCAGGGCCGCTTCGTACTCAGCATATAGCTATGCAGTCAGCGCTGGCTGCGGGGCTTCGCTCAAGTGGGAGGCTAACTTCGGCCGTGAGCGCGAGAGTATTGGTCGAGCTGCTCGGATCTGATGCCGCACGTATAGCCATCTCCTCCGGCCCCTCTCCCTTAGATTTAGCCTTGGAGATCTCGGACAGTACGACCGTGTCTTTGAGGGATATCCTCGATCCCTCCAGCACTTCCGCCTTGGCCTTGATCAGGCGATTCATCATCTTCTTGCTAAAGAATGTCAGCCATCTCCCGTGCATAAGTAGCAGACGAACCAGTCATCGTAGTCCGAGATAGAAAAGTTGTTCGGCAGGTCGATAAGCTGGCCATACCGCCGGAGATACTTGACGCAGGTGGCATGGAAGGTACCTGCACGATGTGAGCCTGCGGCCCACGCGCGTATCTCATTAACATACCAAGTATGAGACCGTCTGCAATCTTGTCTCCGAGTAGCGCTTTGAGCCTCTTCCGCATCTCGTTGGCGGCCTTGTTGGTGAATGTGACAGCGACGATCTGGTGTGGCTTGTAGCCATGGTGCTGAACAAGGTACGCGACTCGCGAGGTGAGCACACGGGTCTTGCCGGACCCGGGGCCTGCCAGGATCTGTAGCGGTACGGCTGGAGAAGCAGTCACGGCTATAGGAAGTCAATCGAGGAAAGAAGCGGACCGAACGGTGACTTGCCCTTCAATTGGGCGGGATTTAGCGATGCAAGGAAGGGGTACTTCGCCAGCTCGGACGAGCTGGCTGCATCCAGACCGGCTGTATCGCATGACATCTTGCTTTCGTGCCCGCCCTCGCCGTCAGTGCATGTCTGAAGCGTATACTAGACGAAGACAGATCTCTGCATCAACAGGCGCGATTTAGCCGGGATGATGTCAATCGATTACTGGATTGCGGGGCTCCGGTAAAGAGGATCGCGTCTTGAAGAGGTACGAGCAGCAGCTCTGCAAGAAGTCATTGCAATTCATCATCATCGTTATCATCCCAAGTCTGATATAGGGGGACATTCTGCACGCCGTCGAGGTACCTATACTCGAGCATGCCTGGTTGGCGTTCTTTACTCAGCAACCCGAGCACTCGGCGATCTTCTCCTTGACACAGCCTTTCGGCCTCCTCTGGAGGAGGCGCCAACGCGCCCTCAAAGTCAATCAGCCGAAAGACCAGCTGGCCGTCCTGTGGACCCTCCTTGACTCGGATATGCCTGAGTGAAATGTCCCGATGAACGACGCCATATCTGTGGAGCAGCTGATACTGCCGAACTACTGTCCTTCTGCAAAGTCAGACTCGCCCCAGCAGGCTTTGAAGCTAGACCCAGAGGCTGGGCACCTACCCGATGGGCGCGGGTAGTTTTTCCCAGGCGTCATAATCGATGCCGAGATGCTCATGTAGCCCTTCTCCGACGTGCTCGAGAACCATGGCGAAGCACCCTGCCGGGTGTCGGTAGAGACCATAGAAGCGGGGCACAAGATTGCCGTTCAGGGGCGCGAGGTGTGTCTGGTAGAGGTCGACTTCATTGTAGATAGCGAGCTTTGCGGCATGCCAGTCGAGCTCGTTGTCCCGCTTCTCACAGCATGGGCGGCAGTGAAGGCTCGGGTAGGCGAATTTGACGACGACAGAGATTGGAACCTTGTTGACGGGATCATGGAGCGTGGCCGCGCGTAAGGTATACAGCCGACCCTTGCCGAGACGTTTACCGAGGTCGATTGTAGGGACTTGCTCACTGAGCGACATAGGCGACATCTCCTCAGACCATTCAGTGATCCGGATGCCACTGAACTGAGCGGGCCCAGCTGACATCTTCTCCCAGATGTAATCGAGTGAGATCAAGCACTGCTCCCTGTACCCGTCGATTTCCAAGAGTGCCTCTTCTGAAGGCTCGTCGGCGTCTTCGTTACCTCTAGCAGCTGGGAGGGGGGTGAGGGAGGTCTGAATGGAAGCTGGATCGGGCTTTTTGCCCGATGACGGCGAGCTCTGCCCGTCGATGTCCTCCGTCGCGGTCGACGGGTACAGCTGCTCCATCGGCTCATTCAAACGCTGGATTGGCTCGTCCACATGCTCAAGGGGCCCTTGGGAGGACAATGTGCCGCCCGGATAAAGGACAGCGGGCGTCAGTCGGGTCGTGGCGCCGTCCGCAGATGGCGTGCTGGACGTCTTGGGCAACCTAGTCTTCGGAAATGCGCTCGGCTCTGTCCGCGGACTGGTCGCGGCAAGCGCAAGCATCGCGAGAACCGGCGTGGCCTCGATATCTGCAAGCGATCTGAGTCTGCCATTTGTCTTGATATTCTGCTCCGCAGCCTGCCGATGTGTATAGCTTGACATGGCGATGTGAGTGCGGCTGACGAATCTCAACGCAATAAGGCTGCTGAAGTTGAAGAGCGCGCCGTAGGTGGCTTTATTGCTCCACATCTCGAGAACGAGCTACGAGATGGTCAAACATGATCGATATGGTGCACAGAGTGCGTACCTGGGAGATCTGCGTCCTGAATGAGTCGAACTTTTCGCCTTCGAATCCGGACCACGACAAGCCCACGACCGCACTGGTCTTGATGTTCACCGTCAAGGGACGACCGAAACGCCCAAAACGCCTCTTGAACTGCTCTGGCGCGACATCCATGATCTCGTCGGGCAAGCACCTGTGTCGCGTAACCTTGGTGACGACGGGGGTGAACGCCCCGTGGAACGTCATTGGGGCCGCGTCCTCGCTGATCCAGCCGGCGGTGACCCAGGTGGATATATCCGTTTGGGCGGTCACGCTCGTAGACGGATCTCCGAAAAAGCGTCCACTGACCCCGTTTCGGTACTCTGGCTTCCAGTTGCGCCGGTCCCGCAGAAACCCGTTCAGGACCGTGAAGAGTCCAGCGCGCATGATACCGGTGGTCGTCGTTTCGGCGGTCGAATGCTGAGTCTGAAGAGCCTTGTTTGCTGCGCGAATCCCGCAGACCATTTCCACAAGGCTGTCCTCCGCCGCATTTTCGACCAGCATCTCCTTGAGCTGGTCGACACATTCCCCCAGCATGTCCGGCTCAAATGAGATTGTGATGCCCAGCCGTCTAAGCTCGGGGTCTCGATCCATGATATGACGCAGTACGTGCTTCTTATCCGTGGTCTTGGCATCCATCCCCGTCGGAGGCAGAGGCTCGAGTGAGTCGTCTTCGGGACCGACCCCTCGGTTTCTTGCCGCGCTGCCCAAGAGCAACGTTTCTTTTGGCTGAGGTAAGATCCACGCTGCGAGAGATTCGAACGTTGTCGTCGGCCTCGCCCATCTTGCTTCGGGGAACACGTCTCCCCATCCGATCACGGCGGAGAAATGATCGTCGGGCACTGACCGGCTGCATCTTCTGTTGTTCCCACGGTGTCTTCCGCTGACTGGATCGCGTATAGACTGCACGTCACGCTGAGATGATGCGGCCCCATGCAGCCGAGACAAGGGAGCGAGACGGGCTGCATTCGAACTGAGCGTCGAGACGCATACCAATGTGGGTGTGCTCACCATCTCTTTGCTGCGTATTTGGCTCGGAAACGGGTGATTCCCCAAGAGCATGCTCATCACGAAGAATCAATCTCGCCAGGCTAGCCGAAACGCGATGGACGGCGTGCGCGCCCTTCCGCATCGCGGCTCGCGCAAGTTGATTTATCCTGGAGAAATCCGAGTCTCCCATCTTTAACTTAGTACCAGCAATGTTCTCCATGTCCCTTGTTAGTTTGGTTTGTTTGGCGACCCAGCGAAAAGTCAGGAGTCGTACTAAAGAGATCGAGACTAGAGATCCACTTTATGTTTCGCGCTGAAACCCTGACAGCCACTTGCCACGCGAGGCACAGCAACGCCTTCTTATGTCAAGTGAAATCTCCGATGCCCTCACGCCGATCACTCGTCTTGGGATCAACTCGCCCCGACTCGATTTCATGTCTGTATCATCATGTCGGCGAGTATCCCAATTGCAAGCACAGCGTCCTCATTTCGAGGGGGACTCCTATATATACACCCCGACGATGCCCACCTCATCCCGGCTAGCCTGAAGATGACTGCGGTGAAGACGCACAATCACCCTGCACCCGTTCACCCCATGCCAACACAGACTCTGGGAGACCAGCAGGCTGGGCCCACGGCTCTCGACACGACTCCGGCGGCTACCGCAGAGCAGGAGCCTCCACGCTCTGTGCGAGACTTCGTCAGAGCTATGCGTATGCCTAAATGTCGCACGACGGCGAATCCCAAAGCCCTCCCGCCAGGCCAGGCTGCTGAAACGCCGATCTCGCCTGCGCCTCAGTTCGAGTCGTCAACGGACTACACGGCTTATGCTCTGCGCCTCTTAAAAGAGCACGAGACACGAACCGGGTCAAAAGCAGGCATCCGATTCGTCCCCGACCACAGCATGCTCACACATCTGACGGCATCTTTCGATGCGGACACAACGCTTCCGCACATAGGCGAGGACGAGCCGGTTTCGGAGGACGAGAAGGCACTCCTCGCGAAGTTGACGCTCTCGTACAGCGAGAGCTGCGCTGCGGCTGAGGAAGAGCCATTATATTACGAACTTCAACAGCAGGCGATGCTTCTTCTCGGCTTCGTTCGGCAGCTGAATCGGATCCTGTGGCATTACGGCCGGGATCAAGAATATGAGGCCCACCTCGTCATTAGTTCGCCACCGGATATCAATACCGACTTCAAGCTCTGCGTTCGACCGAGGCGTTCGGGAGCGCTTGTGTCAAGGGAGGTGCCTCCAGACGCAGTATTGGTCATCGAGTACAAGCGATCGGAGGTGGCCGGCGGGCCTCGAATGGACCAGCTGCTGAATGACCTGGTGACGGGACCGTTGGGACAAAGCGGTGGCAAGGGCATCTGCGTCGAGCGAGCCGCTTCTGGGGACCGCCTCATCTGGTGTAAGGTTGGACCTTCCGGTAGGAAAACAGAGATCAAGGGGACAGGAGGGGCGCACAAAGCGCTTTTGCAAGTGGGTTTCCCAGTTTGCTGGATACCCGTCTGTCGACGCTAATTCTCGCCAGTCTTTCTTTCAGGCGCATCGATACCGATCCGCATGGACGTCTGTACTGGCGGGTCCCCGATCTATCATGTGCCGCCTAGACAGTCCATGGACCATGGCGGTCTCGTCGTCAAGTATGTCCGGCGACACCCACCCCGAAGCGGCCACCCTGCCAAAGAGCGTCATTGCGTTGGCCTTTGACAGGGTTTTAAACCCAATACAGTCCGCGGCGAGCGGGCTATTTCTCGATGTCAAACAAATTGTCGAAGAAACCCAGACCACCAAGAAGCGCAAGCAGGAAACCAGTGTTGCCGAGGCGGACGTCAAGCGCTCAAAGGCGGAGGATACTAGTCCGGCAGGCGGTGCAAGTCTCCCGACAAACACAGTGGAGATGCCTCCCCCTCCTATCCCCAGCAAGACGACGGACCGCGCTGAAAAGCGTGAAGGGACACAGGGGACCGAGGTACGCATTCTGGTAGCTGGGGCGAAGGGCAGCTCACCTGGCCAGCACATAGTCGGCATGGTACTCATGCCAGAGATACCCATGCCCGACCCAAAGCCCCCTGGAGGTCTGAAGGGTGAGTATGCTGAGACTGATTAAGCTGAACCTTGGCAGACAAGAAGGGCAAAGGAACCGGATCGACCAACCCGCTCGAGGGCGTCGTTCCCTTTCAGCTGGATAGTTCGCCGATCTGGCTGGATAGTCGTGCGCCCGGGGCAGTCACGTTGGGATTGGCCGTTAAACCGACACTTTTCGCGAGAGGCCGTTACTTCGACGTGTACGAGGCGTTCATCCCTCTTCTCGAGGCCAAGCGTATACGGGACATTGGACAAGATGCCGTTGCCAACCCGCCGTCCGAACAGGAGCCACTGCAGCGTACAGCACCAGCTCAGGATCCGGTCCCAGGATCTTCCAGCCCGAACAATCCGGCTTCTTCTAGCCCTATCCGGGCGGCGAGTCGGTCATCCACCAAGCGTGGGCGAGATTCGCTCGAGTCCGACATCTCGGAGGCTGGATCAAGCATGTCCAAGTCGTTCCATTCATCGGTCTCGAGCACCTCGACCAAAGTCGATCCCTGGGAGGGCGTTCAGTACTTGCCCGTCGTGATCAAGGTCTGCACACCGAGCACTATGCACACCCGCTGGGAGGCAGACTGGGAGGAGGCTCCCATAACGGTAGAAGAATGCGCAGACGCTGCCAAGGCCGCCATTACCAACGAGACGCAGCTTTACCGGGGCCGGCTCCATCCGCTGCAGGGTATCCTAGTTCCCCGCTATCTGGGAACCTGGACGGTCCGGTCGGGCCTTCCGAATCAAAAATCGCACTTGGAGACGTATGCGATCGTCCTCGAACGACTAGGTGCCCAGATCATCGACAACATGGCGAGCGATGGAGACTATTTCGAAGTCGAGCGGTAAGTTGTTCCGCTGGCCAGATTTATAGGCATTGACGTGCCGTGTAGGGCCCAGATGGCGGAGACGCTCAACCTGCTTCATGTCCAAGGGGGCATTACGCATGGCGACCTCGAGGCCAGACACTTCCTCACGCGATACGTTCTGGGACCCGAAGATCCGCCGAGCCTCGTACCTTGGCCTGCCCTGCCCAGGCTGAGCGTATTTGAACCAGCGGCCGACATACGAATCATCGACTTCGACACCGCTAGTCCAGCCGACGAGAACGCGCAGAAGGAGGAGGAGACCGAGTTCTGCCAGGCGCTGAATATTCCTGTTGGATGGGGTGCCAAATGGCGACGTCCGCAATAGCATGGATCATGTAACTACATATACCATATCAACAGCGATGTATACATACAGTACCTCTCAGGGCTGCATTCCGTGAGTGCTGAGAAGCAGGTCTTGGCGTACCGTTTGTTGACAAGGAAGATGGTCGCAGACGAGCTGTGCTGTATGCCAGAATTTCATAGTCCCTATGTCTAGCCCAGGCTGACATGCAGCTCGATGGGTCATTTGTCTCACGGCGTCCTTCGGCGGATCGGAGATCTCGGGCAGAGCAAGCCTCCAGGATGCGGAGCTTGAAACTAGGCGAAACTGTTGCGAGATGTCAATGGACCCCTTTTCCCTTCCCTTGCTGTTCAATATTTCTACAACCTGACGTAGAGTACATACTGTACATACAGGACAGATAACATCTAGACCATCAATCATGGCACCCCAAACACAGGTCTCTAGCGCGTCCAGGAACCACGAGCCTGCCGGTCTGTGGGGCAAGGTTAAGCGCAGTGAGCGATTATACAGAAACTCTGCCGGTGATCTGCTGATTCCCGCGGCAGTTGCAGCACGTGCGTTCGGATCCCGGCATCGTGAAGGCTCAACACACGAATCGCACAAGACGCTGCCTGCCCAAGCACCGCTACCTGCATTCATAGCCGATTTCAACGGCAAGGAGCCGCTCCTTGGCCCGCTTCCGAGCGGATACGTCTGCACCCTCAACTATCGCAACTTATTCCCTAGCTCACGGCCGACACCGAAGCCAGAGACAGTCTTTGACCTTCTCGCGGCGTGGGCGCTGCCGCAGCCATACGATACATGCGGCGGGAGCGGGGCGCTTTCGATTCGGGCGAATCACCGTAAGAATCGTCCAACAGCTGCGGATACCGAGTCGGCTGGAAAGACATTGGAGGTGCTGTGCCGAGTCATGAAACGGGATCCAGAGCTCCTAGAGCATGGCATCACTATCTCGTTCGATCCGAAACTGCTGGACTCCTGTGTCGAGGAGCTGATGGGCAAGCTGAAGGCGAACACCACCCCCGAGAGCATGGCAGAGATCGCTTGCGGGATCAGCGAGTCCAATCGAGCCCTCGAAACCCAGTACACAGCGAGTGAAACGACAACGACCGGCATTTTTCGCGCTGGCCTCTTCACCGTGTTGAACACTTTCCTGTGCGACCCGCTCAACTTTTCTTCCATACGGGGCTTGCACCTGATACGCTGGGCCCACTTTGGCGACCCGGCCACCGGCGTAGCCGCTATGGCGGACGTGACCGTTTGGAATCACGAACACCGTCATCATCCCATGAACGGTCCGCCCGAGAAATCGTCTGGGGCGAGAACGACAGTAGTCGTTAGGCACAAGCGCTCAGCTGTCATAGGCGATAACGTCTTGAGAAACGTGCCCGGGCAATTCAAGCGCTTTTCGCAACCGATCGATGTTACCGTAAAGCTCGACAAGGATGGGCGTCTCCTATGGTCTGATTTCATGGGGGCCGCTTTCGACACGTTCAGATTAGAGATCTGTCATGTCCGTACCCACGTCCACCTGCCACTCTGTGAGGATCTGACCGTGTCGCAGCTGATTCTTTCGATTTGGAGCAACAAGGCGGTTTACGGTGTGCTGTTCAACTTCAGCAGCCTTATCGCCCTGAAGTTTGACAGCAAGACCCATCTCATCATGTCCCAATTCGCCGCTCGAGATGCGGCAAGATACAACATCACGTCGCAGGGGCATATCAAGCCGCTGTCTGATATGAAGACCACGCCTGTTCTTGCGCTCCTGGCGCTGGCCGCAACTACCAGAGCGGTAGAGCCCGCTGAATTCCCTCGTATCAGGCTCGAGGACAGGGACCAGAGCTCGCTGTCGAGCACCCTGGCATCGGACTCGGACTCTGACTCTGGGGACGATGTCTCCGACTCGGAAACGGCTGCCGTGCCCGAGCCACGGTCCGGCTCTCCCTCGTCGCCTGGCGGGGCCAGCGGGCACGCGTCGGACATATCTGACAGCAGTGTCGCCGATGAGGCGCAGCGCGAGGTCCCTGAAGCACGTCCGGAGAGGAGAACCTTCGAGGTCGTCAACGACAGAACCCCGCTACAATGGTATCTCTTCAATCACGGCGAGCGATGGGAGAGGGCGTCGGCTGGACCCGAGCGCTTCAGCGGCATCCGGATAAGCTTGGATTCTCCGCCGGACCCTTCAATGCTCGTCGATTCTCGAGTAGCGACGATTGTGCCCGGCAAGAGCCTTGGCGGAGGGAGATTATATACCGCTCACGCTGGAGTTCTGTACGATCCCGTCAACCAGGCCGAAAAACAAGTCGTCCTGAAGTTCGCCGGACCGAGGATACATTGCCGCCCAGGAGGCCAGACGCGCCGTCACGAGCTAGACTGGCATGCCGCTAGGCTCGCTGTTCTTCACGAAGCGGACCTTTATGGGACTAGTCTGTCACAATTGGCTGGAGTAGTTGTTCCTCGCTTTTACGGACTCTACAGAGACAAGCACAACACCTTCGTGATGGTTCTCGAGCGGGTTGGTACCTCGCTTGACCGATACCTGGGCATCGAGCCAGAAGCCTGGATGAAGGTCCCCTCCCCAATTGCGTATGTGCACGATCAGCAGCTGTCGGTATAGAGCGACTGACGCAGGTAGGACGGCACTCTGTCGTACTTATAAGAGGCTTCACGAAGCCGGCGTGGTCCATTGCGATCTATCCCTTAGGCACATCAGGGTGACATCAGATTCTGAGCAGCAGGGCGGGCTGAACTTCCGGCTGATCGACTTCGAGGGCTCGCTGGCCCCCCCAAGCTATGACGTGGAGACCTTGACTTCAGGCGAGGGACGGCGACTATATCAGCTGCTGCAAGGCGAACGCAAACCGGGACTACTGTCTTACGAGAATCTGGACGGTGTGGAGGACCTATCGCCGTTCACCTCGGACGACGACTGCTCCGATGAGGGCGAGTACATTCCTTGCCGACCCGGTCCAACTTCGGCGGAATCTTGATATAGAGTATACGCCTGAAGCATGAAGCCTTTTCCGCCCGCTGGAATGATCTGAATCGTGACTTCAGGGCAAGGCGACCTGTGATCTCACCCAGGAACCCGCTGATGATATTCTCCGGGAGATTCTCTCTCGGTCAACCCGTGGAGCAGACATTGATACGCTGGCCATCAGTGCGGCAGACTTGCTCCGCGTTGTACTGACCGGCTCAACCTTCAAGCACTGGCTCTATCATGCGCGGTGGTGTCCTGTTGCCTCTGAGGAGTCGTGCGAGCGTTTCGGCGTTACGGGAATCGGAGATTTAGCTTTACGTGCTGTGCCTGAAACGATCGGCAGCCAAACTGGGAATCGACTCCCAGGGTTGACCATCTCCCGGGGATTCGCACTACTTGTACATCCTTCATCTTACTTTCATCGTCGAAAGAGCATGCTTCACCTCACCAGTTGTACTGACGGACGCTCCAGGCCTCGGCAAGACATTGACCGCCCAAATGGTAGTCGCCTTCTGGCGCTACTATCAAGATCGAACGCGAAGCCAGCCGGGCTAGCGCGTGCCCAACAGTCGTGTTCCGCCTGGCTCGGCGTAGCTGAATCCGCGGGAACCGCTCACCTTCCTGGGCCGCCCTTTCTTGGACACCGCCCCGACCGCGCCCGTCCTCTTCGTCACGAAGGTCTCGACGGCAACCAATCACTTCAGTGACTTCGAAACCCTGATGGATCAGAAGACGTTCGGCGTGTACAGATCGCCGCCTCGGCCGACCGGAGATGACGGTCCGCGGCAGATGTGGTGGAGGCGGTTCGAATAGGCGAATCGCTCTGCAACGGACGGCGCCCTCACTGTCACGCCGGTCGTCGTCAAGACCTTACCCGATCTCAAAGAGGAATCAAAGGGTCGGAATTTGACGAAGCGAAGCCTTCTCGGACCTGCGTCTCATCATCCCTTCGTCTTTTTCGACGAAATACACGAGAGCCGTCACCCCTGGTCCAAGGGCTATATCGCGGCGACAGGTGTTCCGAAGCTCGCCTCTTTCGCCTGGGCAATCACGGCAACCCCGGTGTTCGACTCGCCATTGGACATCCTTAATATTCTGCGAGCTTGCGGAATGGACACCGCGGCGGCACCCTCGAGCTCAGACCCCACCGCTCATCTCCAACAGTTCGGCGAAGGTGGCCCTGTCGGCAACGAGGACTCCCGCCGGGACCTGACGAGCCCGGCCTGGTATCACGGTACGCACCCCGAGTACCTGGAGGTGACCGACATGTGCCGAGAGCCGGGTATGGACCGGCAGAACATCCAGCGCGAGTTGGAGAGGGAGCATAGGCTCAAGAGGCGCGATAGTTTAACGGTGGTCAAGCCTCAGAGATCGGTGGAGAAGGGGGCAGGGGCGATGTACGACTTCGGGCAGGCTCAGGGCGTGCCGCCACACGCCATCGCATCACTCTCTGGCCTCGATTCGAGCGCGCCCGAAAATTTCCAACGGCGCTGGATCAAGATGCAGCGGGCGGTCAAGGACAAAGTCCTCTTCAAGCTATTGGAATGGTTCCAGCCGCAGATCATCCGGCGGGTGGCGGAAACCCGGCTGCCATTCAGTGGGGAGACCATCATTCCCCCAATCAGCCAACATCGACGCCGCATCGAGGTCGACCTGTCCCCTTTCGAATTCAGGGTGTACAAAGCGGCTCACGCGGTTGGGCTCGGGGACCTTACCGACTGGCTTCTCGAACGAGCTCCGGCAGTGCCTCATCGATGCCTACGTCGCAGTCCGAAGGACTCATCAATGGGACGCGCCACCCTCGACCAAAGTACGGAAAGCCGCCGAGCTGGCGTTGGAGGTCCACGCAGTCGACCGGGAGCTTCACGACACCGAAAAGCGAAAGGTCGTCATCTACCTGAAATGGGCAGGTCTGATCAACCTTGTCGCAGTCCATCTCCGTCGGCTCGGAGTGCCGGTCGCTGTCGCTAGCGGCGCGACGGCCATGAATGGCCGCGACACCATTGTCAACGAGTCGCAGGCCTCCATTGACTGCCTTTGCTTCGACCCCGATGTTGAGCAATGGAAGAGCTACCCGTCCGTCCCCTGCCGAGTCCTGATCATCACCGACGCCATGGGTGCCGGCGTGAACCTCCAACGAGCGAACGTCCTGATCAACCTCGATCCCCCCTGGTCATATGCGGAATGTCTCTACCTCATCGGACCGGTGGTGCGCATTGGACACGAGCGAGAGGTCCAGATCTTCGATCTCATCGCCAAGGGCACCATTGACGAGCGGCTCGTCCACATCCTCAAGCTTAAGCGCACATGGACCGAGCTGGCGACCCAAGGCGCGTCTGCACTTGCACCTTACATCGCCAAATTGGAGAAGATCGAGGCCGCTGGTACCGTCGACGGCGAGGACGATGGTGACGAACTTCCCCTTGGGGACCTCGATGACGACACGAGCCCCCTCGCTGATAGCGCGAAGGATGCAGAAGGACGGAAACAATGTGATCAATGGGAAAACGAGATCGATGCGCAATATGGCATATGACCGGGCCTGTCATGAAGCCCTCCACACCAGAAGGAAAGCCCGGTGTAGCAACGACCAGTGTTCAGAATTTTTGGGACCACAAGAACGACACGCAGAGGCGCCTGCTGCAGGCCGGGGCGCCCCGCGATCCCTCCCTCGCCGCGCGCTGCTCGGTATTCGCAGCCTAGACCGCTCTTTCCCCCAGTTCGATCAAGCTTGGATGCAATCGCAAACCCGCCGGACGCTTGTTGCCGAGAAGCAAAAGCTCCTCAAACAGCGTCGCGATCTCGCCGTTCTGACTCTCGGCCAGGACAGCAAAGAACGGTACTCTTTGGCAACTCATCTCATCAAGTCCGCCACTTAGCAATTCTTCGCAGAGACTGGGTCGGATTTCGACACCACCAACCTTCGGATCAAGGACATATATGACCCCGCAAATTGGCCCGCAGAGGACTTCGCGAGCACCTCGAATGCCTGGCAAGTCATTCCGCCGTTTCGCATGCCGGACTCGACAACATATCGAAGGGGGCTGCACCGCATGCAGCTGCGCAACCAGCTGATGCTATTCCTGCATCGCTGCCCCACTCTGCGCGTCGCCCACGAGCTCGAGCAATACTGCTTCCTTTTCATCCTGTCATCGCTACGCAAATGCAACAGATACAAATGCGATGTCAGGCTGCTGGGTGCGGGTCGGGGTCGCCAATCGAGTCAGTCCTGGGAGATTTGTGGACCAAACTTAGCAACTTCGACCTTGAACACCCGCACGAACCGACTGCGTGGCTCGCGACTTCTCACTCGCATCGATTTGCTACCAGCGTGGACGCCTGCAGTAAAGGCCCGTCGGAAACTGAGGCAAGGGATCATTGGAGCATGCCATTCCCAACAACGAAGCCTCCGAGTGAGGGCTCGAGCGGTCGCAAGGCCAAGGGCAAAGACCAACAGGGCGTGGCGGGCGAGAGTGCTCCGGGCCAAGGGGCAGCGTAGCGCGAGAACCGTGCCCTCGAAGGAGAGACCATCTGATGAGGGGGACAAGAGAGAGTCACTGGCGGAGGAAAGAAGCGCTTGCATGGTATGTGTGGCTTCGGACTAACAGGCGAAGTGGACCATGGCTTCATTCAAAACTGTATTCACTCGCGGCCTCAAGAAGTCTAGGGACGCCTCCACACCATATACCTCAGTCAACCGTCCCTAGACTCCTTGATCCCGCGAGTACAGTACAGGACGTAGTCAGGGGCAACGGTTGTACCAGTATGGCTCGTCAAGACGACACCATGTTGTGTGCCAGAGTAGATTACTGCTCTACGCAAAACGGGGGATGTTCCTATCAGGGGCGGTGCTCCGGCAGGTGTCGGCTGGGCGACTGTGACCTTGCTGGTGTTTGGGATCCAGGCCCATGAGGAGTATTTGCGGCGGAGGGTCCATAGCCGCTTGGCGCTCCGACATCACCCTGTGCTCCTCCTGGTGCGAAAGAGGATATGTACGCGCTGGAGACGTCAGGGCGCATTATCGATGTTGAGATTGTGTCACGTACTGGAAGAAATGTCGCCAGCGCGCCTGGCTTGGCGTAAAGTGTCCGCCCGGATGGAGATGGACCGCTTTCGTTGGCGAGCCGTCTATGAGGGACTGGCTCCGCTCTGGTGTAACAACTACGTCGCCTTGGCCGATGACGTGCAGCGTGTGCAGTGATTCCGGTAGAGGGAACCAGCCCTCGAAAGAGGGCTCGCGCGGTGTGGGCAGGAAGCCGCCAACGAAGATAGCAACTGCACGTGTCAGCGGATCTCACCCGCTCGTCGTATTGCGTCAAGTGGACCGCACATTCGAACTGCTGGAGGTCGCTATCCGGCCAAGCAGAGGGATATAGTCCTGGCTTGGCGAGCTGTGACTATAAGCATCGAGATTGCAGCCTGCGGACCCAAGCAGAGCTCACGAGAGCGCAAAGGATAGCAGACATGCAAGCGCCTTGCGAGAAGCCCATGATGCCCTAACCCCGTATTAGCTTCCCGCGTATGATCAAGGCATCCCAACTGATATGGGCTCACATCGAATCGCTCCTCCTTGAGCAGAAAGTCGTGAATATACTTCAAGCTCTCTTCGAAACGGGTATACACCATCCTGTTATCCGCGGTGAGCCACCATGCGCGGGGCGTCGTCTCGGCCGTCTGAGCCTCTGAGTCTGTTGTCGCATCCGAAGAGAAGTCAGACAGGTTCTGGTTCCATGGCATGTCGGCCTTCTCGACGACAATCGGCGGCTCGAGAAAGACAAAGTCGACGTCTTTGCATGTTTTCCGAATGGCCCCGAGCTGCGATCATCAGCGATCATGTCTGATGCGCGAGAGTCCGGGGTCCGGCCTGACCTGCTTGCTGTAGATGGTGGCGTTCTGCGTAAAGCCGCAGAGCGCAAGCACTCGGAGTCTCTTAGTGGTTGCCATACTATGTAGTCGACAAAGTGAACGAATCCTTCAACTGGTTGCTTTCCGTTCGTTCGCGAGTATTTATCCGCAATTGATCCGGTCACGTTATCTACGTTATACGAGTACAGTGTACATGATTTGCGGAGAACATGAGGGCCCCATGGCCGTGTGCCTCTCGCACGGTCACCAGCTCATGACTGTAGCCACCTTCACCGAGACCCTTGAAGACCGTGTGCACTACGAGCCAAGACGGGCAGGCTAGACTGCTTCTTCACTCCCGCGACACCCGCGCGAGCGATGCCTATCGGGGTCGTCGGGCCTGCCTTTCCGGGGCTCATCGCGATCGACTTGGTAGGCGTTAAGTCAGCGGCGGAGGCTTGGTTGTGCCGTGTGGTGGACCCGAGGACCGCCCGTCGGGCGAGAAGTGCACGAGGTGTGGTCGAAGGGCCATGGACGGAGGCCTCTCGCCTGAGCTTGACAGCCGAGCCGGCGGCTGCACCGGACGATGCGGACGCGAGCTTCTGTCCCACTGGCGTGGAAACGCCTGTAGTCGCCGTCCGCAAAGCTCGAGGCGTACCGACGGCGGATGTACGCGGCTTCGTAGGCGAGGAGGCCGATGTGGTCGACCGGGCAGTCGGTCCAAGCTGTCTCTGCAGCAGGGACAGCTTTGTCTGCTTGCTGTCGAGGGCGACATTGAGCAGGTCCTTGTCCTCCTGCGCCTGCTCGAGCTTCTTCTCTAGCTCAGCTCGGGCGATCTCGTCCGCCGCCGAGCGCTTCTGCAGGTCCTCCAACTGTGCCAGGAGCTTCGCCTCGGACACCTTGAGCTTGTCGATTTCCGTCAAGTAGGCGTCGAGGCGCGATCGCACATCGCCGAAGCGCGACTTCTCCATCTCCCGCTCGCCGACGGCGGAGCGAAGTGCCTCCTCCTGCAAGGCGATGTGATCCTGCAGCTCCTGCACCTCCATGCGAAGGCGGCCGAGGGCTCGCTCGGCGTCTTTGCGTTGGCGCTCGCTCTCCTCGATGCTGCGGGCGTGGAGGTCTTCGGACTCGGCCAGGTCCTGCTTCATGACCTCGAGCTGGTCATCTTGCATCGCGAGCGACTGTTGTTGAGTCTCGAGTCGTTGCTGCAAGTCGGCGACTTCGATGGCGAGCTGCTCCGCCTGGTCCTCGGCCTCAGAGAGCCGGATAGTGAGCTGGTCGGCGAGGTCGCGCGTCTCCGCGAGCTCCTGTGACTCGTTGCTGTTCATTCCCGCGAGCATGTCAAGGAGCTGTGGCAAGGTCAGCCACGTCCCGTATTTGTCAGCCCTCTGCTCACATTCTGCTTCTCCTCTTCCCACTTGCTACGCTCCTCTGCCAGCTGCTCCTCCGCCTTCTGCGCCATGTCCATCAGGCCCGCCTTCTCGGCCCGTGCCGCTTGTAGTTCGTTGTCCTTATACTCAATGTCCTTCTCGAGCTCCTGGATGTCTTCCATGAGATCGGCGACATCGGACTTGTACAGCTCCTTGCTGCGGCGCTCCTCCTGCAGTTCGTGCTGCATTGCCTCTCCATCCGCGATGATCGACTTGAAGTCCGCCTCGAGCTGCGCATACTGGCGTTGGACGCGGTCGAGCTGCTCCTGCATCCCTTGCTTCTCCTTCGCAGTCGCATCGGATCGAGCTCGGCGAGCCTCGGCCAGGTCTCGAGCGCCGTCGCGCTCGGTACGTAGCGCTTCGATCTCGTTCTGCAGACGCACCACCTTCTCGTCGATCTCGAAGCGAGCGGTGGCGAGGCGTTCGCGCAGTCGGCAGATGATCTCGTCCTTCTCGACCAACTGCACCTGCAGGGCCTTGCCTTCCTCTTGGTGCGACTTGACAAGCTGCGCCAGGTCCTCTGACGTCGCCTCGGCCTGGGCGTCCGATTCCTCCTTCTCCTTCCTCGCCGCTTATGCTGCATCTTTCGCCTCGGCCAGCTGAGTCCGGAGTCGAGAGATAGCCTGCTCCGCATCTCGATGTCGGTCTTCGAGCTGAGACACCGCTTTTTGACGGTCGAGATTGTCTCCTTTGACGGTGGCGAGCTCTCGGATGAGCTCCGCGTTGGTCCGCTCGAGGACCTTGAGTCTGAGCTCTGTGGCTGGATCAGGCGTAGGAGTTCGCTGCGACAGCTCATCTTGCTTGCTCAGTAGGGCGGCATTCCTCTCTTCTAGCATGGCGCATCGGTCGGCCATGGCGTTGTGGGCCTCTTGCAGCTTCTCGCAGAAGTCCTCGTTCTCCGACATTGCTGTTTGGAGTTTGGCAATCACTACGGTGAAACATCAGCACACGTTCTTGTTAACCGGCGCATGAGCGTCACTCACGGTCGTCTTTGGCCTCGAGGGCATGCTGCGAACCAGCAGACAAGTAGTCGTCGGCTGCTCCGGCGCCTGTCGCCATATCTAGGAGGCTTGTTCGCAGCGAGTCGATCTGCAAACGCTGGATCTTGATGACCGCCAGCTGATCTCTCCCGCTATCGTTCTGATCCAGGTGTATCGTCTTGTGGGGCGGGGCTGATGCATGCTTCTTGGGCTCTGATTCCCGTCGGGTGCTCGACGCCAACAGTAGGTCGACCGGCAAGGCCGGAACTGGCGGGATGCTGCTCGAGGCCGAGTGGAAGGAGCTCGTCGAGTGGTTTCGGCTGTGGCGACTATAACAACCAAGATGCGAGGGCGTCTCCGCTCCACCCCTCCAGACAGATGTCGTTGGTGACACTTCTCGGGACGAAGTGCCCACATCCGATTTCTCCTCGATCGGCGTGAGCTGTGTGGCCTCGAAGCTCGGCATTGACTGAGATCTGGGTCGGTGGTGGTCGACGAAGTCGAAGATGTCCGGGACATCGTCTGACTCCTCGAGCCACTCCTGATCCGGACTTCCAGATTCGCGATCGTCTCCGTCCGGTCCCAGCGACTGCTTGACTGGACTGGGGGTGCCGAAAGCATCAAGAGACATCCGTTTCGTGACGTCTGGAGTGAGCGCCACTTCGTATGGCGAGGCGGACCGGTGTCTGCGATTCTCCCCGCTGCTGCCGCTGTCTTGAGACCCGTCACTGTCGGTCCGACCGGTATCAATCCGCCCGACAGCGGTCACTGGCTCGCTCATTCGGTTATGCGAGTGGCTGCGGATCATGTCGCGCGAGAAGAAGCGCAGACCTGACGTTTCAGCAAACTACCCCCAAGTGTTATGCCTTCACGCTCACCTCCACTTTGGACTCTCGCACCATCGACCAGAGCGCCACGGCGCAGCTGCTCTTGCGATCCACCAGGCGTGCCGCTGGGCAGAGGTTCGTTGGCATGCAAGATGGCCAGAGCTTCATCGACCGTACTGTGTCGCCGCTCGTCCGACCCGACGAACTCCTGGTCCACGCCAAAGAGGGATCCACCGCCCAGCGTTGGGCTGCCGTAGCTGATACTTCCGTACCGCTTCTGCTGCTTGGGAGGAGATCCCTTGACCGTCCGCAGCTCAGCTTTCGACATGAGCCGCTGCGGAGAAGAGCTCAAGCGTGCGACTGATCCAGCCGGGCTGGACAAGTGTTCTGCGATATCAGCAGGCGGTCCATGCTTCCGAAAGTCCCGGCTCACTGAGATTGCCCATGGCGTTGCGGCGGGGCGAGATGTCTTCACTGCCACTGCGAGGTCTAGGGGGAGTGCCCATCTGGAACTCGAAGTGCATCGCCACGTTGACCGGCTCTGGCGAGCTGTAGTCCGGTCTGCGCGAGCCTTCGTGCGCCTCAGCGACAGCGGTCTGCATGTCGGCCGGCAGTTGCGGCATTTCCGCGTGGTGAGACGCTGCGCTGGCGTAGAGCCGAGACCGCAGGGTGTGAAGTGGCGGATTGCTCAGCTTGCGGAACTCTGATCGTCAGTGACTTGTCGATCCGGTGGTACTCACTGTCGCTGTCCTGGCTCAGGCGGATATCCCTGGGCAGACTCCTGCTGCCCTTCAAGCTCCGCTTGCGAAACATGCCCGACATGCCGGCCTGTGACTCCTGCTTCTTGATGGTCCGTCCGGCATCATGAGGTTCTGCCGGTGGTGCTTCCCCCTCGTTACGAGACTCTCGACCAGACTCTGCTGATGCGGCGGCGGCGGCGGCGGCGGCGGCGGCGGCGGCGGCGGCGGCAGCAGCTTTTGCGACGGACTTGGCTCGACTGCGCTTGGTCCGCAAGGCCGAGAGACTGGGATGATGCGCCAGCGTCTTGAGCAGTGACGCCTGCCGTCGTCGTGGCGTGATAGAGGGGAACGTGCTTGGGTCGGGCAGGTCGTCCTTGGCGAAGGGCTTCATCGATGATGGCGGAGCCGGGAAGGGGACACGAGGAAGGTCGGGGTGGTGCGAAACCGCCGACCCAAGGAGGTCAAGGCGGGAAGCGGGTGGAGTAGGCGTGGGTATGTTCCGCTCGTACTGTACTGAGCGAGTCGTGAGATTGCCTCTTGCGCGGGCGTCGAGGTCGAGCTCCTGACGAGGTGAGTCCATCGCCGACTGAGGCCGAGCCAAGATAGGAAGCGGAGGATATGCTTCGTCGTCGTTCGATTGGGCCGCACTGGCCTTGCGGCCATGTGGGCTCTTGAACAGGTGCAGCTTCTGCAGCAGGGGCATCTTGCCGGGGGCGGAGGTGCCGTCTGTAGCACAGATGAGTATGTTAGAGAGAAGGTGTTGTATTGCTCAGGGAGAGATGATGGGTACCCACTGTGCGAAGGCGGTTTGTTTGTTTGTGAGGAAGAGGAAGAGGAAGGACGAGTAGAAAGGTTCATCCAACCCGAAACACATCCTCTTCACATAAAATCAGTCGCGTCTCATCGCTGATCGCCTTTCATGGTATTTTGGTGGGCGAGATGCCCGTTTCATGCATCCTCACTCTATGCAACCTATACGCTCTGGTTATCGAGACCCTACCTACTCGACCACATGAGGGCCTGGTGCATCGACGTGCGAGTTGAATCGCCCGCTCTGATGGCGACTACCAGATCCTCGACTTGAGCAGCAGGTCTCCACTGCCTTCGAGCCCCAGGCACGCCTTGAGGAACATCTCGAGACCGTTCCTCTGCCTGTTGAGGCTGTTGACGACGTCTTCGCCGGGCTTGACCAGCGGCGCCTTGAGCATGTAGCTCAAGAGCGACAGCACCGAGTACAGCGGCTGGAACTCGGCCTGGCTGCCGGCCTCGCGGTACGTGATTCGCGTCATCAGCTCGGCCAATATGGCCAGATCGAAGATCAGCGGCGTGGCAAGTAGCGAGTCTTCGCATTCGTTGAAGATGTTCTGCTCGTCAGTGTCGTGAAAAATGTGTCAGGGTGGGTCACCCACCAAGACGTTTCGGCCGCCCATGAGCAGCTCCGAGTAGTATTCGTCGATCGCTCGCTCTATTCAATATCAGCACGGCCGATCGTTTGCAGGCCGACTATGCGGACTGACTGGAGTCGCCCACGGCAGGGACATGCTTGATGACCACAATGTGGTCCGGGTGCTCGCCCTTCTTGTGGACTTCGCCCGTCTCGCTGGTGAGCTGCTCGGCGGTCTTGTACAGCATCGGATTCGCGGCCACCATGTCGTCCACGACGGAGGACTTGGAGATCTCCTTCGACCTGAACTGCGCGTGCGACGACAGGTTCTTCCCGTCCTACCGGGTCAGTCTCGCACCGGCCATCTGATATGCATGAGACTCACGTTGTTGCCGAGGTGGTTGTAGGATGAGATGGAGAGGGGTTTGATCCCGGCGTTGACCAGGAACTCGGCCAGCACGCTCTTGATCTTGGTCTGGCCGGACTTGAAGTCGTCGCCGCCGATAAAGCTGCGGTGCTTCTCGGCGAGCTCGATACAGCCGGGCACGAAGGTGTTCTGTGGAGACCCATTGATGAAGGGCACGCCTTCGAGAATGGCAGCGACAGCGAAGATCGTCGACGGGGCGACTTCCGAGTGGGAAGACTTGATGGATTCGAGCAGAGCCTCGGCCGTGTCGTTCACTCCCGGAATGATATCCGCGTACCTGCGAGGCTGATCAGCGATCACCCAAGGGTCCAGTCAGGTTGATATTAACCTCTCGGTGTTGGCAGTCCAGAGGACGATGACGTTGTCGAGCTGGTTCTCCTGCTTGAACGAGCGGATATCCGCTCGGATGTGCTCGAGGTGAGCCTGCTTGTCGTCTCCAGGGATCAGGTTGTCGGCTCGGTCCGCCTGATTCGCAGCGATGAAGTCAGGGTCTGTTGTTCAGCCAGAGGTCCTATTCGCAATTCGCTTGCGCTCACAGTAGATGCTCGGCTTCGGCTTGATACCCTGCATGTACGGCACGAGCTGCCTCTGAAGATCCCAGTCGAGCACTTGGGCCCTTCGCATGGCCTTGTCCATCTCGACGCCCGAGATGTCCCATCCGCCAATCACGAAGTCGTTCGGATGCACCATCGGCAGCATATCGCTGACGGGGACGTACACGTCCTTGCCCGTGTCCTTGTCGGTCCCGACCCGGATCGTGCTCGCGCGAACGAGCGAACCGATGTAGTTGGGCTGCTGCACGCCCGACTTGGTCGACCAGGAGATCGAGTGCTTGTTCGCAAGGTGGGTCGCAAGCACGGTCGTGCCGTTGTTTCCGCCAAGACCGACCAGCATCAGCCTGGCGGTCAGTCCAGCGCTATGACAGTGATGTCGTGCTTACCCGACGCGGCCGACCTTGTTGCGGGTGAAGAACTCGTACTCCTTCTCCGTCTTGTTGAGAACAAGTCTGCCATTCGGGCTCTCTGCAGACGCGATGTCAGCAAGAGATTCATAGCATATCGCGGACCGCACGCACTCGTGACTTCCACGCCTCGGTCTACGAATCGGGCCTTGATCCCATCCTCCTCGTACACGGTGCCCTCACTCTCCACCTTGAGCAGACCGCCCTCCGGCGCTCGCCTCGCCGACGCGTGAACCTGCTGGTCCTCCCCGTTCGGGACCCGTCCGTCGGGCAGGGTGAACGAGTCATGGTGACCCGACGACGGGTCTACAGCTGTCGGTGACATGGTGTCTGACTTGATTTGAGCTTGGCTTGTAGGGCGATTAGCAGCTTCTAAGCTGGGGTGCGGCGGTGTGCTTGATGCCGCTGCGAAAGGGGTCAGCGATTCATGCCTGTCTCATTTCCTGAGATGACTGACCGGTGAGAGTTGTGGGCGCTGCAGAGGCTGTTTGAGAACATACGAACTCGCTGTGCGAGAAGTAGTAGGTGTGAGCACTGTAAGGCGCAAGTGATGCAGATGCGAGTGTTGTGTACGCGTCTGCAGTGTTGTCCAGCTTTGCAAGGACCCTTGCTTTTATACCGGCTTCGGGTGACCGCGTCTGCCCGGGCTTGGCTATCTTATCGGCTCGGAATGACGCGACGGCGGATAAGCAAGTGATATAACACGTCATTAGCGTTGCGACTGACGGTATCAGTTGACGACCGAGCCAGGCGATATTTCGGACCGTCATAGTCGTTCAAGGCTGTCTGTGTCCGAAAGCGTGTATGCTGAGACCCGCAACAGCTCGCCTGCTCCGTGCCAGTCTCTCTTCTCGCCCCCTTCCCATTCGCAACACCCCAAAACACCTGCAGCTTTGTCCCTTCGCCATGTCCGCGGCAAACATCCAGGACCGCTTGACGGCCCTGCAGAGCAGGATCAAGGAACTCAAGGTCGCCAAGCAGGACGCGACCGCCGAGGTCGAGGAAATGAAGCAGCTCAAGGCCCAGCTTGGCGAGCAGAAGAAAGCCGGTGGCGCTGGCGAGTTCGTGCTCAAGACACCAAAGGGCACCATCGACCACAAGCCCGAGGCGACTCTCCTGCGCAAGAAGATCTTCAACACGCTCGAGGGCATTTTCGTCAAGTACGGCGCAAGCACCATCGACACGCCCGTCTTTGAGCTCAAGGAAATTCTCGCGGGGAAGTACGGCGAGGACTCCAAGTTGATCTACGACCTTCAAGACCAGGGCGGAGAGCTGTGCTCCCTCCGGTACGACCTGACAGTGGGTGTCCTCCAAGCCGGGGCGGGGCATGCGCTGATGACAGGTGCCCTTTGCACGATACTTGGCGATGAACGGGACGACGTCGATGAAGCGATATCACATCGGAAAGGTGTACCGTCGAGATCAGCCCGTCATGACCAAAGGCCGCATGCGCGAGTTCTACCAATGCGTGAGTTTGGCAGAATGTCCGGATTCTGGCGCTCACCCAGGCAGGACTTTGACATTGCTGGAACATATGACCCGATGGTGCCTGATGCAGAGGTGCTGTCAATACTGTGCGAATCGCTGTCGGCGCTGGACATTGGCGAGTTCACCGTCAAGCTCAACCACCGAAAGATCCTCGACGGTATCTTCGAGCTGGCGGGCGTGCCGGCCGACAAGACCCGGAGCATCAGCAGTGCCGTCGACAAGCTCGACAAGGCAAGTTGCAGTTGCTCTACACATTGTGGTCTGTGCTGACCGTCCGGCAGATGCCCTGGAAGGACGTGAAGAAGGAGATGACCGTGGACAAGGGCCTGGCCGAGGATGTCGCCGACCGGATAGGGCAGTACGTCGGCTTGAAGGGTGAGAAAATTTCCCGTGGTCGTAAGTGGACTTCCGCTGACGAATAGGCCCCGGATGGGAGGTGCTGGAGAAGCTCGAGGGTGACTCGGCGCTCATGGGCATCGCGTCGGCCAAGGCCGGTGTTGCCGACATGCGCCTTCTGTTTGAGTACCTCGAGGTGTACGGTGTTCTCAGCAAGGTAGGTCCGCTGCCGAAAGGCTTGTACCTTGGGCTTATGCCCACAGATGAGCTTTGACATGTCGCTGGCGCGAGGACTCGACTACTACACCGGCATTATCTACGAAGCGATCACGGAGCTGTCTGCGCCTCCTTCGGCCAAGGTGACGCCCGCTGTCCCTGCCTCGTCGAGCGCGACGCCCAGCGACGCCGCGGCTGCCGCGCCTCCGGCAGGCAAGTCTGCCAAGGGCAAGGGGAAGTCGGCCGCTGGTGGAGCTGCGGGTGGCGAGGCCGATGCCGACGCGGTGGACGAGTCGTCGGTCGGCGTTGGCTCGATCGCCGCCGGAGGACGGTACGACAACCTCGTCAACATGTTTGCCGAGGCGGCGGGGTCCAAGCGGGACCCTGTCCCGTGCGTGGGCGTCAGCGTCGGCGTCGAGCGCGTGTACAGTATCATGGCGATGCGCCAGAAAAACAGCCAGGACAAAATTCGCGGAAAGGAGACCGAGGTGTACATCATGGCGCTCGGCGGTGGCCTCCTCAAAGAGCGCATGGCCCTCGCCAAGCTTCTCCGAGACAACGGCGTTAAGGTACGTACACCACATACTCGGTATAGATTTCCTACTGACCAAGCAGGCCGAGTTCATGTACAAGAGCAAGCCGAAGGCGCCGGCGCAGTGGAAGGTGGCCGACGACGACCAGGTGCCGTTCGTGGCCATCCTCGCGCCCGCAGAGCTCGAGAAGGGCACGGTCAGGATCAAGCAGCAGGTCGGCAAGGTTGCCGCTGGCGACGACAAGGGCGAGGAGGTCGCTATGACCGACGTCGTCCAGTACTTGAAGTCGCGCCTGGCCTGAGCGCAGCGAGCGCATCGAGCCTAGGCGTGCGCTATCATGCATTTATGCACTATCTACCTTGTTCCTGCTAGCGGGGCACGAACATCCTCCTCTGAACTCTCGTCCTCCTCTTCCGGACCATCCTCCTCGTCCTCGCTCGTGTCGTAGTACTCGGGCGCAATCTCGCGTCTCGGCGGAGCTGAGACCGCCATGGGCTGCCTGTGCGCTGCTGCGAGATCATCTCCGCTATCATCGGTCTCCTCGCCCTCTTCGTCCTCGTCATCTTCCTCGCTTTCCGAGTTGAGGAACGCGTCCAGGTCTTTGAACTTGGCTTTTGTCTCGCGCGGGACAGATCCCGCTGGCGATGATCCGTACGGCGACCCGGTCGACAGCGCGGTATTGCGGGGCAAAGGTGATGGCGCCCCACCGGAAGCGGTGCTGCCTGGCGGCATGGAGACCGGGCCGGCCGCCGTGCCAAACGCGGTGGCCGTTTGTCCACGGCTCGCTCCTGCCGAGGACGAAGCCACAAAAGTTGGCGGCTCGGGCTTCTGCCGCTCGACTTCACGGAGAGACGAGTCCGTCGGGTCGTCTGTCCAGTCGGGTAAGGGCTCGTATCCCGCCAAGCGCCTGCCGAGCTGGTGGCTGAGTGTGCCGACTTCGTAGTCGCTGCTTGAGCGTGACTCGTCGTCTACGACTCGCTGGCCGAGCAAGACGACGCGGATCTGTTCGCGTCGGAGCACCACGCCGGCCATTTCCTCCTCTTCTTCCTCCTCAGGATCAGACTGCTGCCCATCTGCAGCGGTGTCGCCATTAGAAGCCGGCTTGGCGGGCTTGATGCCCCGCAGGAGGCCGGAGAAGAAGCGAGACCGGTCCCGCACGTCGTAGTCGGCATCGTATCGTGCGAGGTTGAGCAAGTACTGGGTCATCTGAACCAGTTGAGGCGTCACGTCCGCGGTGACCATAAGCTTGGCAGCGAGCGTCAGGATTTGCAATTTGGCCTGAGAAGACTGCGACCCGTCAGCTACGTGATCGGAGGTGAATCGCATCGGCTGACCTCGTTAACAAAGCCCTTGATCCCGCGACGAAGGACGTCAGGTGCCCAAGCGGCGACACCTTCCCATCCGAGGCCGTGCTCGAGCTTGGCGTCGGATGCCGCGAACTGCCCGACCAGCCAAAACACCGAGGCTCGTGCCGAGGGGTTGGTGATGCCGTCCAGTGCTTTGGCCAATCGAGCCACCAGCTTCTGCGGCGGAGGCAGCTCTGCTGAAGTACCAGGCGTCAAAATGACAGACTTGAGAACCAGCACTGAAGCAGAGACGAGGGAGTCTACGACGCTTTAGCATGATCCCTGGCGCGGTAGCGGAGTTGCGACATACCTCGAGGGGAGTGAAGTAGGCGCATGAGTGTGGCAAGACCGGCGGCGGCGACGGTAGGCTGAGTACGGACGCAGTGCCCGATCGCCCGAATGCCTTCCGCAGCAACTGCGTCGGAAGAGAAGCGAATGTAATGCTGCACCGCATCAGCAGTCGGCCTGTGCTTAGAGCGGACGACACACCTTGAACTCTCGTATCGAGGCCGCCGCAACAGACTCGGAGGTCAAGCTGCACATGGACCGGATCTTGGCTATCTTGACCGCATCGGTGTCTTCGGAGTGCACGAAGAAGCGCGAATACTGCTTCTCAAACAGGCGCTACGACATTGTCAGCTCATCTCGGCTTACAAGCTGTGGTACGTAAACTCACTGGTCGCTCTTCTACCAGACTCGCAATGACCCCCCATGTCACCTCTGCGATCTCTTCCCTGCCCGTACTAGCATTGCCGGCCAAGCTCAGCAGCGGGGCGACGATCTGGTCCTGGCCGACGGACCGGTGTTGTACCGGGGCGAGCGCGCAGTACATCCTTGCCATCGCAAGGACGACAACCGGGTTCCGCGAGTGGAATAGAGGCTTGCTGCAGTGCAGGAGCATCGCCAAGTCCTCGTCCAATCCCTCAAACTCGTCGTCTGAGCCGTCCTGGGTGGTCTGCCCTTTCTGGACTTGAGCGGAGTCTCCAGCTGATTGATCGCTGACGCCCTTGCTCTCTTCTGGCTTCTCCAGCATTCTTCTGGCATAGCGTGTGAGAATCTCGACGCCGACCGCCTGTCCCCACTCGTCCGCGTCCATCAGCAGCCGGCAGATATGCCGGTAGAACGGATGCAGCAGGTCGAGCCGGTCCGGGCAGATCTCTTCGAAGGCAGTGAGCGTTGCGCCGAGGGTCAGAGGTGAGTGCGAGCCAAGTAGCGTTTGCAGGATGGGGATGAGTTGCGAGAGTGACGACGGGTCGACCGAGTGCACCTTCGGAAGACCCGTCGCGACCGTCTTTCGGACCCAGGGGTTACGGTCGCTCGCGAGCTTCTTCAAACCGAGCATAACAATACCTGGAGGTCAGTCAAGCTTAGTAAGATGGAACCTCATTGACTCACCCTGGATGATGGGCACTCTGATGGACGTCAAGACGCGCAGCGACATGGACCGGATCAGGGGCGACGGGTCGGACAGGTCCTTCTGGAACGTGTTGATGGATAGCAGCAGCAGCTCCGAATTTGACGCGGCACTAGAGCGTCAGCATCTCAGCTGGTCTCCTAAAGCAGCCCACTCACTATCGCAACAAGAAGATGTAGGACAGTTTCCTGACCTCTATACTTGGCGTGACGACATTCTTGACCACCTGGGCAAAGAACCTCTCCATGTCTCGACCCTTGCTCACGCCAGCGATGATCCGCTTCATCCCTTCGAGCTTTTCCGTTTCATGCTTGGACTCGAGCAGCGACGAGATCTCGCGCAACTTGTCGTCGCTCGCGTCGAAGTACGTGCTGCTTGACGAGCCGGCTGCTGCTCCCGTCCCGGATAGGAGCTTCAGGTCGCGCGTCGTCTCGGCGAAGTTCTCCTTTATCCGCTGAGACAAGCGGTTAAGCGCGGCCATCTTGCGTCCGAGATGCCGGTCACTGAACCCGCCTGTAAGCCTGGAAGCAGGAGAGCAGGGATATGCTGGCGGACGTAGACGTGAGGATGACTCTGTATCGCACAGTGCAGCCGTTGGCAGCCGGATGACGCCGTGCCAGCCAAAGTTCCGTCGGAACCGAGCGGGACCTGAATGGGATGGCCACTTTTAGGCCTGTCAAGGAAGGAGGTAAAGGATCAGTCTCTACTGCTAGATTCAGACGCTTGCAGTGGACAGGATGGCTCGAGTTGCAAGTGATATCGTGAGTACTTCGGTCGGAAAGGTCTTGCCCCACCGCTGGCGGTGGCGCTCCGACTCTCCATCGTAGTGGGATGTCCTGATCAAATCCGCAGCGTCGCACATTCCCCAAGACCGATGAGGTCGTGGTGTCCTACATTTCCGGCCTGGTCGAGGATGAAGATGAGGAGGTCGACGACATTGTCGAGATGACGAAGGGGATGCTCCAGGGTGGCCCCAGCAGCAGCCAAAACGCTCGACTACTGGATGAATTGTAGGTGTCTTTCCCGTTCTTTGGAATACAGCTGAGGACGGCAGCATGGGCCGACTGGTCGAGTATCTCGAATCCCAATCGTCCAAGCGCGTGCGCAAGACGACGACCGCGACTCGACTGGAGAAGGCCATCCAGATGCGGTCCCAGGCTATGTCCGCCACGATCGCCATGAGCGGCAAGGTCGATCTAGAGAGCAATACCAAAGGCCAGGCGTCCCGGGTCGATATGGCCAAGCTGGCCAAAGCCGAGGCGAAGCTGCGGGCCAAAATCGAGAAACGGTCCAAGCGCGACTTGTACCAGGGCAGTAAACTGCTGGACGCGCATAACAAGCAGCAGAGCTACGAGGAGATGTACATGAAGGTCAACCCGCTCGACCTCACTGGTGCCGCCAAGGGCAAGAATAAGGACATCCAGCTCACGAACATCGACGTCTCGTTCGCGAGCAACAAGATCTTGTCGGGTGCTACACTCACAATGGCTCACGGCAGGCGTTACGGGTAAGTCACACTACGAACCCATGTGCTGCTCGGCTGACTTTCAGTCTCATCGGCCGAAACGGTGTTGGAAAGTCGACGCTGCTGCGTGCCATGGCGCTGCGAGAGGTGCCTATCCCTACGCACATCTCTGTGCTGTATGTCGAGCAAGAAATTCGCGGAGACGAAACGACGGCGCTCGAGTCGGTGCTGCAGGCCGATGTGTGGCGACACAAGCTCATGACTGAGGAGAAGGAGCTCAACGCCAAGCTGGAAGAGCTGGAGAGAAAGCCTGCCGACGAGGCAGCCGCCGCGGGCGAGGAGGCGGTCAAGGCGAACGAGGCGGAGCGGGACGAGATCTCGGCTCGGCTGGGCGAGGTGCAGAAGAAGCTCGTGGAGATGGAAGCCGAGACGGGACCGGCAAGAGCAGGTCTCCTCCTCTCGGGTCTGGGTTTCGGCGAGGCCGAGCAGAAGATGCCTACCAAGAGCTTCTCAGGAGGTTGGCGAATGCGTCTCGCGCTTGCCCGAGCGCTCTTCGTCAAGCCAGACGTAAGTGCGAAGCCCTACATCGAGGGGTTTTGCGCTGACATTCCTAGCTGCTCATGCTGGACGAGCCGTCCAACATGTTGGATCTGAACGCCATCGCATGGCTGGAAGACTACCTGCAGACATGGCCGTCGACGCTGCTGGTCGTGTCGCACGACCGGGCGTTCCTGGACCACGTCGCGACGGATATTGTGCACCAGCACTCGCAGCGGCTCGACTACTACAAGGGCAACTTCTCGCAGTTCTACGCGACCAAGACGGAACGAGCGCGAAACCAGAAGAAGGAGTACGAGACGCAGCTCGCCTACCGACAGCATCTGCAGGCGTACATCGATCGATGGCGATACAACGCCAACCGTGCACCGCAGGCTCAAAGCAAGATCAAGATCCTGGAGAAGCTGCCCGAGCTCGAGCCGCCGGAGGAGGAAGACTCAGAGAGCTTCAAGTTCCCGGACCCAGAGAAGATCTCGCCTCCACTGCTGCAGCTCAACGAGGTCACGTTCGGATACTCACCCGAGAAGATTATTCTCAAGGACGTCAATATCGACGTTGGGCTCGACAGCCGTATCGCCGTCATTGGCCCCAACGGTGCTGGTAAATCCACGCTGATCAAGCTTCTCACGGGAACGATGCGCCCGACCAAGGGAGACGCCACGATCAACTCGCGCGTCCGTATCGCCTACTTCACCCAGCACCACGTCGACCAGCTCGACGTCAACATGACGTCGGTTCAGTTCCTGCAGCACAAGTTCCCCGGCAAGGTCGAGCAGGAGTACCGGTCCCATCTGGGTTCGTTCGGTATCACTGGTCTCACCGGTCTGCAGAAGATCGGGACCCTGTCCGGTGGTCAGAAGAGTAGGGTCGCGTTCGCGGTCCTCAGTATGCAGCGTCCGCACATTCTGCTTCTCGATGAGCCGTCTAACCACCTGGGTAAGCAACCCATCAATCGTGTCCTTTAATCGCAAGCTGACTTCGCAGATATCGAAGGTATTGACGCACTCATCGACGCCCTGTCGTCGTTCAAGGGCGGTGTCATCTGTGAGTCCAGTCATGATTGAATCGCGGAGGACGCCCGCTAACGCAATGAAGCCATTTCGCACGACGAGCGATTCATTACCAACACGAGCAACCAGCTCTGGATCTGCGCCGAGCAAAAGGTCACCAAGTTCTACGGCGACGTTGAGAAGTACAAGAGCTTGATCGTGGACTCGATCCGAGCAAAGACCAAGCCGTAGTGCGCTGGGCCGGTGGATCGGATATAGCCTTACCGGATGTATATTTTGTTTGGCTCCATGTCTGCACCTCTGCGATTGATGTGCGATCGAATGTCAAGATGGTCTGGAGAGGGCCGCGTGCGAGCGCGCTTTACCGCAGGCATGTCTCGTCTGGAAACAGTACCCCTAGATTGTGTGGCCATCACACCAGGCTCAGCAGCCGTACTACTCAACCGACGCAGCAAGAACTCGTCTCCATATTGCGACGTAATCCGGAACTGGACGAAGCGGACGCGACGCAGGAACTAAGCTGGATCCGCGAAGAGTGTAGAGACTGCACGGGCGATGAGCTGCTCGGCCTAGTGCAGCGAAGAGCAGCAGGCGAGCCTCTGCAGTACGTCCTAGGTGAGCCATCTCGCCAGGTCGCTACGAGATAGTGCTGAACGGGTGACCAGGCTCGACCGATTTCGGCCCATTGACGCTGCGTGTGCGTAGACCAACCCTGATTCCTCGTCCCGAGACCGCATACCTCGCCTCTCGACTCGCCTCGGCCATCTTGACGGCGTCCGCGAAGCGCGAGAAGCCAAGCCCGGATAGACCCCTTCGGATTCTCGATATCTGCACGGGATCGGGGTGTATTCCGCTTTTGGTACGACACGAGCTCGGCTCTCTGCCTGTCTCGATTCTCGGCATCGACGTGTCGACTGCGGCGGTCGAGCTAGCGAGGGAGAATGCGGCTCTGACACGGCTTGATGCCCGGTTTGAGCCAGCCGACGTCTTCGCACCGAACTTCGCAGAGGAGGTGGTCAGCCAGCTCGGAGGAAAAGCAGACGTCGTGGTTTCGAATCCGCCTTATATCCCTCTCCAAGACTGGAGCCAGTTACCGCAATCAGTGAAGGAGTGGGAAGACCCTCGAGCCCTGGTCGGGGAACGCACATTCGAGACGAGTAGACCCGGGTTCCAGCACGACACCCACAACGCATCAGACGGGCTCGCGTTCTACCGGCGCATCGCGGCACTCCTGCCTGATCTGCTTACGCCGGAGAAAGACCTCGCAAGCTTCGGTGGGGTATCCATGCCTCGAGTCGTCGTTGAGCTGGGCGAAGGACAGGCGGGTGCCGTGCGAGATATGCTTTTGGGCGAGCGAGCCGGAACGACACGAGCGGAGATCTGGCAAGACCAGTACGGCGTCGACCGGGGCGTTGCCGCATATACGACTTGATCTCACACGCACGTAGCAAGCTTTCGACGTGTCACAAAGTCGACACACACCGAACCATGTGCATGCTGAAGAAGTGTTACTTCGCTTTCAGTGCCTTCTTGCGCGCGGCTTCCTCCCGAACAGGACCTCTCGCTATGGCCCATATGACCGCCATACAAGCGGCCATACCCGCATACGCGACTGTCGGGCCCATTGTCCAGTACACCGAAGTAACGAGCAACGGCCCGACTGCCCTGCCCAATTGGCCGCGACTCCGGAACCCGCCCAGCGCTCTCCCTCGCCGTAACCTCGGGTCTGATGCCGTGTTATCGCTCGGCATCACTTGCGCGTCCTCGTCGCAGCAGGAGGCGGCCGCCGCCGTCAAGGACGTGACGACCGTGGCGGACGTATACGCCAGGAGCGAGGCCGCGACGTATAAGACCAGTGCAGCGGGATAGGCGCTCGAGGCGGAGAACGAGCTCGAGCTGGAAGCCATGGGCAAGGTCGCGAGGAGAACGAGCGCGAGAAGACAGGTCATCATGCCCCGCGACGCTAGGCGGAGCTCGCCAACGCGGGCGAGCGATGGTCGGACATGCCTCGCTTGCAGCATGGCGGACAGGATGCCAATGACTGGACAAGGGTTAGTGTGCGACAGGGGCCTTGGCCGGCACGCGATCGTAGACCTACATGATAGGAGTCGGCCGTTCTGAGCATTCGTCGCTGCGAAGAGGTCGTATGTCAGGAACGTCAACGTGAATTCGGCCTGCGCCATGTCAGCATGAGGACCACATGCTACTAGCGGGTGACTCACTCCTGAGAAGAACAGCAGAAACAGTCCGTGTAGACGTCCAGCCGCCCGCAGCCGGGCCAGGCGCTTCTCCGCAGGCTCCTTAGGCTGCACGTATTCTTCCTGCCCTGATGGCTTCGAAGCGCTTTGAGCCGCAGCGTCATTGGCTCCATTTTTCCACCACCTCGTCTCAGGCAGGCTGATGGCAAGGTATCCCGTCTCAACCAACAGCAACACGAGCGAGATCGCAGCTGGTAAAGCGTAGACGTTCCAAGACTCGTCCTCGGTTGACGCCGAAGCGAGAGGAAGCGGTCGAGAGGCAAAGTATGCGCCGAGCGATGGTCCAAGGGTGAAGCATACAGAGAAGGCGATGCCGACCAGGGCGACGGACTTGGACCGCGTCTCTGGCGTCGTCACGTCGCTGATGATTGCCCTGCACGTTGTCAGCATGTTCAAAACGTAGATGTTGCGCGACTCACGTGCTGAGCTGGACGTTGCCTTCGCTGAGGCCGCCGACGAGGCGAGACAAGAGGTATGTCGACTGCCAGGATATCAGCACGCTTCCGCAGCGATCTCGGATCGACTAACGAAGGTAGTGGACCTCAGCCAGATCGCAGCGGAGACAAGATTGCCGATCATAGTAGCCAGTAGCACCCTCCTTCGACCATACTTGTCACTGACTGCGCCGGTCAGCCTGGAACATCTGCTCATCTGCTAGGACTCACGCCCGCCGAGCCAAGGGCTGATGATGCACTGGCACAGGCTGAACAGACTGCCCATTGCTCCTCCGAGAAGCACGACGTCCCAGTTCTTTCCACCAGATGCCGCACTGCTCTGTCCATGGCTCCACATGAACTTGGTCTCCTCCCCGGGAGCTGCAACCTCCGGGTGCCTGCCCAGCGGGGACAACCACATCAGGGAGGACCGCCATTGGTATGACAGGTGCAGTAATCGCGAAAGCAGAGTCGAGCTGTCGTGGGCTTCGCGATGAAGGTACCAAGCTGTTCCATAAGTCCGTGTTGTTGTCGCAACCAGTGTGTGACTCACCTATGAGCCTCGGGAAGAGAGGTAGCGGTATGGTGAAGGCTATAAAAGTTAGCCGAGCTTCGAATCAGTTGACCAGCTCACCCAGCAGGTCAAGTACAAGCGCCAAGAAGACGCTCAGTACGACCTTCCGAGAGGTCTTGGCTGCATCTGGAGCCATCTCGCTCTTCCTGCTGCTACTGCGCGTGTCTTGTCGGTGCTGGTAGAGCACTATTATGGCCAGCAGCCATACCAGATAAACCGGACACCGCTCTCGCCAGGTACCGCGTTACGAGACGATCGTGCCGGTGACGACGACGCGGAGAACGCTGCGACCGCAGCTGGCCGGAATGTGATGTTGTTCATCCCAGTCGAGCTCATAGAAGCAGCTTCAGTCGGCGTGAGAAAGCTGGATAGATAGTCGCTGGGGGTTACGATGTCGTTCAAAGCTGGTACGAAATGGACTATCACGCACCGAGGGGAAGCTCATGCTCGCAGGCCCTATTTATCCTTGCAACCCGGCGACGGTTCGCGCCGAGTCTACGAAGCTCGGTGTCGACCCCAAGGGAGAGAAGCTGATCTACACGAATGGGCGCGCTGTCATCGTGAGTAATACTGCTGCATTGATCCGAGCTGTACTGACATACCCCAGATCCGCGATCTCAAAGTGGGCATGAACGCGCAGGAGGGAGAGACACCCAGCTGATTTGACTGTAGCATGTCGGCCTGTCCCATGCGTACACCCGTAGGTCAACAGATGGACGTTGGAGGCGTAGTAGCTAACACCTGGACAGAGCACACACAGTCCGCGACAGTCGCGCGGTTCTCGCCTTCTGGGTACTACGCCGCGTCTGCCGACACGGCGGGTAACGTGCGGATATGGGACGTGACGCAGGCGGAGAACTCGCTCCTGCTCGCAACGCGACCCCTCTCGGGCAAGATCAACGACTTGGCATGGGACGGAGAGAGCAAGCGGCTGATCGTCGGCGGAGAGGGCAAGGACCGGTTCGGCGCCGCGTTCTTCGTTCAGGGCGGGAACAGCTGCGGCGAGATCACCGGCCACAGCAAGGTATGTCCTTGAAAGAGCCGCAGCGGAGCTGCGCTGATGAGCGTCTCAAGCCGATCACGGCACTATCTGTGCGGCACCAGCGGCCGTTCCGTGCCGTCTCTGGATCCGACGACAACAGCGTCGTGCTGCACACGGCCGTTCCGTTCAAATACGACAAGATGCTCACGCATCACACGCGGTTCGTGCGGGACGTGGCGTACTCGCCCAACGGCGACCTGTTCGCGTCGGTTGCGTCCGACGGCAAGGTCCTGCTCTATGACGGCAAGACGGGCGAGCTCAAGGCCAACGCTGGCGGGAAAGACGGCGGGGCCAGCTTAATGGCGTGCAGCTGGGCAAGCGACTCGAGTCGGCTTGTGACTGCCGGCGCAGACGGCGTCGTCACGATCTGGGACGCCGAGAGCTATAAGAGCGCACAGACGTTCGCGGTCGGCTCGGCGGTGCAGGACCAGCAGAACGGCGTGGTCTGGGCTAACGACAACACGATCGTGTCTGTGTCGCTGTCGGGAACGCTCAACCTCTTCGACCCGCGTGAGTCAGACAAGGCCAAGTGGCGGTACCTCCACGGCCCGACCAAGGCGATCACCGCGTCTGCCCTGGACGTCTCCAAGGAGGCGACTTTCTACGCTGGTTCTTTCGACGGCACGATGAAGCGGTTCGCCGTCGGCAGCTCGTACGGCGAGGACGAGGGCTCGTGCGACGAGCTCGAAGGCACCGGCCACAGCGCCAGAGTCGCTGCGGCAGCTGCGGACGGCAAGGGGAAGGTGTGGACTGCTGGCTGGGACGACAAGGTCGCCGCCATCGAGGCGAAGGCGTTTGCGTAAGTTGTCCCTCCTCCCCGTGACCACGACACAGCTCATCCTTACAGGTCGACGACGATTCCTACCGGCGCTCAGCCGGCGAGCGTCGCGGCGACACCTTCCGCGGTGTACGTCGCGACGTCGTCAGGCCTGCTCGTCCACCCCGTGTCTGGCCAGTCGGCAACGCAGCCCGGTCAAACCTCTGCCGTTGCCGCCGTGGCTGGTCCGAACGGCGACATTGTCGCCTACGGCTCGGGCAAAGCAGTCGTGCTTGCCTCGGCGGACGGGTCCAAGCTCAAGGAGGAGAAGCGCTTCGAGGACAGTAAAGGCGAAGTGCTCGCCCTTGCATTCAGCAAGGACGGCAAGTACCTCGCTGCCGGAGATGTGAGCCATACAGTATCATTGATTGACAACGTCAGCTGATCAGACACAGGCCGCTGGGCGGATCATCCTGATCGACGTGGCTGCGAAGAACACGCTCGTTTCCTCTCGATGGACATTCCATACCGGCCGGATCTCTGCGCTAGCCTTCTCGGACGACGGCAAGCGGCTCGCGTCTGCGGGTATGGACGAGGCCATCTACGTCTGGGAGCCGGAGAAGGTGTCCAAGAACATTGCTATCAAGGTGAGCGGCCGTCCCCGTTGTTCCCTTTACGGACCGCTGACGGACAGAACGCGCATCCTGGCGGCGTGTCGGGCGTGTCTTGGGTCGAGGGGAGCACCAAGCTGGTCAGCGCCGGCGCGGACGGCTGTGTTCGCACCTGGACCGTGCCGGAGTAGCTCTGCAAAAGAGTGAAACTACGTGGGATATATGCATAAGATGCGATACTGGGCTGCTTGCGTTGCTGGTGCAAGACCTGCCTAGAGCAGACCCTGCTTCTTGAGGTCGTTCCAGGTTTTGCTGTCGTACACATTTCCATCGGCGTCCTCCATCTCCTCTGCGCGCTCCATCTGGGCGAGCTCCTGCCTTCCTTCGCGCTTGAGCTTGTCCGCGAGGGCGAGCGCGTCCGAGATCTTGGTGATCTCGTGGAAGTGCCGCGTGTTCGGCAGTCCGAGAGCGCGCATGCCAAAGGCGTGCCTGCTTTCTTGGAAGTGCCGGTCGAAGGCCTTGCGGCCCATGTAGACGTAGTCTGAGCATATCTCGCACTTGAACTCGACGCCGAGTCCGTGCAGCTTGTACAGCCAGAACGGGATCGGTTTCCCGTCCCATCCAAGCGGCAGCTTGAGCGGGTTGTAGATCTTGCCGTCGTCGTCCTCGTCCTCGTCGGCCTGCTGGCCCGCAGCAACCACCGGCGGCGGAGGCGCCTCCTCCGTCTCTTCCAGCTCCGCCTCACGTTCCCGCGCCGTTAACGCCATTCGCCTCTCCACCTCAGAGCGCGAATCCGCCAGCCGCGACCGGATGGGGTCGAAGGCCAAGAGCGCCTGTACGAGGAACGTCAATCGCGCCGGTGACCGAAGCTTGTCGCGGGATGTTGATGATGAAGCCTGCTGCGACGGGGCTGTGGCTGATCCGTTGGCTTTTGATGGGTCTGGCGCCGTCTTGCCAGCCGCCTCCCGCTTCTTGTGCTTGTCCGAGCCCAAGTGAGCGTCGTACACCGTCTGCTTCGAGTAGTGCTTCTGGCCTGCGTGTGTCAGCGGGTGATTCACCCTTGTCAAGTGTGTGCTCACAGTATGGACACCAGATACCCTCGCCGTTGAGCTGAGCCTGAGCGGCCTTCTTGCTCGACTCGGCTTCCCATCCAGACACCTGTCCTGCCTCCCATGCGCTCGCAAAGTTCTCCTCTTCCTGCTGAACCTTGCCGCGAATGTTGACGAGCGGCAGCGCCCGCTCAAAGTACGACACGAGGTAGTTGTACAGCGTCTGGACGTATTCGAGATACCCCGGCAGAGACTTCTCCTTGGTATCAAGCGTGCGCTCGATGCGGCCTTGCCGGAGCATGTCGAGGTATCCGATGTACGACAACCGGTTGGCGCCTTTAAGATTGAGGTAGAGCGTGTGCGCCTGGTACAGGTCCAAGTGCTTGCCGTACGCCTCCTCGCCCGAGAACACCGAGTCCAGCGGGTCCACGATAATCGGCTCCTCCTCCCCTTCGACCTGGATCTTCTGGATCCCATCGCTGCGCACGAGCTCGTCAATCTCCGTCAAGAACTGTCGCGCGTTGATGCCCGTGTTCTTCCTGTGAAAGTCCTTGACCTTCTCGAACCGGGTGTAAAACTCGGCGAGGTCGTCTTGCCCTGGCGGTGGAGCAGACAGCAGCGCCAGCTCGGTTGGTCGAAGACCGGGAAGGTCTTCGTACATCAATACGAGGTTCTTCCGCAGCTCAAGTAACCGCTCCAAGATATCGGCCGCCTTGCGGTCCCGGCGCGTAATCTCGCGTTGCTGCCGCTTGTCAGCTGTGTTCTCTGTGCCGAGGGCTGGGTGACTCACGGTTGGAGGGTTCTGCATGAGGACATCCGCCAACGCCTGCTCATACCGGTCAATCTCCTCGTGCGTCTGTCGCTGCGTCTCGATGATCGAGTCCATCTTGTCGATGCTTTTGCAATATGCAGTCTTCAGCTTTAAAGTTGCATCCACCTTGAAGCCCTCCATCCGAGGCATCGACGGGATCAAATCGGCGACCGCCGCCACTGGGCGGAAATTGGCGGGGATACCCGCCACTCCGTCGTCGTTCTTGTTGCTGTTTAGCGAGTCTTCGTTCAAGTCTTATTTAAAACAGCTGTACCTCTACAGCAGCAAGAACAGATCAGTCAAAATGGCTCTTAACCCGTCAGCATCTCTCGCACTGCCTCAGCAGACGAATCTTGGAAAACGGCACGTTCGGCTGACACCCCTTAGCGGAGATGAGAAGCTCGTGTTCGAGTCTTCAGAGGCGGTCTCTGTCGTACGTCCCGCTGCCGCCTTGGCCTTTCAAGAGCAACGCAGCGTTTTCTTCGAGAGGAGTAGAGTGCTCATGACGTGACACTTTGCTTCTCTCGAAATACAGGCTCCCACATGTGAGTCTGACACCGTAGAATGATGTGGACGGGGCTGACCCATCGGCCTAGTTGAAGCACTTAATCTGAAGGAAGACCTCCTGCGAGGCATTTACGCGTACAACTTCGAGAAGCCGTCTGCGATCCAGCAGCGGGCTATCATCCCCATCATGCGAGGACGGGACGTCATCGCTCAGGCGCAGTCCGGAACGGGTAAGACCGCGACATTCAGTATCTCGATCCTCCAGTCAATCGACACCAACATCCGGGAGACGCAGGCGCTCGTCCTCTCGCCGACGCGAGAACTGGCAGTCCAGATCCAGACGGTCGTGCTTGCCCTTGGTGACTACATGAACGTGTCTTGCCATGCCTGCATCGGCGGTACCAGTGTCGGCGAGGACATCCGCAAGCTCGAGGCCGGCCAGCAGGTCGTCAGCGGCACCCCCGGCCGTGTCTTTGACATGATCCGCAGGAGAAATCTCCGGACCAAGGACATCAAGGTGGGTTTTCTCCATCGACAGCTGTTTACGAGGCGGGATAATCATCATGATCACCCACTGTCTGTAACGCAGCCGGTGCTGACACACGCAGATGCTCATTCTGGACGAGTCGGACGAGCTGCTGAACAAGGGCTTCAAGGACCAGATCTACGACATCTACCGATACCTGCCTCCTGCAACGCAGGTCGTCGTCGTGTCGGCTACGCTGCCCCACGACGTGCTGGAGATGACGACCAAGTTCATGACCGACCCGATCCGGATCCTCGTCAAGCGAGACGAGTTGACGCTCGAGGGCATTAAGCAGTTCTTCGTTGCCGTCGAGAAGGAGGACTGGAAGTTCGACACCCTGTGTGACCTCTACGACACGTAGGTTGCCTGTGGACCAATATCGGGGGAATGGCGGCTGACGGGCAGCCTGACCATCACGCAAGCGGTCATCTTCTGCAACACCCGGCGCAAGGTCGACTGGCTCACTGAGAAGATGCGCGAGGCCAACTTCACCGTCAGCTCGATGCACGGCGAGATGGTCCAGAAGGAGCGAGACGCCATCATGGCCGAGTTCCGAGGCGGTCAGAGCCGTGTCCTCATCACCACCGACGTCTGGGCCCGAGGTATCGACGTCCAGCAGGTCTCCCTCGTCATCAACTACGACTTGCCGTGAGTCCTCCCCTCGCAACCAGTATGACATGATGCTGATGGCCCAGTTCGTCCCGAGAGAACTACCTGCACCGCATAGGTCGAAGCGGTCGGTTCGGCCGAAAGGGCGTTGCGATCAACTTTGTCACCGTCGAGGACGTCCGCATCCTCCGGGACATTGAGCAGTACTACTCGACCCGTGAGTCCCCACAAACACGCACTATGCCCCTGCTGTCGCTGACGCCATCTCGCAGAGATCGACGAGATGCCGATGAACATTACCGACCTGGCGTAAAGTGTAGAATGGTGTATCTCTTATGCATGCTGTACAGAACCTGGTACAGGGCCGTGGGCTGCGGTGAATCGGGCTTCTCCGGGCAGCTACCGGCGGGCCGGGCCGTCGTCATCCATTGATCAGGCTCAAGGAGAACATGTTCCCATGCACAGTGAGAGCTCAAGAACGTGTCTGTGGCCAGTCCCAGAATAGCATGGCACTGTGATGCTTGCCCAGGTGCTGCCCATGGCAATATGCGATATGGAGGCTGAATCTGATCGATAGTGCTCATCAGGACTCGACTTTTGATCCGGTCCTCAAGGGGACGGTTACTTGATTCCACTTGTCTCTCGACTAATGCGAGGAGTCCGCTAATCCAGCAAATCTTCCTATCACCTGTGACATGAGCCATATGCGTGCGACCGAGCAGCATGCCTCCGCCGGACGAGGCCGGCACCTGTCGACCAAGCTAGCCAGGAATAGCAACTCGGACGCTAATGAATTAAGCATATCGCCCAGAAAAGCCATTGACGTACAGCCTAATGTTCTCATTTTCGCCCGACCAGATTAGATTGCTGGCGGTACGGGCTGGCGGACGAGGTCTTCGGGCCGGGCTCTTGAAAGCCTTACAAACGTGCGCTAAGAGGCTAGATCCGGGCGCTACAGAGCAAGCCGACTGGTACGGGCTATATAAGCGCTGCTCGGCGTGATGAAAAAGTCCATCTCTCCCACTGAAAACAGTCTTGCCCTCTGTCCAAGATGAAGACTGCTGTGCTGCTCGCTCTGCTGCCTGCTCTGGCTACCGCCAGCCCTTTCCACGCCCGATGGACGGCTCAGCCTGATGTCGGCTCGACCACCACTGATCTGTTCCCTCCGACGGGCAGTGAGTCGCAACGCAAGCGACAGAAGTGAGCTTCGCTAACTTCTGCAGCTTCAGTCAACACTGCGTTGTTCCCCGGGGAGACGGCAATCGGCTTCCCTGGCTTCACCCTGACGGGCGTTGAGCCAGCTGCGATCCAGACCGCAGCGGCTTTCCCCTCGCTGCAGGAGGGCGCGACAAACTACCCGCTCGTCGCGGACGAGCCGCAGGGGTCGCCGAACAGCAGCGACTTTGACATCTTCAAGTACTGGGGCAACCTCTCGCCCGTGTACTCTGTCCCGTCGAGCGCGTACGGACTCAACGACGCTTCGCCTCTGACGCCCGAGGGATGCTCGATCACGCAGATTCATCTGCTGTACCGACACGGCGCGCGGTACCCGACGGACGGGGCCGCTCCCGCCAAGTTCGCGGCGAAGCTGCACAACGCGACGCAGCAGTCTGGCGGGTTCTCGGCCCACGGCGAGCTCGACTTCCTGACGTCGTGGACGTACAAGCTGGGCGCGGAGCTTCTCACGCCCTTTGGCCGCCTGCAGAACTTCGAGCTCGGTATCGAGATGCGCCAGCAGTACGGCTACCTCTTGAACAACTTCACAGCCCAAGGAGCCCTGCCGGTCTTCCGCACCGAGAGCCAGGACAGGATGGTCAAGACCGCGCAGAACTTTGCCGCAGGCTTCTTTGGAGTCCCCGAGTTCCTCGACCAGGTCAGCCTCGAGATCATCGTCGAGGCCAACGGGTACAACAACACCGGCGCGCCGTACTACGATTGCCCCAACGCAAACGTCGACGACAAGGGTTCGATCGGCAGCGCCGTCGCCAACGACTTCGCGGCCAAGTCGTTCAACTCGACCATGCAGCGGCTGCAGTCGCAGATCAACGGTGTCACGCTCACTTCGAGCGATATCATTGCCATGCTTCAGCTGTGCTCGTACGAGACCGATGCTCTCGGATACTCGGCCTTCTGCAAGCTCTTCACCGAGGAGGACTTCCGCAACTACGAATACTACTATGTGAGCGCCACTGCTCGACGCGTGGGACCAAGACTGACTCTTCAGGACCTCTCTTTCTACTACAACAACGGTGCTGGTGAGTGGCCGGGGAACGAGTGCAGCTTCTGGCATACGCTGACCCGCAGGCTCACCGGTGTCCGCCGCACAGGGCAAGGGCTACCTGGAGGAGTACCTCGCCCGATTCACTGGCGACCGCTCGTTCGTGACGATGCACAACTCGGAGATCAACACCACGCTGGACGAGAACCCGACCTACTTCCCGCTCAACCAGTCGATCTACGCCGACGCGACACACGAGGTCGTCGTCGCTGACACGCTCACCGCCTTCAACCTCACCGCGCTGTTCTCGACCGGCCCACTGGACGCCAATGTCCGCACCAATTCGTCCTTTGTCGCGAGCCAGGTCGTCCCCTTCGCAACGCGGTTCCTCACTCAAGTGATGGAATGCCCGGCCAAATCGCCCTCCAAGCAGATCCGCTTCATCGTGTAGGTCCCTAAATAGTCGGTGCAGGCTGCTCGCTGACAGGCTCGCAGGAACGATGCGGTACTGCCAATTGACAAGTCATACGCCGGCTGCTCATGGGACAAGGACGGTCTCTGCGGCTTTGACACGGTCGTCGCCGCCCTGAAGAAGCGTAATGACGAGATCGACTACACCTACGCCTGCTTCGGCAACTAGTGAGTCCCGTCAAATCGGGCGATTGACGGCCTGGGCTAACCAAGCAGTACTGCTCAGCCGGGCATGGACTACAACGGTCTGCCTCCTCGATCGTAACGTGTAGACTATATGAGGGCTAGAAGAGAAGAACATCTGGGATATCGTATAACAGAAGTGGAGGACCGAGCTGGATGCCACGCGACTTGGATCGTTGCCGATTTAAGCATAACTGTTGATGTTCACGTCGTGTGTCGAGTGAATCCAACATTCCCAAAGCTCGGACCGGTAGTCTTCCTTCTTCATCCATTCTTGTCTTCTAGCGTGCTGTTCTCACGCTAGATCGCGCCTTTTGACCTGATTGCTCGCGCATTATGCTTGGACAGGGCGAGTTCCAAGGCTGGGAGGTGAGACGACTGCTCTGCATTTGCCGGACCTGGCTCACGCGCATGCCTTTAGGTATCCATCAAGACCCCAGACTACCGTCAATTAAGTGCGTCGCCGCCGCCTGGCGTATGAGATGAGTGTCGCTAATGCCTGGCAGGAGAGTTTCAGCCTGAACATGTGGGCGTGACTGAGGAGCTCGGCGGGAGGAGCGAATGCTTCCTCGAGGTGGTCGACGAGGAGGTGAAAGGACTCCAGCCAGGCGGGAAAGTCGTACTGATGCCTTTGGCGTAGTTTCACTTCGAGTTCCGAAGGCCAACGCAGGGCAACATCGACTACGATGTCCGCGCGACAATCTTTATCAACGGCGAGCGCATCGTCAACAACACTATATTCCGGAATACCTACATCAAGCGCCAGGGGACGTTCTACCACGAAGTTGACGGTCGGCGCCTCAACTCGCGGTTCTCCTTCGCGAAGATCGTGCGTACCCGTCTCAACGACCCCTTCGCAGGGCTGAATTGGCAGACGACGACGGACGACCCAAGCGCCCAACTCCCAGACAAAGATGCTCTGAGCGCTCTAGGGCAGATCAAGGTCGAGATGTGGGTGGGCGAATCGTCAGCCCCTCAGCCTATCATCAACACCGGCCGCGAGCCATCTCGCGTTCAAATACCGGGTTGCACAGTTCACGAGCGGACCAAGAAGGTAAGCTGCCTGCGGTGCCATCAAGCCTTACCAGTGTGCTAACCCGCTCAGGCCACGTTGAGCCATACCGTCATTCCAGGCGGCTCCATCGTCGATGAGAAGTTCACGCCCAAGACGATCCGGCGCTTCAGGCCTTTCAATGTCACCCCGGACTACGTCTTTACGTTCAAGGTGAGTCCGCATAGTCGTCGACTCGGCTGACAGGCAGTATCGCAGTCGTTACCTGCTAATGGCCGAGGAGATCATCCCTCGGCCCCTCACCCCACCGCGTGAGGCCGGCGTTATGAGAGCAAGGGCAGAAGAACTGACGAGAATCAGCGGACGTCAATCTGCCCGACCGGAAGCCGAAGGCCGAACCATCGCCACGCGCGAAGCCAGAGATCGGGTTCCGCATGCCAAAGCGGTACACGCCAGATCCGGACATCGTCCATGTGTCGAATGAGGACATTGAGGTCGAGCATTTACTTCTGGGACAACAGCCAAGACGGAGGGAGCGACCTGTGAGTACATTGCTGAGGTTGCCGACTGCTGTCGCTGATGCATGGCCAGGCGAGAGAAGAGTCGCCGGAGATTGTCGTCGCGAAGCGAGCCCGCAGGAGGCAGAACGGCTCCAGTCGTGCCGACGCCATTGACCTCACAGACGACTAGACTGCGTCGTTCTGCCCATACATGTACATACAGCATTAGTTCCCTAGCACTTTGCATCGGTCATTGTCAGTGCATCCCGTCGGTCGGTCCGCTGTCCCCCCTATCCACGGTAGGGCTGCCATGACTGCAGGTAAATAAGTCTGTCCAGGGTTGCCAATATTCGCAAGCCGTCCTCGACCAAGCCGGCGTGCAGCAGCGTTCTGGCCAGATGTCTGACCCGTCAAGATGCACGGGATTTGGCTGGAGTCAGACTGCCAGTATGTCAGCACCTCGTCAAGCGCGTCGCGCCCAAACGGGCTGTGTGTTGGCTGTGTGGATCAGGAACGAATTTCCCATGGCCCTCCGTCTTCATGACCAGCTATTTCTGCGTGCATCTTTACTGTTTCCTTCTTATCTGTCGCATTATACCGTACTGTCCTGAGGGTTGTAGGCATGAAATCGGGACCAGAGTGGCCGGGGTGGATAGTGAGCATCGTGGCCATCCTCACCCTTTTTCTGCCTCGCCAGGTCTTGCTCGCACATTGATGCGTGACCTTCTCTTGAACCCGTTCTCACTGCGGACGCACCTAATAGAGCAGGCAGAGATTCGATATTCCGACGGCACCTCACTGCGTGAGCCGGGAGCTTGGGCTCGAAAATCGCACGGGGAGCTGATATCGACTAGCTGAATGGCAAATCGAGCACTTAAGCGGAGAGGCTGGTAAGCCTCCTACGGCGAGATGCTATGTCGAATGCGAGGAAGACAAGGTACGCCTGCATTTCTGACTCGGATTGCTCTCTGATTGGCGCACGTAGGAGTTTGCCATATGGGTTCGCCCGCTGCAGTTCCAGGCGGCGGAGACCGACATCGAGATCCAAGCAATGGTGGATAACAGCAAACTCCGAGCCAAGGTCTATTCAACGAGCGACCTCGGCTGTTCATGTCGTGGATGTTCCGAGGGGATCTTCGAATTTGACTGTGTATACGAACAGTCGGAGAACGGCGATACCATGATAAGCAAGCTGAAGTTCGGCAAGCTGGTGAGAGTCTTGCGGGTCCCTTTATTCCAAATCGATCTTGAACGCTACTGGAGACTTCTCCCAGCTCGAATCATATGCTTAACCATCCAGGAACGAATCGAGACCGACTTGGTCACTGAGACCGACAAGACGATAGCGCAACGCCTGGGAGAGCTCCGCGTGTCCTTCTACACTGGAGCTACAGACGGTCGACTCGAATCAACCAAGGTCTATATATCTGAGAATCTGCGCTCGAGCGTGAGCGAGAAAGCGAAGAAGTTGTGTTCTGTCTCATAGGTCAATGTGTCAATCCAAGCTGATGCCTAGTAGGCGCTCATCGGTCACACCGTTCAAAGTGCTGCGTCGCGCCCCATCACGGGATCTGAGGGGCGGGAGGACACAGTTGGATTTGAGCGAGACACACCCAATTGCCCTCAATTTACTTTCTGCTTTCGAGTGAGACGCTCTTTCTAAAGCGGTTTCTGGTGTCTGACCGCTTCAGTATCGGAGCCGGAAGATCCTCCAGGCGCTCAGGGTCATCGAACCGCGTGAGTCGCCATAACCGCCTCGTTTGTTCCACGCTCATTTACCAGCGTCCACAGCCGAAACGAGCCCATCGTACGGTCCTCGGCCGGTCCAGAAGAGGAAGCGGAGGAGCGGCAATATGCTGATCACCGCCGGCCAGTCGGCGGAGCAGGAGGGCGAAATCAAGCCGGCAGTCAAGGAAGAGGTGCGCTTGGCCGAATGCGAGGATTTCCGTCTCAGCTGAAATTCTTCTCAGGCAGACGACGATGCCGATGTGGGAGGTGACGTTGTCTTCCTGCACGAGTTCCGCGCGAAGAAGCGCAAGTCGTCGACCGTCTCAGCGAAGGTGACCGAGGTCATCGACTCTGACGATGATGAAATGTGAGACCGGTGGATCTGTATGTATCGTTTCGAGATGTAAGATGTTGTGCGCTCGGGAGATCGGCATGCAGATGCACTCAGCCCCCGGAAGGGCTTTCCTACAAGCTCCAACAAGGTGTGTCCTGCAACGACTGTCGATATCATCGGAGCTACATATAACAGTGCAAAAGGGGCCCCGCATGTTTCAGCATCGCTGTTTCAACCGGTCTCAGGCACGGGCGTGAGACGCGTCGACCGATAAACTACAGTACTTGAATGCGCGTGCGCGGGCAGGATGTGCAGAGTACGAATACGAGGGTCTGCAAGGATCTTGCATGACCGAGGCCACTGGTCCATGTCATGGCTAACGGGATCCTCGTGTCGATTGACTTTCGTGCCAGGCATTCGACTGCCGGATGAATCGCGGAACAGAGCCATTCCGTGGTTTCAGTAACCTCCACTCTCACCCACTTTGACTTTCCACAGTCTCGTTTGATCCCTTCACCGGTCGTTTCCTTCGACATTACCGACTTGGTGCTCCTGTGCCGCCCTCCGTATCAGGGTATCATGCTGTCTGGACCGGAGCTGCCAGGCTGGACGGTGAGCCCGAGCACGCCAATCCCGTCGGTGGACACGGTTCACTGAACGTCTATCCTCGACGCATCGCTGCATCCCTGACCAGTGTTTCTATTGCGGATGGTATGCTGAGCCCTGTCTAGGTGTCCATCGTCAACAAGGATGGTACTCCATTCCGTGAGCTGACGACGTCCCCCTGCGGGCCCGTACTAGCTGAGGGCAACAGCCGAACACGAAGTTGTTTACTCCGCTGCCGGAGCCGAACTTCCAACAGTGACATGCTATCTCGAGTGCGAGGAGGACAAGGTAGCGCAGCCTCGATGGATTCCGACGGCGAAGTCTGACTATCTCAGGAGTTCAGCATCCTTCTGCAGAGTCCCGCCAACTGCGACAAAGGGGCCGAGATTTCCTACTATGTTGATGGAATCTCAATCGTTGGTTGGGCGATCAGGCCGAGCCGATCCGCGCGTAATGCTACGAGATCCGAGATCTACCAGCGGTCGGACGACGGGAGAATGGAACAGGCCGCATTGAAGTTTGGCAAACTCGTGAGCTTCGCTATTCTCTTGGTTCTCTAATGAGCTCATGTTCGCTTAGATCCGGAAGGAAGAGGGCGACGATGAGCTCTCGCCGGAGAAAGGGGCTGCACAGCAGCTCGGCGAGATCCGAGCTTGCATTCTTACCGGTGTGATAGGCGTTCCGTACACAGCTGCACGAACTCCTGCGCCCGCCCTACACTCGTCCGTCAGCGAGAAAGCCAAGAAGGTGAGCAGCCTGCCGGTAACGGGGTGATACGCGCTCTCTCCTGAGTTGCAGCTGAAGCATTACAGGCACTTATCGGCCACAGCGTCCAGGCAGGGAGCGCTCAATCACTGACCGGTTCGGAGCTGTACCACTCTGTGGTCAAGGTCCACTGCGATACGCCAGGTCGCCCGCAGATGACCTTCATCTTCCGCGTGAGTGGCCCAGGACGAGTGACTGACATGGCTGACAGGCTGCAGTACAGAAGTCGCAAGCTACTGGAAGCACTACGGGTCATCCAGCCCGGTGAGTCAGCTTGCCGGTAAACTGAAGCCGTGTAGCGCTGAGCTGAGTCTTACAGCACGACCAGCGCAAGATGTGCCAGAGGACGCAGCGGTGCCTCGCCAGAAGAAGCGCAAGAGCGGGGTCATCGAGATCAAGGACGAGGTCAAGCGAGAAGTGAAGCCCAGGATAGATGACGACGTGAGCAGATCTGCCCGCCGCTGTCTCCGCGATTGCAAGCTGACCATTTCGGCAGCATGGCATCGTGTTCCTGCGCGAGTCCCGACCGGGGCGCCCATCTCGGAAGGTGATCGACTTCGTGGACCTGGACTCTGATGACGACGAATGATCCGACGACCGCTGAAGAGTGCTCTTCTTTCCAACTTTCGCCGTGTGTGTGTATGTACATATTCTGTATCTCCCGGATCATCTCTATGTTGTTGAACGTGTGGTCTTCGTCGTGTCGTGATTGAGATCATGCCGAGCCATATAACTGTGATACGATACTATGGTCTAATGAAGCTTCGAGATACCTGCATATGCAACCCCGGGGAGTTCTCGCTATAGCAGCAGTCGAATCCTGGGAACTGGCTTAGGTTTCCAACGATGGTGGGGTTTTTGCGACAACACTGTAGATCCAGTCGGGTGTGTCTGGTTGAGTGACGTTTTTCACCCGAAGAGCTTTTGACACCACAACTGCACGCAGCACAACTCGTCATCGTCTCGTGCATCTCCTTCATCGCATCATATCGCATCACATACATCTATCGCTGGCTACCAACTGAAGCATATCCGATTTCAGCCCAAAAGAGGAACCTGCACAGCCATGAAGTCCGGGCCCGAGTTCGCGGGATGGAAGGTACGACTGCTGCCCAGCCGCACTGCGCTACATCCATTGATCCCTCCTCCCTCCCCCTCAGCTGCAGGCGTGCGAACGGAGCTGATCAGTAGGCCTGCATTGAGGTCGATGGCAAGAAGCTTCGTAAGTGGCGGCTCCGCAACACGCGAGGCACTGGTGCACATGCTGATTCACGTCAGCCGAGCACGGTGTCGTCTATCGAGGTGCCACGGACGGCACACCTCCGACGGCAAGTTGTTATGTGCAGTGCAGGGAGGGCTCGGTAAGAGGCAGACCCAGCGGATGACAGATACTGACTGCACTCAAGGAGTTCGAGATAGTAACTCGCGCTCCGCGCAACTTCGACCCAGAAAAGAATGTCCAGGTGGCATTCGAGGTCGACGGGCTCCCCTTGCGGGCTTGTTTGAGGTACCCGTCGCCAAATCAGCGTATCGCAAGGCGACACGTGTACGAGAAACGGCCTAATGGCGACACGGTGAGGTCGTTGCTGACGTTCGACAAACTGGTAGGTCCTGACCGCGCTGATCAAAGCGACTGAGCTGAGCGCAAGCAGAAGGTCATTGAGAACGAAGCAGCTTGAAGTGACCGGGCCGGCCAGATGGGCCGCATCGAGGTGTCCCTATATACGGGCAAGATACTGCCCGAGGCACCGGCATCGGTGAGCTGGGAGAGCCCGGGCTCGCTGTCTGGGGAGATCAGCGAGTCTGCCAAAACGGTGAGTCTATACGGCTTCCATGCTGCTCCCCGGTGCCCTCTGATCCGGTCCACAGACATCCACCAGGCTCTGCGTTCGGGGCAGCAGGGAGGTGGTGGTGTCGGCGGAGGATTTGGAATCAGCAACACAAGGCTTCGAGAGGGACATAGAGGATTGCCCTCACTACAAGTTCATCTTCCTCGTGAGCCCAAAGATCACACGTAGACCGACCACTGACCCACCATAGTACCGCGACAGGGCAACGCTTCTTGCCGACGGCATCATAACCTCTCGTCAGTACGACTTCCAAGCCCGGACGACTGCACAGTGATGCCACAGCAGCCGCGGAGCCCACCGTTGTGACGCGATCGATGCGCGGGCTCGAGCCAAAAGAAGAACCTGTTGTCAAAACCGAACCACTGTAATCAGCCGAGGGGAGCGAGTCACCGCATGCAACCGTCTGTTTCGACCTTGTACCAAAGTTGCATGCTTCCAAGTTCTTTGATGGAGACGACTAGGACTACACTGGATGTTGTTCTACCTGGGACGCGCCTGCGATTACGGCCGGATGGCGATCTTGAGGGCCTGCCTGGAAGCCATCTTGTCGAGTGCGCCCTGGTAGTCCTTGAGGGGGAAGACGTCTGTGACCATGCCCTTTGTTCGGATCTTGCCCGAGTCGAGGAGGTCGATAGCGCGGGGGAAGCAGAACACCTGGGAGAAGGACCCGATGATTCGGATCTCCTCCATGAAGATCTTGGTCGGCGACCACGACACGCGCGCCTTGTCCTCGTACACGCCGTACACGAGCAGCGTGCCGCCTCGGCACACGTAGTTGATCGCGTCGTCCACAATCGACTCCACGCCCGTGCACTCGGCAACCACGTCAAAGCCGTCTACCCCACGTCAGCGAGTTTCGATCCGCGCCCGCCTCCGGCGGGCAGACGAAGAACTTACGAGGGTTCTCCTCCTTGATCTTGGCCCACTGGGCCTTGGCGTCCTTTCGGTCAAGGTCGATGTACGAGTCGGCCGCCTCGAGCTGTCGCGCCAGGTCCATCTTAATACCCTTGTTGGCGGCGATCGTAATGTGCGCAGCACCGCCGAGCTGTCCTGCGTTAGCACAGCGCCCCTGCGCCCCTAACCAGTATCGCCAGACTCACCTTCATGAGCTGAGCGAGGATGAGGCCGGTGGGGCCGGCACCAATGAGCAGGACCTTGGCGCCGAAAGGCATCTTGAGCTTGTCCATGCCGTGGATAGCGCACGACGCGGGCTCGAGAAGCGTGGCCTCCTCGTCCGTCAGGTTCTTGATCTTGTAGCACTTGGAGAAGTGGCTGCAAGGCGAGGCGTCAGCCTCGGTCCCCGTACGCCCCCGCAGGGCTATGGGCTCGTGAGACTTACTACTTGATGTACTCGGCGAAACCACCGTCTCGCGCAACACCGGCAGCGTTGAAGTGCTCGCAGAACAGCGACTCGCCCCGTCGGCAGTAGTGGCACCAGCCACACGTGTCTATTGGCGCGTCAGCGCCGCCCTCCCATTCCAGCCGAGAAACTCACCTCCGACGTCGGCAGCGATGCGGTCTCCGATCTCAAAGCCCTTGACCTTGTCGCCCATCTCGACAATGTGGCCAACGGCCTCGTGCCCGGGAATCAGCTGCGCGCGTCAGCGCGCGCCCTGACGCTCGTTTGGGTGGGACGTACGGGGAACTTGGCCATGAACTCGCCCTCGTGGATGTGTTGCTGTTACCTGTCAGCTCGAGCGATATGGTCCTGTGCGACGGGACTCACGTCAGTGCCGCACACGCCGGCAATGTCGACCTTGAGGAGAATGTCCTCGGGGCCGATCTGGGGCTTCGAGACCTTCTTGATCGAGAACTCGCGGGGCTGACGATCAGCACGGCTCGGGCAGCTTGAGATGGGTTTCGCGGACTTACAGCGCTGTAGACGAGGGCTTCCATTTCGCCGGACATTTTGGCTTCTGCGGTGGTGTGAGTTGAGCGTCTCAAGTGGTCCAGATCATCAGGCGAGTTATAGGGGCGTATATGGGTCTAGGACACACAGCACCGTCACCCAAAGGCGAAGGCTCGTTCCCACGACGCGACGGACGTTGACTTCTCACTGGACCTTTGGGCAAAGCGCATGATCCATCCACCTAGCACTCGCCGTAGCGTTCGCATCGCCCAGCCGTTCGACCACCCTGTCCAGGCATAGCCTGAACCTCAACCGCCTGTCCAGCTGTTCCAACACACTCGATCGGCGTCTCACGGATCGGACAATCCCGCACACACGTCCGTACAACCAGCACTTGGCTGTATCTCACACGGGACCAACTCACACTGATCAGAGCTTGACTGACTGAGGGAGAACTTGCGAAAGACCGTGTATGTGTGAAAGAAAGAGATATGCACAGAATGAGAGACGCTCTGTCAATGAGCCAGCCTCTTGTACTCGCGGCTTCACTTTTCGCCCTGTACACAACCGAGCCGCGCTGTCAGTCCTATGCGCTTGCCCAGCCCAAGCGCAGATACGTGCCTGCCCTTTTGCGATGGCATGACGTCGGCAGACGTGGTTTTCGGGAACGGGCTGGGCGGCAGCCTCGGGGTCTCACGCCTGGGTCGCTCGGAGGGTTGTCCAGCTGCATCGGACCGGCTTATGCCCGCCGAACCCACACTTGATCTAAGGTCTACGCTCTTCCACCGCGATGCATCGGCGAAGGGCTGCAGCTTGCTTGCGGCAAGCGGCAAGAGCGCAGAGTGTGTGACGCGGAGGCGCAGAAGAACGACCCTGAGAACACTCGGCGAGCCGGCGGCGGTGTCCGTCAAGCCTATCTACAAGTCAGGCGCCTATCGTGATTCACGCTTCGCCAACTGCGGGTCGTCTCGATACGTCTCTGCGTGCATGCAGCCTGACAATCCGTTCAGAGCATCATTTCATCTACAGCTGCATACTCCGTGTCTGCTGCTCGCGCTCTGCGAGTTCAACCTGTACGAACTCGCCGGCCGACGTCCCGATGAAGGCCCTACTTGGACATCATCATCGTCACAAACTGCGCGTGTCAGCCACGTTGCGTGTAGTTTATTTCCAAACGTCAGACAAACCTCGTTGTAGTCAATGCTGCAGGAAGCGTCAGCACAAGCCCCCAGGTTGGCAAACAACGGGACAGGAGCCATCCTCCTGCCCTCTTCTGTCGCGAACCGAACTCACACTCCGTTGCCGTCCTTGTCGGCCTCCCGGATCATTTCGGCAATCTCCTCGTCCGTGAGCTTCTCGCCAATGTTCACTGCGTGAGCGTCAGTGGTCTGGCTCAAGCGAGGAGGGCCGGCGTAGAGGCCGACTTGATCGCTAGGAGGTAGACCCACTCATGACGTGCTTGAGCTCAGCGGCCGAGATGGTGCCGTCGTTGTTCTTGTCGAACACCTTGAACGCCTCTCGGACCTCCTCCTCCGAGTCGGCGTCGTGCATCTTCCGCGCCATGAGCGTCATGAACTCGGCGAAGTCAATCGAGTTGTTTCCGTCCGCGTCGACCTGTCAACCAGCGTCAGTCAGCCCATCACACCGCGCGGGAGCCGCGCTGTCGGGCATTACTGACCTCGTTGATCATGTCCTCAAGCTCGGCCTGAGTGGGGTTCTGGCCCAGACTGCGCATGACGGTGCCCAGCTCCTTGGTGGTGATGGTTCCATCGCCGTCCTTGTCGAACAGGGAGAACGCCTCCTTGAACTCTGCAGGAGTCAGCTGAGGCCGAGCGCAGCTCGGAAAGGGATGACTTGCCCTCGATTTGCTCTATAGAGAAAAGAAGTGTCAGTGTCCCGCCTTCAAACACATAGACCATGCCCGGGCAATGGCTCGTGCTTGAAGAAGCAACAACAACACATACCTTTGGTCTGTATATTGTCAGCTACGGGCACTCAGCGGCGCGGGGCATGTGCTGCTCCGCGCGGTGTAGCCAAAGAAGCTCACCAGCTGCTCCGCCATAGTGTCTTGTAGTCCGGAAGAGGATGTCTGTACAGAAGAACGCCAAACGTGCCGCTGTGAATACTAACCCAGCCTGCACGGTACAAGCGCGCCGCGGCGGCTCCGTGGCTGTGACACAACGGGGGCAAGTGGGGCTGCGGCCCACGCTGCCTCCCTGACACCCACACCCGAGGCGACCAGGTGTCAGGCTGTCAGTTGGTGACGTAACGTCTATCTCGGATCCGAGGAAGAGTGACGACTGTCGGATTCTTTGTTGCCATCGAAGTGGTGTGTCTTTCTCGCTTTGCCGCTTGTCACAGCGGCATACATCCTACTCTGCCTGTCGGGAAAGACTCATAGAGCGTATCAGAAATCGCCATGTCAACACCGAACTCGATTCTCTCACGCCCGCTCAGCATCTACGCCCTGCCCCAGGCGTTATTGCAAAATCTGGCGGTCCGGACGATTCATACTGGCGCACCTGAGCCGCCATCAGGGCAAATCGTCGATGAGGAGGTCGACGGGGCCGCAGATGCTGGAACTCCCGCGCCTGCGCAGAGCGGCTCATCCGCTGGCGCACTTCGATGTCAAACGTGCCCCAACGCCTCGTTCGAAACGGTCGAAGAGCAGCGAGCGCATTTCCGCTCAGATTGGCACCGGTACAATGTCAAGGCGAAGATGGGCGGTAAGGCTGTGACAGCGGAGCAGTGGGATAACATGGTCGAGGGTAGGTCTCCTAGCTGAGCGTGGATGCCGGCTTGGCTGTGTCGGGGTTGGGTTCACTGGTTGACCTAGCAGATATCTCCTCGTTGTCCGGATCCGCATCGTCCTCATCCGGTTCGTCCACTGGATCACATACAGGGGCTGGAACGAATGGAGCCGCCTCCGCGTCCAAGATCTCTCGCCTGCTGGCAAAGCAGTCGCTTTCGAAGGACGCCGACGGTGTCCATTCGGACGAGGAAGCCGAAGCGGCGGACCGACTCCGCCGGGCACAGCTTCGAACCGCGACGATCTGGTTCACGCCAACTCGTGCTCTTCCCGAGCTAGGTGTCAGCAAGGACACGCAGCTCGGTATGACGCGGGCAATGTTCCCGCCGTACGAGCGTGCAGAGGAGTACCTCGCCGAGTTGGCACGTATGCAGCTCGCGAGCACCGAGCCGCAGGAGGATGAGGACAGGGAGCGGCGGGTGACCCTCTTGATGGTCGCTGGTGGACATTTCGCTGGCATGGTCGTTCTCCTTCGGCCCCGGGGCGCACGAGAGCGGCAAGATGTTAAGGGAGCAGGAGACGTCAAGATCCTGAAGTCCAAGACGTTCCACCGGTACACAAGTGAGTCCGCTGCACTGTCAACTCTGGTCAGATCTGACATGGTTTAGCGCGAAAGAAGCAAGGAGGCTCGCAGGGTCTGAAGGACGCCGGAGGTTCCAAGGCAATCTCGGCCGGTGCAATGTTGCGACGATACGGCGAGCAAGCGCTACAAGACGAGATCCGGGAACTCTTGGCCGACTGGGCGGACGATTTGCGCCTTAGCGAGCGGATCTTCCTTCGCGCCAGCACGCACGGCAAGAGGTCGTTCTGGGGCTACGAGGGTGCTGTTCTGGACAAGAATGATCCCCGATTGAGGGTCTTTCCCTTCCCTACTCGGCGACCTGTCAGTTCTCGTCGTACCGAAACATGCCGCGCGCTGACGATGCCAGACCCTGACAGAGCTGCTGCGATGCTGGCACGAGCTCATCCGCGTCAAAGTCTCGCACCTTTCAGAGGAAGCGCTTGCGCAGCTGGACGAGGCGTACATCACGTCATTACAACCCAAGAAGCAGCCTGTCAAGCCTGTCGCGCCAGCTCAACCCTCGACCCCTGCTGCGGCGCCCGCGCCGAAAGACCCAGAAGAGGAGGCTCGCAAGGACCGGGCGAAGCGACTGGAGGAGATGATCCGCAAGGGTCGGTTGGAAGCACTGCGACCGTTCTGGCAGAAGTACAACGGCGAGTTCACGGACCCAGCTACGGCCATCGGCGTCTCACCGCTCGGTATCGCTGCGTCGGCGGGGCAGGAGGACGTCCTTCGTTTCCTGTTGGAAGAAGCACGACTCGACCCGACACTGTCCGTGTCCAAGTCGGACACGCGGAAGCCGTACGACCTCGCCACGAGCAAGGGTGCGCGCAACGTCTTCCGGCGAGTGCGGTACGAGCACGAAGACTGGCATGACTGGGCGGCAGCACACGTACCTGTCGGACTCAGCGAGGAGGCCGAGGCCGCACAGGACGCCAAGAAGACGGAACGCAGGAAGGGGATGCGGGAGAAGATGAAGGAGAGGGAGAAGGCCCGTGCGGCGGCTGCCGCGGAAGCAGAAGAGGCCGAACCGACTCCTGTTCCAGCAACGACTTCGGCACCACCGTCTGTGCTGGGCAGCGTCGGTCTCGGACCGCAAAAGCTCGGAGGAAAGGGCGCAGAGGGCAGCTTGGCTGGTCTGACACCGGAGATGAGGATGAAGATCGAGAGAGAGCGCAGGGCTCGTGCAGCTGAGGCGAGGTTCGCAAAAGCCTAGGCGGCGCGAGGTTTCGCCGGACGCAAGGTGGCCCTCTGCATGCATCACAATAACAGGGCTAGACTTCACTGGCGGACTGTGCGTGATCGAGTAGTCCCAGGTCATGATTGAGGGTAGTGCAACTAGTCCCCACTGACGTCGTGGGGGGCTGTAACAAGGACTCTGCGGCGTTCTATTCAACGTCTGGTCATATGTATTGATCGGCGCCATGTTCTTATTTGAGCCGGTCAGAACGCCTTGAATAGCAGAGTCGATCAAGTCCGCACTATGCGAGCAGGTCTTTTCCGTCGGCATGACGTCTTGTTCCGCAGCATGTCTAATTCTTCTCGCCCAGTGTCGACCTCCGTCGGCACTCGCCGGCGACCGACCGGTTTAGGACGCCGATAGTGCAATAAATTGACCCTGGCTCAGGATGGCTTGAGAATCCGAGACCTAGAAGCCATCTCGATCGCTGCCGAGGCGTCCGGCGGCGTTCTGAGCGACGATGTTCGATCGCTCACCGAGGCGACCATCAAGAAGCCGCTGACGCCGCTCCTCGAAGCTCTGAGTTGTGCGCGAGCGCCGGCACGACCGGTCGGCAGGATAATAGCTTCTCGAGAGGACCTCGGACCTGGCCAGCCAGCCATGGTTGACAAGGCACTAGCGCACTCCCCTCGTTCCTGCTCATCTCCGGCAGGTTATGCTCATGTCCTCGTAATTCCCACCTGATCCAGATGCATGGGTCCAGGCGTGCATCCATGCGTCCGGACCCTGGCTGGTCGCTCGCTCGCTCGCCGGAGACCTCGAAAATGAGATGCCGTCTTTCATTCCGACGGCCACCTCGTCAGCGGAGGTCCTGGTCAGGGCCGCGTTCCCTGCGCTTCGGAGCAAAAAAATGAGGGGCCGCCGCGGCGCGTGGTCGCGCAAAATAGACGCGTTGCCGCAATGTTCTCCGCCAGTCAGCATGCACCGACCTAAGCATTGCAGCGGTGCGCATGCATGCATGCATGCTGTACAGAGGTGACAACATGCTGTACGTCGCCGCTGCTGCCGCCGCTGAAGCGGTGACCACCCTCGAACGCTGCAGTACGAGTGTAACGCACGAGCCTGTTCGGCTTGTGTGCTGCGGGATTGCAGACGGGACAGGTCCTTCCCGCGGAAAGAGTACGCCTGCCTCGAGGCAAACCTCGTTGACTAAGTGTATCGGACACTCCAGTCGTTAAATAACCGAGAGGTTGCTTGTGTGCTCAGCAGTATTTGGGGGGGGTCCTTCATTTCAATCATTGGGGACAATAGCTGTCCATGCACGGCCCACCGGCCATGACGATAATGTTCATGATGATGCATGCATGTGGATTCAGCATGCCTTGGCATGATGCCAAGACCCGTGCTCCATGCATTCCATGCGTCATCCCATCGCATCGAACAGGACATCTCTCTCTGGCTGGCTCGGTCCGGAAAGAATTCGGGCCGGCGGAATGACCGGCGAAAGGATCACCGCTGGCCTTTTGAGCAAAAAGAGGTTCTAGCTCCGGGGCCGCAGTAAGACCTCCGAGACACATTTCCCCCCAAACGCCGGGCAGGAAGCCGCGAGCCATCAACGACGTCACACGACCTGAATCCGCGCTATTGTGAGCGGGGGTGCATCGGCTTTGGTCATCCGTAGGCAGTGAGCCTACATGCATGCAAAGCCTTGTTGCAGCGCTATGACGGGTGGCTGTGGCTGCGGAGTGGGAATGCCCGCTGTTCGAGCGTGACTGGGCTTTTGTTATACCCACCCATAGGGATCTCCCAGACACGGTGTCCAGGGGTAGAGACGCGGTCAAGCGTTTCATCTTCCATACCGCACGCTGCTGCGATGGGCCTCAGTCCCGACGGGAAAAGCCACGGGTTCAGGACGGGACGTCAGGGACGGTTACCAGGGACCAGGGGGTTGTCCGAGCGTTTCACCCTGGATGGCGAGACCGTGCGGCGTTGGCGGGCAGTGCCCGAGACGTGAGACGAGGGGTGCCTTTGAGGTGAGGTCCGAGGACGATCGGGGGTGATCACGTAACGCGACGCCTTCCGGGCGTGCCGAGGTTGAAAACGGGGGTCACGACGCGTCGGGCGAGAGGATCAGGTTCCGTGGCGTGGCAGCTTTGGTTTGCACCCCAAAATGCTCATCGCTTAAAGAACCCTCGTTTCCTCCTCACCCTCATTCTTGTCTCGGATACTGTACCATTTCCATACCACACGCTCTTTTTACAGCCCAACCCTCTCCTGTCGCACGGCCGGTCCGCTCGACACTCCATCACCACCCTCGTTTTAGTCCCAGCAAGGTATATAGCCAGGCCAATTGCCCGACCAGGTAAGCTCCCATCCACCACCTCGTTCGACCAAATCACACTACCCCGTCCCGCCCAAAAGAGCCCCTTCGCTCACTTCGCGCTAGTCGTTCACTCAACAACCACAACACAAAACACCAACAACAATGTTCTCCACCGTCATTGCCGTCGCCGCCGTCGCTGGCTCGCTCGTCCACGCCGCCCCCGCCCCCATCGCCCCCCGAGGCGCGCCCAAGACCTGGGCCTGGGGCTACCTTGAGGACTACGATGTCTGTGAGTTGCACCGCTACCGGGTATGACGTGGACAGTGGGCTGACCTGGACAAGACCACCTGAGGTACCTCGCCCTCGACTGCCAGGACAAGCACGACACCTCGTTCTTCGAGGACTGCTGCCACCCTCTCCTGGCCGACGAGTCGCTGAGCTCGCGCCCCTCGTACTGCACGCCCAACACCACCGAGATCGCCTCGGCTTCGGCCTACATCTCGTCCACCTCGGTCTACGGTCCCCCCAAGACCTCGGCTGTCTCCGGCACCGCCACGGCCACCATTGACTGGGAGGCCGACGGCTACCCGTCCGCCGCGGTCGCCTCGTCGACCCCCGCCTCGTCCGCCGCTGCCGCCACGACCACGGCCGCTCAGGTTGCTGCCGCTCCCCCCGTCGAGTCGTCGTCCACCACCTCGTCTTCGACCACCACCTACCAGGCCCCCACAACCACCCAGGCTCCCTCGACCACCCAGGCCCCCACCACGACCCAGGCTCCCCAGACCACCTCGCAGGCCTCGAACAACAACGGCGGCAACAACGGCGGCTCGGTCCAGTCCGGCGGCTACGCCACCTACTTCTACCAGGGCGGCAACCCCGGCGCTTGCGGCAACTACAACTCGGACTCGGCCCACATCGTCGCCATTGACTCGGCTTGGTGGCCCAACTTCGGCGTTCAGTCCCAGTACTGCGGCCGATCCCTGACCATCAAGAACAACAACAACGGCAAGACCGTCGTCGCCACCGTCGCCGACGTCTGCCCCACCTGCGTCAACGGCAACTCGCTCGACCTCTCCGTCGGCGCCTTCACCGCCATCGCCTCCGAGTCTGACGGCATGGTCCCCATCACCTGGTGGTGGAACTAAGCGCGCGTCGTCGTCCCACTCCATCCGACCTCCGGTCGGTGATCGCTAGCCGACCCGACCTCCCCGTCGAATGGAGCCCGCGCGCCGCTCGTTTCCGACCTCCTTCGTGTTTCCTGCCGTCTCTCGTCTCTCGTCACTTCTTTTGGGCTGTACTGTAGTCTTATCATCACGCCGTTGATCGGTACACCGTCCAGAGGACCACACATTCTCCCCTCCGTCCTCCGTTCCTCCGCCGCCCCACTCCCGACCTTCTCATTCCTTAGCGCCGACATCCTAGCGATGCGCCGCGGGACTGGCCTCTTGATGAGGGTGAGAAGCGGGATGATCGGGCGACGGGGCGATCGAGGCGAGGGCACATCATTTGCCAGCATAGAACAATCTGCACATAGAAAACATCACCATGCATGGAGCTAGTCTCCGGTGAGAACAACATCGTCCAGTCTGCAGTTTCCGAGCCATTCAAGAACAACATGAGCGGCCTGGAAGAGCAATACGTCGTTCCAGCCTCCGCCGATCGCCCCACTTTCCCCACTGACGGGCAATGTTGACGGGTCGGCTGAGGTCCATTCAACCTAAGATGCTTGCACGCGTTGAATGTCCTTGAGAGTTTCGCAATCGCAGGGAGTCTCTTGCTTTGCGTTCGGCGCTCGTCGCTTTGCGTTTCGTCCTCATCTAAGCGCGCCTTCATCCCGCGGCAGAACTACATCCTTCATGTGAGTCATCGCGGATAACTCAGGCAAGCCGGCCTGATGTGTAACCAGGCCCAAGCCGGCTTTCTACGCCGTAGGCGTCGGAGCACGGCCAGGCATCTACAGAACTTGGGACGAGTGCGAGCGGCAGGTCAAGGGTTGGCCAAAGTGAGTCGCAACCCGGTCAAGACGCGACCTTCGGACTGATACGCCGCAGCGCCAAGCACAAGAAGTTCCCGACCGAGTCAGAGGCTCTGGCGTTTATCGAGAGCTACACGGGCGCGCCAGTCGGGACCACGTCTTCCAGTGCAGCGCCGGGACCTGGAGTTCGGGAAGGACGAGCGGGCCGCGCAGGCTCTGGTCCGACCTTTACAGCCCACGTATCACGGCGGTCGGCATCGCCCGACCTGAGGAACAGCCGCGATGGCACCGCTGCAACGCCTCTGCCGGACGAGTTGCTCGCGATCCAGCGCAGAGGGTACACGTTCACAGACGCGCGACCACACCACCTCGTGGTATACACCGACGGCAGCGGGCTGGGCAATGGGCAGCGCGGAGCAAGAGCTGGCTGTGGCGTGTGGTGGGGGAGCCGGTATGATGCAGCGGCAGGCAACCTTGCCGAGCGCGTGCCCGGCGACGCCCAGACCAACAACCGGGGCGAGATCTTGGTGCGTGTGGAAGCGCCGACCGAGTGTCCGGGGCTGACCTGGACAGGCTGTGATACGCGCGCTGGAGACGTGCCCGTTCCCTGACCTCCCACTGGAGATCCGCACCGACTCCGAATACACCATCAAGTGTAAGCCTACGCATGTTTGCATAAGATACGACCGCTGACGGACAGGTATGACCGAGTACCTGCCCAAATGGATGCGAAATGGCTACCTCACCGGGTCGAGGGGAGCAGGCACTGCGTCCAAGGTGAAGAACCTCGACATGATCAAGCACTTGCTCGTTCTTCTCCGGAAACGAGGGCCGCGCAACGGCGTCAAGTTCAAGCACGTCCCGGCGCACGTTGGCGTCGAAGGCAACGAGGGAGCGGATGTCAGTTGCCGGCGTTCCTTCTAAGACATGGTCTGACACCGCCGTAGCGATTGGCGAAGACCGGGGCGATGATGCCTCCTCTGCCAGATCGTTCAGACTGGCTGGACCCAGATGACGAGGACGAAGCCGTCATGGCAGATGGCGAGAACGCGGGTTCAGACGTTGAGATCGAGGTCGAGGTAGGTGATGCCTTTCCTGAAAGCGCGGCAGAAGACTCACTTCCCGTAGGTTGACCCAGAATGGTTGATGTCCGCGGAAGAGCTGGATGACCTTGAGGCAGACCTCGCCTAATACGGGGTCAATCACTCGCTGGCACATTTGCAGCGCTTTGCCACCTTTTCATGCAGCCCGTCTCGTCCCCGAATGCGTCCGTTCCAGCGGGGGTCCGCCAACGCTCCTATGTCAGTCTCGTGAATGCAGTATCTGAGTCCGAACCTGGACGACTTCGCGATAACCTTCTCCTCATCCCCTCCCCCGCGTGGATAGATGAACCGGCTCGCCGACAGGTCGATATCGACGACTACCTCTCGTGCGTTCTATGTATGGCTCGAGAGTGTGGATGGGACACTCTATCTGAGCAGGTCTCTTGTGCCGGGTCTTGGGAGAATGGGAGCGTCTCTTTGGAGCGATGCCTCGTATCGTCTCATAGCCAATGCCGATAGGCCAGAGCCGAGGCCGTTCGTCTGGGATGTGCTGCATGGATGCATTTCGCATCCGGTAGCAGTACGTCGTTGCGATGTGAACTGGCGGCTGCAGCCCATAGCCAATACATACATTATGATTCATGACATGCTACCCTCCGGTCGCTCATCGCCAGCGCTACGGTGACCGCCTTCTCGATGGTCACAACATCCACGGCCATAACGTACCCTCGTGCTTAGCACACCCTCAATCTTTGCTTCGGCGAGTTGATGCATACGATATCCTCAGCCTCCGGCTATTGGATGAACCCCATGACGCTGCTCAAGGGCGCGGTTGGGCTACATACGTGAACATATCACCAGCTCTGACGGTAGCCAAAGCCGACAGCCTTCGCGAGCATTACGGCTTGATTGATGCAAATCTTTCCGGACCGATTCGTTCTGCGTCATTGCATGTTGGGGTGCCAAGAGTGACAAAGGATGCCTACGTAACCAACACGTCCTCTGCGAGTGCCCCATTACTGGTCTGCAATCCCGCACCATGGAGTCAATCAACGTCCATTCCGTTGGAACCAGACTGACCGGGACCACAATAGTTAAGCCCAATGTGCCATCCGCCGACGGGGCCCGCTCTCATGTGGACACCGGGATCTGTTAGTACTGGACCACGATGAACACCGTGATGAACTCGGTTTTGATCCTGAAACACAACCTGAAACAGGCTAATCAGGCTCAGGCACGACTGCCGCCCCAACGTGACCCGCCGGGGGACAAAAGGCCATTAACTTACCCCAAAGCCTCACTGCCCAGTGTCAGTCATGCAGATCAAGTATCTGACAAAAAGCCAGGACTGGGGCGCCCGGACGACTACATATACAGGCATCATGATGCTGATAGCCGTCCGCCCATCGCATCCTCGCTTCATCTCTCATCACGTCTTTGCTTGACTAGCATAATGAACCACAACAACGCCCGACTCCCGACGGCCCCCGTCGGCGCCCTCTCGGAGGCCCACATGGCCTGCGCTTATATCTGGTACGAGCCGAAGGCGGATGAGAGCCCCATGGACGCCGACGGGGCTCAGCGCTACATCGGCGATCTTCCTCCCGTCAACGTCACCCACCTCCCCAATGCGGTCAGCGCATCGTGCGTCAAGGTGTCATCGCTGGAGAACACCAAGACCTCATTGCTCCTTCGCCTCACTCATTCCGACCTCCTCTCTCATCCTTACGCTCACCTCAAGCTCGAGGCTGTCGCTAAGCTTCTTCAACAACGCGGCCACCAGCTTTATGTCCAGGGCCGGCAGGACGGCGACATGAACAACGTCGTCGACTTTTCCATCGTCTCCGTTGACGGTTACAGCTTCGACCCGCGCAATGAAGCCGAGAATTTTGCACGTCCCCTGCTCGACAGCGCCTTGCACGGACTCGGCGCCAATCTACGGAGCCTCTATGGCATGGACAAGTCGAGCCACAAAAGGCTGGCGGGCCGCAGGTCACTGCGCGACCCACTACAAGCCCAGCTGCTCATCGATAGGAACGATCTCATCTACTCGCCCAAAGAAGGCGAGGTGGGAGAAGGCTCGACGTACCGCCTATCATTCACTCGCCCATATGGCTTCTACCCGCCCAGTGGGTTGAACGAGCTTGTCGTGTACGCCGGTGGTACGTGCCCATACGGTCCGCCAGAAGTCGCCGCAGCTCTACAGCCCGCCCTCAGCATCTACAATCGTGCCCATCCTAGGACGCCCGGCTCAATCGACTTGCCGGAGAGTATCTCCGTCGCAGGTGCACCCTACGTTCGCTTCCATTGTTCGCATCCCGCGCTCGCTACTGTCCTATCCGAGGTGGACATTGGCACTTCGTATACGCCGGCCTTCACCTATCACACCAACCGCGAGCCGGACCAGTGGAAGGCGCAGAAGATGCGGGACCGCTCGAAGAAGCAGAAGCAGGCCGCCGAAGCTCGCAGAGGGGGCAAACGGAAGCGTCGACCTTACGGCAACGGCGACCGGGACAACAACCAGGCGGGGACCGGCCGGACTCTCAACCAGTCAGTCACGCCGCAGCTACAGAGGCTGAATCGGCTTCAACTCGAGATCATCGCTCTGCAAAACGCGATCGAGAACAGTCGACGCTCGGAAGACGGGCGGGTCGACAAGTACAGCCGCGAGCTCGCCGAATTGCAGGAGGAGCTTCGGAAGCTCAGTATCGAGGTGCCCCAAGAGGGCGTCTTGAGACTCTTGCCCTCATCAGAGTCGGCTTCCGCCTTCGCCCGATCGTCGTCGCAGCCGGCCCGGAAGGACAACAGCGACGATCTGCCAACGGCGTCGCTGCAGCGGACACTGACGATCTCGCCTCGGGACTCTGGAGACAGCCATGGCGTCGCGTCCAAAAGTAGACACGGCGAGGACCACGCCATGGACAGTGAAGACGAGGACGCCGCGTCCGAAGCCAAACGAGCCAGATTGGCTTATGGAAGATCCGTGAGCTTGTCATGATCACCTGGCAGGGTTTATCGGCACGCCCGGGTACGTCATCGCATGGGGTTTGGCGTTCGCTCGACTCCATGGTCCGCAACCCGGGTGCGCGGACAAGCTCTCGCGGACCCACTTGAGGAGCAACTTCACCCCGGCACCCACATTTCACACCAATCTCAACGAGGAGAAATGGAGCTGAAGGCTATGCGCGAGTATTCGGCGAACCAGGAGAACCAGGAGAGGCAGCGAAGTGCGGCAGAGAGTGAAGCTCTCGCCGGGGCGATCGAGCGCGGTCGGACCGAAACCTCCGAAAAAGAGCGGCAGATGATACAGTACGCCTTCCAATTTAAGATCAATGTACTGTAGAGGGACATCGCTCCAAGACGATTGTGGCCTCACCCGCAATTCGACACCCAGCTTCAAAGGCTCGGGGAGGCGCAGGAGAAGCTGGAGCGTGTCGGCAAGCTCGTAGCACTTGAAGGCGGGGCTCGGGGCATACTCAAGGTAGTGTCCCGTTCTAGTGACTAACGGGATCAAGCTAGCACACCGACCCCCGCAGGCAGTGCCGCCGGAGGGCCGCCTCGGCGGCTGATCACCGACAATCCCATAAGCCGCGATCCCCGCTTTAGATCCTCGGCATCGCAAGGCACAGCCGCCATAGCAGGTGATCAGGTCAGCGTAACAAGCAGTGCCAACGAGCTCTACCATCGGAACTCGATGTGTGACGTGACTTCCGATGTGGACGAGACCGCAGGCCCACCCAGCAAGCCGGCCAGGCTGGTGTTTACACACGTCTCTGAGAAACGCCAGTGATGCGCGCTTGATTGCTCCTCTGCTGCCAAGAAGGCCTGGGTTGACACTATGAGTAGCTGCTCCCTCTACTGGTACATAGTACTGGATATATACCTCACTGGCGGCGATGAAAGCTGTGTCCTAACTATTGTGGCGCAGAATTGGTCGAGGACGTAAAGGCACGTCTGATCCTAGACGCCACTCTGACTTACATCCGCCGCCGAAGAATGTGCCTCAGCCGCCGCGAAGCACTAGACGATCGAACGTGCACATAACTATCAGCCTGAGCAAGAAGCGCGCACCAGCATTCATCAAAGCAAATACGGGACGAAGATCTCGGTCAGAAGCCGTTCAAGGAGCCCGTCCAGGACCCCTGATCGGCGACGGGTTTTGTGTCTAGTGTATGGATAAGGGCAGCGAGGTAGTCACCTCGAGCCGCTCAGCCTTTCATAGGCTCTTCGGTCCCACTCTTCAACACCGAAAGGGGCTTTGTGGGAGGTCTCTTGCCTTGGCAGCTGCGATGACAAAGTGAATGAGGCAAGGCCCTTGCGCGAGAACGATGTTCGACGACCCAGATGCGGTATAGTCTCAAGGGCACCCATGTTGGGGATGCGGACATGACGGCGAGCCAGCTTCGATGGCTCGGGTTCGGTTTAGATCTTCCGCCTAGGCAAACGGAGGCGATCGGTCAGCTGCTGAGACGACAAAGGAGAAGTGTGCTCCTAGCCCAGGCGCCTTTCGTATTGAAGCCCACGCGCTTCCCTGGCAACCCTGTTACGAACACGACAAGGGCACCGATATCGGCTGGAAATCATCCTTATTGTCATCATCTGAGTGCAAGCACGGGGTGGCATCAGAATCTCAGTGACATCCCCAAGTGCTCGTGATGAGCATCAATCACAGCGCGGACATCGTGATGACGGGTCAGTCCCCGGTGAGGTGTCATGGTCTATGAGCCGTTCGGGCTCATCGACGCGGTGGCACCGTGGGTTCGAGGAACTATTACGCCGGATCAATGTAAGAGACGTGCGAGACAGCTTGGGGTTCAGGGCCGAGGGCGCAAATTCGCGCGAAACACGATGAAAACCACAGGCTCATCTAGAAGACAGCGAGGAGGATCGCCTGTGACTTATCGCGCCCCGAGTGACCAGGTCGACGCGGTCTTAGGGACTAGCGGGCACGGGCAGGAGATCGGGTACAGTATATCGTGCCGTGTTCCAGCAGAGTCACCACAGCAGCGGTGTAAAACCACTCTGGATGCGGCTCGAAAGCGGATACCAAATACCGTTGTCATTTGACCGCATCTGAGGGCTTGTATCGCCCTCTCACACTACACGCCCGACAAGCACTCCACAACGCCAAACGGCGCCAGGATCGGCCTCCCAATATGGCCGAAGGAGCGGGTAGACTGCAGATGCCAAATCGATAGCCAGTAGGGGAGCACTTTTTTAGGTATATATATTGCAGCACTGCCGCGCGACAGGTCTCTTAAAAAACCGCCTTTTGGTCCTATAGTCTAGTGGTTAGGACAGTCGGTTTTGATTACGTAATAATTCCGATTAGCTCGAGTTCGAATCTCGATAGGACCTAATTTTTTTAGCCCCAGCGTTTCGCTCGAAGGCCGGACATCCGACCCCTCCGATAGGGGTTCAGATCGCGATCATGCCCTGCTCTTACCGTTTCCTAGAGAGCTTTTGAAGATTTTTCTTCTGCCTTTCTTACGTGGAGCGATGCAATGCAGCATTCCCTGTGAGCGTAGCTAATCTGCCACTCGGTTGCACTGCGATCAGTGTTCGACTCCAGAGTCTGTGGTTATTTTTCTTTCTCTTTTTTTTTACCCCTCTCTCTACCTGGCTTTCTCCCGGCGGTGAGCGGGGGACACACATAGCTTTGCTATTGATCCGAGCCAAGCCAGTCCTGTCATTTCGGTATGGATCGTCAAGATACACTCTCTTCAATACGCATGGGGTTTCCGCTCCTCCACAAACTAGGGATGACCTGTTGAGCACCGCCTGCGACACGATAGGGCCGGACTGCCGTCCCTGGGTCTATCCGTCTCGCGGCAGTGAGGGACTGGACGTCTGAGTATGATCCAATTATCGTCTGCCCATCATCAGCGTCTCGGTCATCCCACGACGAGCATGGCGAATGCTGCATCATCAGCCTGTGCCACAGTAGTCCTGCGGCGCACTAGCACCACGGTTCCTCAGCGAGATTGGGCGAGGTGAGGGATTTGATCCCGTCGATTAGCCGCCGCCGGTTGGCGCCCTGGCGTCCTCTCCGTTCCCCCGCATGCCGGCCTGCAGCGTAACTCACTACTTGGGTCACGGGTTCATCTCCCATGTCACGCTCCGGGTCTTAAGGTAGCCTATCCCTTGGCTCTCTTAACCTCTCTCGCTCTCCTTCTTATCCCTTCACTTACCATTGCTCTCCTCTTCACGACGCCTGGCTGCTCGCGATAGGTCTCGCTCGCACTGCTCAGTCAGACACTCGACCGTGCTGCGGAGTAGTTCCTGAGTTGGGCGATAGCGTCATACTCGACATCTCACCCAGATTCGCTGCTGCTGCTGCCGTTTCTGTGAATCGTCCGCTCGCCTTTCCGGTTTCGCATAGGGCAGTGACCCCATATTGCTCCAACGCCATCAGACCGAGCCCGTCCGAGACCCGACAAGCATACGGCCAGCAATCGCCGCTGGAGCATACATTTCGTTAGGTCGAAGTGTTCCTTTCCCTCGCCTGGCAGCGTTATCGCACGTGAATCCCAGGCAAGATGGCGCCTCCCTTGAACCCATTGCAGAAGGTAAGTGCAGGTCTTGAGCTTGCGGTCGCATTCTGGGCAGTAGGGCGGGGCGGGAGCGGCGAAGTCAATATGGAGAGAGGGATCTGTGCGCCACAGGATCGTGGTGGAAGGATGAGGAGATACGGCGGTGTCTACCACTCCGCAGGACTACTTGGCACTGGGTCCTGCAAGCAGGGTGCAGGTGTTGAATGGACTGCACAACAAGACAATGCCGAGGGACAATGCTGACGCACTGCAGAACAAGGTGGACATCTCGGTAGGTCCTGAACTGCGATCCACTGTCTACCCATCCTTCCTCGCGCTTACACACTTCAGTCAATGAGCGAGGAGGAGCAGAAGGCGTTCAAGCTTTACGGCAAGCTGCCCGCCAAGAACCTCATCACCAAGATGCAGAAGGTCAGTGCGAAGATCGCAAGCCCTGGACGACCGCTGAATAGGGACAGGAGCGCAAGTACTTCGACTCCGGCGACTACATGATGTCAAAGGCGGGCGTTGCTTCCGCCCAGGCGCCCGGCACGGCCATTCCCACTCCTGAGGGGTGCGTTTGATCACCTTCGTCGAGCAATCATGCTGTGGTACTAACGTGCCAGTGTGCCCCACGCTTCGCCGCCGTCTGGCGCAGGACCCGCTGGCATCCTTGGCTCGCCTCCTCCCGGTGGTGTCCCCTCTCCTGCTCCTGGTTCGGAGGGCGGTGCCGCCGCTTCTTCAGCAGGTACTCCTCTGGCGGTCCCTACGCCCGCGTCGAGAAATGCCGGCGTCGGGCTCAGCCCTGCCGCCACGAGCGAGGCTATCGAGGTGCCTCACATGGGAGGACACGCCCGCAGGCCGAGCGAGAGGTAAGTACACGCGCTCTGTCCCGCATCAGCAGCCGAAGGCTGCCAATCGTATGACCGAGCTGACCCGTTCAGCCACCGAACAAGCCCGCCAGGCGTAGGCATCAGCCGCGAGGGGTCCATGCCAAGCTCGTCTTTCCCCATTCAGCACCACAGCAACCTCGGCTCATCACCCGTCAAGACGAGCAGCCTCGGCCGGTCGTGATCGGCGCAATCCCAGCCGGTCGCACGACCGGCTTCGTTGGACTGGTTATCGCCCTCGGCGCCTGACCCCGCTTCGAGTTCCCCGCAGCTTCGCCCGTGACGGTAGCAGCGACTTCGCAGGGAGGCTGGGTGGGCAGGAGTCGCTTTCTGCCTCTTTGTGTACTATTCTCAGGGCTCCGCATGCAATATACAAGATGAAATAGTCCGGTCCGAAGGCGTGCACCAGCGGCGCGTGTTTGCAGGGGGCTTCTGTCGATCTGTGCATATTGGTACTAGTACAACTATCTCTAGTGGTCTACAAGTCTAAATGAGGTTCCATGGCTGGCGAGACTCTATCGATCACCACCAGTCACCCTGGTCGCGCATGGCATCGGCGACCTTGATGAAGCCGGCGATGTTGGCGCCAGCGACCAATGACGGGATGGCACCCTCGCCCTCGGCGTACTGCTTGCCCGTGTCCCAGCAGGTCTTGTCTGCCGCGCGTCAGCGCAGAATCCAGGATTCTGGGGGGAGGCGACTTACAGCAAGTGACCATGATGTCCTTGAGCTTGGCGTCGACCTCCTCGGGCGTCCACTTGAGACGCTGCGAGTTCTGAGCCATCTCGAGACCGGAGACGGCGACACCACCGCAGTTGGCGGCCTTGCCGGGTCCGTAGAAGCAGACGTTCTTGGCGGAGGTGAGGGAAGTCACCTTGCGCCGGGACGCCTCGAACACATCGATCGCCTCCTGCGTGCAGCCCCTGTCTGTGTCAGCCGCGTCGGCGTGGATTCAGGAAAACGGCTTACATGTTAGAGCCCTCGGCGACGTAGCGGACGCCGGCCTTGAGGAGCGCCTCGGCCTCGGTCTTGTTGACCTCGTTCTGGGTCGCGCAGGGGAGGGCAATGTCCGCCTTGGAGACAAGCGTCCAGGGACGCTTGCCCTCGTGCCACTTGAACTTGGCGCCAGCGGCCGACTGCACAAAGTCGGTCATGCTCTTGCGCGCGAGCTTGATGTCCGCGATAGTCTCGATATCAGCCGCGGTGAAGCCCTCGTCGGTGGTAGCGATGAGGGCACCGCCCGAGTCGGACAGCGAGAGCACGGTGGCGCCGAGCTCGATGACCTTGAGCGCGGCGTACTGCGCGACGTTGCCCGCGCCCGAAATGAGCACACGCTTGCCCTTCCAGTCGGTCGAGTCGAGGTCTCGCAGCATCTCAGACACGTAGTACACCAGACCATAACTGCGAGGTCAGCACTTGCTTCCGGATGCGCAGGTAAGCCTCACCCAGTGGCCTCGGGACGGATGTTGGAACCACCCCAGTTGGCGCCCTTGCCGGTGAGAACACCGACCGACTCGTTGCGGAGCTTCTTGTACGCGCCGTACATGAAGCCGATCTCTCGGCCACCGGTACCGATGTCACCGGCGGGGACGTCGGTGTCGGCGCCGATGTGTCGCGACAGTTCGTGCATGAACGCGTAGCACTGCCGGTCAGCAATGCCCTGCAGCAGAGGCTGAGTGGACTCACGAATCGCCTGATCTCGGCGTCTGATTTGCCCTTGGGGTCGAAGTCGCATCCACCCTTGCCGCCACCCATGTTCAGGCCGGTCAGGGCGTTCTTGAAGATCTGCTCAAAGCCGAGGCTGTGCCGCCGTCAGCATGGCTCTACTCCGTAACGACGGCGCAACGAACAACTTCAGGATGGAGAGGTTGACGGTCGGGTGGAGACGAAGACCACCCTTGTACGGGCCGAGAGCCGAGTTGAACTGAACTCGGTAGCCTCGGTTGACGGCGAGCGAGCCGTCGTCCCGCTCCCAAGTGACACGGAACTGAATCACTCGCTCGGGGATCTGCACGACATCGAACGCCCGCTGGTATTCAGGGTGTCGGGCGAGAAGCTGGGCGGGTCAGCGGGGCCTCCCAGACGAGAGGCGGACCACGTACAGGAGCGATGGTGGCCTTGATCTCGTTGAGGGCCTGTGGTCGTGTGAGCGACTGTACGCCCAGCGGCGACACGGGGTACCCGGCTTACCTGCTCGAACTCGGGCTCAGAAGGGAGGTTGGACATCTTGTCTTCCTTGGTGTTGGTGGAGTTTCGTCGAAGGATAGAGGCAAGCATGGAGACTTTTGAAAGCAGAGAAGATGGATGAAGGGGCAGAAGTGCATGCTTGGGCTTGGCTATATACCCTTGAGGAGCGCTGCGGCGCTGGGACTGACTGACTCGGGAGACTCGACTTTTTCCAACCGACCGACCGCCCGACCGACCGGCCGGCCGGGGTAGCCCGACAGCAGAGTGCCGGCTCAGCACCCAGACACCGGCCGGGGCTGGCGGGCCGCTAGTTCACTGGTAGCTGACGGGGCGATGACGGAGGTGAAGCGGGCCGATATGGTGAGAAACGGATGGTATTGGATCGGGAGTGCTTATCTTTCGGTGCGGGTGGAGGTCCAACCGACGTTGATTGGATCCCACAGCCAAATCCGGACCTGGTGGCTCAGGGACGCCAAGCTGATAAGATCTTCGGCCGACTCTCCCAATTCACGTTTACCGGTCACCGGCCGCGTCGTGCGATCTCGAAGTTTATGGATGCATCATAGACATCGGAGCGCATCGGAAGTGGGACAGGTCCTGCGAGGCTGATGGTGCAGCCTGCATGGCACCGGCTGTCAGAGATCCGGAGAAGTTCCGAATTATCACCGCGAGGGGCTCCGTCGGCGTTTCAAAGGGCGATCGGTCTGACGGATGCAGGAGCTCAGACTTGTCAGGCGAAGGCGGAGTCACTGTCTGTTCACCTGAGTGGAGCACAAGAAGCGCATCCGGGCGATAGAACTCGGTTTCTCTTTAAGCATCTGCGAGATCTGTGGCAATCAGACAATAAACCAATCCGTTTCTGGCGATCGAAGACCCTCATCACAACCAATGTGCACCTTCCAGCAAGGACTGAGATATATCTACGCCGGTGGGCTCCAGGATCGGCTACATTCATCTGGTAGACGAGGGTGTTGGGCTTGAACCCCGGAGTACGCGCTCAATCTTTGTGCCCCAGGCCGAGATCCAAAGATCACGAAAGCATCGTCGATTTGAGAGCTGCACAAGGTGTCTCGAGGCCAGCATATGACAGTAGCCCATGCAGCCCTCCGAACAGGGCGCAGAAGCCCTCTGGAGGCCACGGAGATGACCTCCGACCACAAAGATTGGGAGCCGCCACCTGACGCGTGGTGCGTCGACGATGACGGCATGCACCGGTCTGAAACCACACCGACGAGCAGTCGACCTTGTTGAAACATTGACTGAGCTGGGAAGCATACTATCTAGTCCTGTCAGTAGCTGTATGAAGGCGGCGGCAACGTAGGGGCTCGATATGTCACGGTGGGCTACATACGCAGCGTCATCCATACCTTGAGTTGCAGCTGATGCCTTGAAGACTCACCACGGCAAAACAACGACTGCCGACTTACGCCCAAAATGCGACGCCATCCCCAATCCTCTTCCCGCCTTCCGGCCCATCGTCAGGGCGAGGGACACCATTCCAGCGACCACCATCAACAGGGTCGCAGTACAGCGAGAGCCCGTTCGGCGGAGGTATGGGCAGTCGGCCAAATGGCAGCGGATACAGCCAGGCTACGTACGATGTCGAGACGCAGAACGACGACAAGCTGGATGGGTTGCTGGGGAAAGTCAAGATACTGAAAGATGTGAGTAGCCTTCTGGAGAGAACAGGTGGGCTGTTGTGCCTGTTGCGGTCAGGGTCGGCCAGCGATCTGGCCAGCACCCTGGCCAGCTACAGCTGTCAGGATGCGCACAGCAACAGGGGACCCTTCATGCGGGAGGAGCGCAGCCTGAACCGCACTCGTCCGACCATGAATAGTAGAAAGAGATGCTGAAGCTCAATCCAGATTACTGTGGGAATAGGAGACGAGATCCGGGATAGCAATCTGCAACTAGGCAACATGGTGAGTCTTCCGGGCACTTTTCACGCTCGACACTCGGTCTTTCCACACTCCCGCGATCCTATTGCGTCGCTGCTCCTCCCCCCGACGAACCTCATCTGTGGATGCTTTACGCTCGCTAACCAACCAGAACGACGCGTTCTCATCCACGTCTACATTCCTCGGGGGCACGTTCCGGCGGATGACCAAAATGGCGAAACGGCAAGGCGGGACATGGTGCTACTTCATGGGCTTCCTGCTGCTTTGTATGTGGATCTTTGTCGTCGTCTGGTGGCTACGGAGATGAATGCCTTGCTCTGCGCTGGCGCCTACTACTTGTATGCGGAGGCCTAGCTGTCGGAGCATTCCAGAATGAGTTACGTAAACTCGACGCCTCACGCTCACCGAGCATGGACTTGTAGAAATGTCTGGAATCTGATCTGATCTTCCTTTGCTTCTGACGGCTTGGACTTTTGGACGGCGCTCAAGATGCCGCGGTGCACGAACAAGGGATGTGGACAGGAGTACAAGGAGGACAGCAATGCCGAGGGAGATTGCAGCTACCATCCCGGCGGACCGGTCAGTTGCTCAAGCACATGCCGACGAGTTGGGCATGGCTGATATGCGGACAGGTCTTCCACGAGGGTCTGAAGTCGTGGTGTGAGTCTTGGAAATGGTTCAATATGAGACACGAGTACTGATCATATCCCCAGCGTGCTGCAATGAGGTCAACAAGGCAAGCCAAAACTCTCCGTGTAGGGGGCAACACTTATCCTTTAGCCTGTACTCGAGTTCGACCAGTTTATGGCCATTCCTGTAGGTCCGGCATTTCCTCCATCAGACCCAGGCTGACCAGCGTTCTAGCCATGCACCAAAGGGAAACACTCATCAGAGAAGCCGCCAGAACCGGTCGCAACCGCTCAGAACGCCGTAGCGTCGTCATCTGCCGGTCCGACGTTCACGAGCGAGAACGGCGTGGAGACGTACGGGACCGCTACACCCGCCAAGGCGTCGTCTTCCAAGCCGGACGTGGCAGTCGCGACGGCTCCGCCTGCGCCAGAAGCGCCCAAAGTCGAGCACGAGGAAGACGACCTGTCGCTGCCTGTGCCGGACAATGCGCCGTGCAAGCGCATAGGATGCAAGGCTCGGTGGGAGGGCGAGGAGGTATCGCGAGGCGATGGACCGGCGGCCAAGTGCAAGTACCACCCGCAAGGAGTGAGTGACACCACACAAAGCAAGGACCGGGCGTCTGACCCTCGTAGGCTATCTTCCACGAGGGGTCCAAGGGGTACCTGTGTTGCAAGCGGAGAGTGCTCGAGTTTGACGAGTTCCTCAAGATTGAGGGATGTACCGAGGGGAAGCACCTCTTTGTGGGCCAGAAGAAGGACGAGGTAGGTGTCTCGGGCTGCCAGGACGGATACATGCTGATCTGACTAGCAAAAAGAAGAGGTGGTGTCCTGCCGGATGGACCACTACCAGACACCTCTGCAGGTCCATGTGTCAGCATTCGCCAAGGGGTGGGTGCAGAAGGCCTATATCCGGTGAATCAGGGCTGACGCTAGACAGAGCAGATAAGGAGCGGTCATCGGTCCTTTTCGAAGCGCAGCAGGTATGCTCTTTTCCCGTCTCTGACGTCCGCACCGTGCTGACTCCTCAGCTGCACCTGGACCTGTACCTGCCGCAGAACCGTCGGGTGAAGCGGTCTGTCACGCTGTACGGCCCGATCGAGCCTTCGGCCAGCACATTCCGCATCCTGTCGACCAAGGTCGACATTGTCCTGCAAAAGCCAGCACCGGCATCGTGGCCATTGCTTGAGCTGCCGCCCGCAGGCACAGAGCTGCCTCCAGGATACGCACTCACGTTCGGCGTCAGCGGCCGGACGGGTACGGTCGGAGGCAAGGAGATTGTCCTTGCGCCGGAAGAGCGGGCAAAGAGGCAGTGACCGGGGTATTTGTACCCATTTGCCCAGTACACGACTTATCGCTACAGTAGTACATGCATAGTCCGGCATCCAGCGCCGTGTGTCCGCCTTCGTGCCCCTCGGTTCAACGACAGCCACCACGACCCTGCGCTGATGCATCAGGCGGCCTCCTGGGCGATCTTATCCTTCTGCGCCTTGGTCTTCTCGTCCTCCTGTGCCTTGGGCTTGCCATCTTGCTCATCCCCATTCTGCTCTCTAAGCGTGCCGTCCCCGTCTGACCGCCGTCCCGTGTTCCGCTGTTTTCGTTTCTCCTCTTCGTCCCGGTCCACCAGCTGACGATATCCTGCCGTGTCAGCTCGACGACTATGGAAGCTCGAGGGCGTGCTTACCCTTGATACTGAGCAAGACCTCGGGTTCCTAGGCAACTGTTCAGCGACTACATCCCATGAAGCCCGGATGAGTGCTCACGTAGTCCTTCGGCAAGTCGGCAGTTCTGTAGACGGTAAATGCACCGGTAGGTTCTCTTCATTCAGTCCAGCTCGCAATACGAGCGCTGTCAGGCATCTACTGACTCACCCACGACAAGACACTCAATCTCGCAGATGTGATGCACCCCTTTCACGCGCAGCGCCGTGTACAGGTCCGTCGTGGTGATGCGATGTTTCTTCATCGTGCCTTCTAGCAGTCTACCCCGAAAAGCAATCACCAAGGGTGGCTTAGTGACCCATATACCGATCGTCTGCTCTGTCAGAATGCTGTATCGCGATCTCAGGGCCTTGCAATGCTCACATTTGGGAACGCAGCGCCGATAAACGACCTGCCAGCGAATCAGCTCTACCAGATCTTCGCCTCGTGCAGCTCCAACCCGAACCTACGTCAAAAACTGCCACACGATAAGCATCGTCAAGGCTATGAAGCCTTTGAGCAGCGATGTCCCATTAATAATACCGGCAAGCGTCTAGTGTGATCAGCGCTCTTGAAGCTGGGCGGTCGGTACGAGTAATAATGCCTACTGAGCCTAAGGCGATATTGACAATGGTGTCCCATAATGTCAAAGGGGCGACAGTGCGATTGGACGATATGCGGAGATAGAAGAAGAGCACCACGATAGCGATAGAGCCTATAGCGACGGGGTGCAGAATCGAGGAAGGCTGGTAGAAATCGCCTTCGTTCAATAACCCTAGGCCAAAGAAGTTGTCGCTCGTCGACGTCGTGGTCATTGCTGCGGAACGCCAGACAGACGGCGCCGTGCAGAACCTTGAACTGCTCTCAGAGCAGACGTTTTGAGCCGGGTCTACAGTCTCTCGCTGCGTCTTCTCTCTCAAATACTGCGCAGATTCAGGTGCCGTGACGCAGAGGCCCCGCTCGACCGAGACTGGGCGACCTTGGTCCGGTCTTCAAGCCAGGCACCGGAGCGCTGTCGGCGCGCTCGACAGGCACGATCTAGAGTGGACCGATAAACGCCGCTGGCAACACGCAGATCAGATGCATATTCTTCTACAGTTGTCGGAATGCATTGGAGCAGGTACACGAGCCTAGCCGTCCATGGCCTGAACGAGCTGGGCAAAGTAGCTGTCCTTCTTGTTTTTGAGGGCTTCGGGCGAGTCAAATTCGAGGACCTTGCCCTTGCCGAGGACAAGAATCTTATCGTAGTCCATGACTGTGGCGAGGCGGTGCGCGACAGTGAGGACCGTGCAGTGGTTCGGCAGGTTTCGGATGGACTGCTGAATAACCGCGTCGGTCTCAAAGTCGACCGAGGCGGTCGCCTCGTCCAGGATGAACACCTTGCTGTTCCGGACGAGTGCACGCGCGAGCGCCACCAGCTGCCTCTGGCCTTGGCTCAGGTTGCTGCCGCCGGCGGCCATCGGCGAGTCGAGCGTGAGCCGCTGAGGCGTCGCAGCGCCGCTGCTGGACGAGCCACGGGCGAAGCCGAGGCCCGAAGACTGCATCGCGTCGTTGAGCTCGGCGTCGTCGTGGTCGCCGAAGGGGTCGAGGTTGTACCGCAGCGTGCCGGACAGGAGGACAGGGTCCTGCGGGATGATGGTCACGTTGGACCGCAGAGCGTGCAGGTTGATGTTCTCCGTCATGACGCCGTCGATGCGCACTGAGCCAGTCGTCGGGATCAGGCGCAGCAGCGCCAGCGCGAGGGTCGACTTGCCGCTACCTGTGCGACCGACGATACCGACCTTCTCGCCCGACTTGATCGTCACGTCCAGGTTGTCCAGCACGGTCGGGCCGTCCTTGAAGTACTTGGCCGACAGCTTGTCCAGCACGATCTCGCCCGACGTCGGCCACGATGCCGGCGGCTGCTTCTCCTTGACGGGCGCGGGCTCCTGGTCAATGACGAGGTAGTCCTCGATCCGTTCGACCGAGTTGCCCTGGACCTCGAGCTCATTGACCATTCGGACCCACCAAAGGATCATGCTCGAGAACGCAATCGCTTGCGAGAGAGCGAAACCGGTCGTCGAGGCATCGAGTCGGGGGCCGTACACCAGGAACGCAGCAAGCAGCGTGGCGAACAGGCTGCCCAGCATGTCGATTCGGACAGTGACCCATCGGTTCAGGCCATAGAACGCCGTGGCCGACCGCGTGTACTTGTCCGCCTTGAGCTTGGCCTGAGCGCGCAGCTTCTCCTGTGCGCCGTATGCTCGAATCGAGACGATACCATTGATAGCGGCCGAGAAGTGGCTGAAGAGCGGCGACTTGGCGTTGGACATCTCTCGCTTGACGGCAAGCTGGCTGTGGATGTACAGCTCGCCGAGGATTCCACCGACCACGCCGATGATCTGCACATCAGCATTGTCCGAAGCCAAGAGCAGGCACACTCACGACCGCAGGGATGGAGAAGATCGGGACGAGGCCGACGACCAGAACAAACTTGATGACCAGGCTGATGGTCGTCTCCGCCACACCTGCAAACGTCTGCCTTGTCAGCGGGGGGCCTTTACGGCCTTGGCCCATTCGTACGCACATCTGTGAAAGGCCCATCGACGTTCTTGATATCCTTGGTGAACCGGCTAATGATCCGGCCGACTGGGGTCGAGTCGAGGAACCGGATGTAGCTGCCAAAGATATAGTTGACAAGCTTGCGGTGGATATCTCTGCTAGCGCGGAGCGAGCCGAGGTTGAAAATGATAGTCGTGACCGAGAAGGCGACCAGGCCGATGAGGACGAGGACGAGGTACATGCCGAGCCAGAACGGCACGGATACGTCTTCCGGATTAGGCGTCTCGTTGTACGCCCGGGCCCAAAGACCGAGCCAGTACGTTTCGAATGAGATGAGCGCCTGCGAACCGGTCAAGAGGCCAAAGTAGATGCTCCAGAAGAACGGCCCGCCGAACATGCTGGCGAACCGTCAGCACCGTCTCACGACTCAATGGGGCTATGACTTGCCTGAAGAACCTGATCATAGCCGCGCGGGAGATACGGCCTTCGGCCTTCTCCTCGTCCTTGATGAGCTTGGCGGCAGGCTTCTTCTCCTCCGCCGCGGCAGCTTGCTCAGGACCGCCCTTCTTCTTCTCTTCTGCGACTTCGGTCTTGTCGTCAGAGTCGCCGTCCGAGAGGTAGCAGTCCTCGACGGGTCCCGCGGATCGAACGGATCCATCGCTGTTGAGCGTGACCATGTAGTCGGCCATTGGCGCGGCAAGGTGGACGTGGTGGGTCTGCGAGTCAGCCATAGGAAGCATAGTAGATAAAAGCTCGGACATACGACAAGAATGACAGTCCGTCCTTTCATGAGATCCGAGTGGAAGAGGTTGTCGATAATGTGTCGCGAAGTGAGCGTGTCCAGTGCCGAGAAGATATCTAATTTCAGCGCGGGCTAGGCTTCAAGAACCCACCGTCGAGGAGCACGACCTGCGAGGGGCTGTAGACCGCCCGAGCAAGCGTGACTCGGGCTTTCTGACCGCCCGAAAGGGTAACACCCTGCTCGCCGAGCTCGGTCGAGTCGCCGTCGTCGAGGATCTTAAGGTCCGGCTCGAGACCGCACCCCCAAATGGTCGCGTTGTATCGCTCGGCGTCAAAGGGCTCGCCGAACAGAATATTCTCCTTGATCGTCTCGGACAGACACCACGACTCTTGCGCCGCGTACGACACACCGCCTTCTCGCGGCAAGTGGAAGAAGGAGCCCTGTTGAGGGACGAAGTGGAGCTCGCCGATCAAAGCCTGACTTGTTAGCACGCGCCGACTGTAAGTGACTCACCTTCAACAGGGACGATTTTCCGCTGCCGGTCGGGCCGGTGATGAGGTTGATCTTGCCCTTGACGAACGTGACGTCCGGCAGGTGCAGCTGGAAGTCGGGCGAGTCCTTACCGGACTTGGATCCCCAGCTGAAGCTAGCGTCCTTGAGTCGGATCAAGCCGTTCTGCTCCGCCTCGATCTGCTCGGGCGTCTTGATGGATGCGATCCGCCCCTCCGAGAACTCGTCGACCATCTCGCTCTGTCCAATTAGCGCCGTCCTTCCAGAACACACATACCGTGTGCAGGAAGTCGTCGATTCGGTTGAGCGCGACGTAGGCGGTGACTTGCGAGTTGACCAGGTAGAAGACCATGCCCATGACGCCCTTGAGCAGCTCAAACACCGTCATACTGGAGAAGACTTCCATCAGCGCTAGTTTCCGGTCAACACTCACTGGCAGAGGCGGTAAGCTCTTTCTTCTGAACGATGGTGTAGACGGCCAGGGTGATCGCCATGGTCATAATCGGGATCACGTTCGTGATAATGTTGGTGGCGCTGAGAGCGGTCAGCGATGCAACTCAAGCAGATGGCAGGACGGGCGTACAGGTATGCGAGACGCCTCTTCCAGATGAGGTTCAGCTCCGTCTCCCGCTTGTCGGAAATACGGCTCTTCATCCTCTCCTCCCACGCGAACATCTTGAGCATGCGCAAAGCGCCTACAGCCTCAGTGACGACGTCGATTCGACTGTCGGTCTACCGGGAGTCAGCCACACCGTATGCAGCGCATGTCCAAGATGACTGACCGCGGCCATTCGCTGGTTTTGGTACTTAGCGCTCAGACCCGTGAGCATGCCCGGAGCGGGAAGGGTGATCAGGATGCAGAAGACGCCGACAAAGGCGCTCCAGCTGAGAACCTTGTACAGGAAGACGATGCACAGGACGACCTGGATCGGAGCGAAGACGAGCACCAGGGGAATGTCTCGGCCTTCGGTGATCGACTCGACATCGGCCGCCATGAGGACGTTGATCTTGCCGGCGAGACCTTGCTGCGGGGCGGCCACGTCCTTAGGTTCGCCAGCAGCCTTCTTGCCATTTCCGTTCGCCTCAGCGGCGAGATCGCTCTTATCGCCGTTGATCCCCTCCTGAGCCATCGCCTCCTGAGCGACTTCACCGGCGGGGCCGTTGGCGGAATCGGTGGCCGCTTCGACCGTGATGGCCGGCACGAGGTGATTGGCCGGAGCGTCATCTTCCTTCTTCTCGTGCTCCGCCGTGGCGTCCTTCATACGCAGGCGAAGCGAGTGGTCGAAAAGCAGCTGCGTAAGGATCGCCTCCGAGCGGACCAAGCACCGAGTCATGACAAAGATGTAGTATTGGATGGACAGCGAGCCAACGAGAGGGCCTGATGCGTAAGTGGCTACACACCATACCGTTGAGCCGGCCACATACCGACGAAGAGCAGGCCAATCCAGAAAATGGGTCGCAGCTTAGCCTCCTGCCCGTCCGTTTCGAGGTAGCTGTAGGGGTCAGAGCAGGTTTCTCATCCATGCAGATCTCACGTACGCCAAGAGGCGGTTGATGGCAATCGATCCCGACATTTCCGCGCCCGAGGCTATCACGCACATTATACCTGATAGTCAGGATGTGACCCAATGCTTGTTCTGGCGGACACCTACAGGTTGTGAGGAACTGCCACCGGAACGCCGACAGGATAAGAAGACCCAGATGCCTGCGCTTCTTCCCTGCCTGTTTGCGCTTGTACGGGTCCATGTTGCCGACGTGAAGCTGCACGTCAGTCGATGTCCTCTACGCGAGGCTCTCACCTTGTAAAGGTGATCTGCGCGGTCGTAGTCTGCCAAGGGGTGCTGGTCGTCAGCGTCATTACGCCCAGAATCACTCACGAATTCCTCGTAGGGCAAGGAGGGCACCTTCCACGCGCGCCAGACGAGACCGGTCATGAACTCGTAGAAGATGTAGAACAGCAGCGGCGCCGTCTGTTCGGGGTGAATATCCTGGTTGGGTGTCGGGTTAAGCGGGTCGGCGGGCGTGTACGTCCTCGGGCGGATGAGAGGAATGAGCACCGCCACCGTGAAGAGGAGCGCGAGTCGTGCCCAGGTGTTGGGATTCTGGATATCCATGGGCGAGAGGTACGTCGTGAGGATGGGCCAGATGTCGCGGTACGCGTACAGAGCGAAACCGAGCAGCAGGAGGACATCAAGATGCGCAATGATGTGCCTCCTGACAGGCGTTGCGGGCTTCAAGGACAGCAACAGCGTCGAGAAGATCAAAGCGTAGGTCTGCGCATCAGCTCTGCTTCCGAGACCTCGAACTCACGTAGAACGCGCAAGCGCCAAACTCGCCTAGCTCGAGGGGGGAGTACTGGTCCAGAGTGGACTTGTCATGGTGTCCCTTGTGCTCCTTGTTCTTGTGCTTCTTCTTCCGGCGCTTGAGAATGTCGACGTCCCAGCCGGACACCGTCTCCGACGGGGCCTCAGCCTGGATCGCCGCCCAGATGCTCAGGCCGAGCAGGGCAGCGATACAAAGGGTCCGAAGGACCTCGAGCGCGAAGAGGACCGAGCCCGCGTCGCGCAGCGACCGCACGTGATGCCTGAAGTCGGAGGCGAACCCTCGCGACGGCATGACCGGCGGAGGTGCCGGCGGAGCAGTCTCGTCGGCCGCGGCGTCATCTTCGTCGTCGACGATATCAACGGGCTCGTATTCACCCCGGCGAGACACCAGCTTTCGCAGGCCGCGAACCACCTTCGGCACGAGGTAGCTCAGCAAGAGAATGGCGAGCGAGGCGAGTACCAGAACAGGAAGCAGCAGCAGATTTTCAGAGAAGACGTAGTGCGGGGGCCTGCTGCAGATCAGCCCATGGTCTGACCGCTTGTTACGCGTGGCCTGACGACTCACTTGGTCTTGTGAGCGAGGATGACCTGCTCGGCGGTCGCGTCTACCACCGACAAGACGGCTTGCGCCTGCATCATGGCTGACAGCTGGTCAAAGTGCCTAGCTGAGCACAAGCAGTGATGAGCCGAGAGCGAGGTGCTACTAATGTATGATCAGGTAGAGATGGGAGAGACAAGATGAGTGGACCGGGAAATGTTTCTATTTTCTGTCTTAGCACGCTGCGGATCCATGTGGACACGCTTTACGGCACGAGAGATAGCCAACTCGGATTACCCTGAAGAATCCTCTCTCCGAGATGTGCAGGCTAACGAGCGGTCTATGCAGCGCAGCAGGGGCGGGTCTGCCAGTGAATAGCAGACGCAACTGTCCCCCCACGCTTTTACACCGCTGCAGGCGCATTCCACCGAAGCCTAGCTGTCAATGCCTCATCCGCAGTCGAGATAAGTTGACCCCTCGGATCCGGTCTCGGTCAGCGCCGAGGCCGAGTGAGTGATCAGGCACGGAAGCCACCATGTGCGCACGCGCGAATCAGCATTGCTGCAAATCTACAATACATCTGGAGCTACTGTATCTAGCATGTTGGCGCGCGAGTCTGAGTCTATGCAATGGACGGGAGCAAGGGAGACGATGCTATAGAAAGGATACCCTCCATCCCATTGTTTCGAGTCGCAGGCAGACCATTGCCGTTCGGCGTACCGTGTGCGACGCCGTTGGGCTGCCGACCGGCAGCGGCGGCGGAAAGCTTGGAAGTGACAAAGTGCTTGATCTGCGGGAAAACGTTGTTCAGCACGTCCACCACCTTGGCCTTCTCTGTCTCTCGTCAGCAAAGGTGTGAGAGCCTAGCACAACTGCACCCACCCGAGGTGAAGATCTTGTCGCCCAAGCGCCTCTGCAGTCTCTCTTCGCCAAGGATCGGATGCTCAGACGGCACATAAATGCGGTTGTTCTGTCATATCAGCACCTTGACAACATGCATAAAGACACTGGTCGAACATACCTGAGAGAACCACCCCTTCCGCGCCTCATTCGCGGGGTCCGGTCGGACGAGGGAATGCATACCCGCAACTTGGACAACAGCCTTGACTTTCCGCTCGACATCTGGCAAATCAGTTCGCGTCTCCATCCGGCCCCATGAGGATAGCTCACCTCGCGAGTTGATCAAGTCCATCAGTGCCGCACAACCAGTTCCCAAGCCAATGAAGACCACATTCTCCGCTTCTGACAGCCTAAGCGATGTCAGCACTTTGGCATCGCTTTTGCAAACCCAAACTGACTCGACGTAGTTGTCCCAGATGTATCGAAGAAGCTTTGCCTGCTTATCGTCGCCAGCTTTGGAGACCATCCTTGGGCGTTCTGACAGCTATTTCACGTCAACCACGCCCCGCCGTAAAAGCTGCTCAGTCCGCCTCACAGGATCGAACGCGGTCGGGATCTGCTTGAGAATGTTCACGTCGATGATGTTGTAGCCTGACGAGTTGATCCACTCGACGACCGTATCGCTCGTGTCCAGCAAGTAGCTGTTCTCCAGGTGGACATTGACCGTGGCAGCGCCCTCCGTCTCCACCCGCAAGTTCCCGCTGACCTGGTCAGTTTGCAATCCTCGTCGTGCATACCATCTACTCACAAGTCGTGCACAAAGACAACAAGCACGCCTGTCTGGCCAGCCTCGTACACACTCTCGCTGTTCGTCGTCAGCACAGAACCGGGCAGACCGGCCGAGCACCTCACTTGCATATGATTTGGCCACCAAAGGCCTCTTCAAGCTCAGGCGCTGCCAAGGGGATCTGGAACAGGTTGTGTTTTGTGAACATGTGGTGCGCGCGATGAATTTTGAGCAGGTCTTGTCACGTTAGCAGGACCCTGACTCGTGCCGCGCTCTGAACTCCTCACCGGGAATGGCGACGATCGAGTTGATATCGTCAACGCCGGTCGCTGCGTCGGGTCAGCACAGCACCGATAACCCAGCAGTTAGACCCACCCTCTGGCGGCTCGCACGCCTTGAGGTCGATATTCTTCCAGTACTTGCTCTGAACCTTGGCAACCTGCCACATGACCTCTGTCGCGATCTCCGAAGCCACGAGCGAGCCGAGTTCCGCTGGCGTCTCGCCCAGCAGGACCTGCGCCACAGCGAGCGATGACTCGGAAATGGCGTTGAGGTTGTATCCACCCTGAGCATGAGATCAGCGACACTCGTTGAGCTGCTGGGTCCGAACCCACCTCGAGGGCGACGACGACCTTGCCGCCAGCAAGCGCACACAGCATATGGGTCATGTGGCCGTACGCCGCCGGAGTAACCTTGCAACCTCCGAGAGTGTCGCCCTCGGCGGCATCAAAGCCAGCCGAGATGATCACCAGGTCGGGCGCAAACTCGTACGCGATCGGCATGATGATCTTCTGAAACGCGTAGATGTAGTCGGCGTCGCCGAACCCTGCGCACGGCCATGGGATGTTGACCGAGCTGCAATTCGTCAGGTCTAGAAGCATACGCCGGCTGAACAAACGGTGACTCACGTTCCCTCGCCGGCACCGATACCGACCATGTCTAGGGCGCCAAAGTCGCTTGTCGGGTAGAACCTGCCGCCGTCGTGTCGGTGGATCGACATATACAGTACGCTAGGGTCGTCCCAGAACGCCCGTTGCGTTCCGTTTCCGTGGTGCACGTCCCTGTCCGCTCGTCAGCCACCATGCCGAAGACGACGCGAGGGTGGGGCACTCACCAGTCAAGGATCAAGACCTTCTTAGCGAGACCCAAGCGCTGGACCTCTTTCGCCGCCACGGCGACATTGTTGAAGAAGCAGAATCCCATGTGCTCGTCTGGCTCGGCGTGGTGGCCAGGCGGACGGACGATGGCGAAAGCGTTCCGCACTTCTCCGCTGCAAACTGACGTGCACGCCTGGATAACACCACCGCACGACAACCTGGCGCACAGGGCGGTCTGCCGACACACATACAGCGACAGCTGTTCGTAGTAGTTCTTCGAGTCCTGGATCATTTGATCTGTCATGACTGCAGACGTCAGTCTGCGTGCCAGGTACCCGCTTTTGAAAGCGCTTACACTCCGTGCCCTGGACTTTGTCCCAGTGGTCTGCGGCATGGACGAGCGCCACCTGCTCTTCTGTGACCTCCTTGATGGGCAACTGCTTCATCCGCTGGGTAAGGCCCGCGTCGCGCATGCGCGTGAAGATACGCTTGATCCGCATGGGCTCTTCGGGGTGCCCGTCGGCTGACGCCTCGACCTCGTCCCGGGTCGGCACGTATCCGTCTTGACAGTGCATGAGCATGTTCTTGTCGTAGATGTATCCCGTACGAGCCATCATCGGTGTCTTGTCGCTGACAACAGGGCCGCTAGGGCCTGCCGAGGGGCGCTGGCTGCCAACGATGAATGGCGAGTCCGAGTGTCGCGATGGGCCAGGGATCGGCGCAAAGATGTCTTGAGGAGGCTGAACCGGCGCCGCAGCTGATGCGCTCGATGTCGAAGCTCCCTGTGCGGCAGGTGCAGCGAATCCATTCGAGGTTGCTGCAGTTGTGACCGGAACGGGGAGTGCGGTGGCAGCATCCTGGGACACTGAAGCGGGGGCAACGAGGGCAACAGGTGCGAGAGGCGGGGCAGCGGCGGGAGCCTGGGCCCCGGCGTCGTCAACTTCCATCACTTGCCCGTCTACCTTGGCCGAAGGGGCAGAAGCGGGTTCGAAGCCTGTAGTCGCGGCATGTGATTCGGTAGCCATAGATGTCGACTGCGCCTCGGCTAGAGTCTGCTCAACCTCCATAGCATCGCTCGCCTGCTGCGCCCCATTGGCCTGGTTCGTCTGCACTACCGAGCTGGATCCATTCGTATCTGTAGCGGACGTCGCGGCCGTTACAGCTGGTGTAGCCGTGGTCGTAGCGTCAGCCACAGCCGGCGCCTCTCGGTCCGGAACCTCCTGGACAGTGACTGCCGGAGCGGCATGAGCTCCTGAGCCGGTGTCGACGTCCATAGCGAAGCTGTTGTGTGATTGTAGGAAGATTCCGCAGGACTAGCGATACCAAGTCAAGAAGGATGACGGTGGATTGGTGCGACCGTTTCAAGAATGACTCCTGCGAGAAGGTCGGGAGATGAAAGGAAGTCGACAAAGGAAACAAGCGGTCGATTGCCCAAGGCTGAACGGTTTGTTTCTGCAGCAGTTCTACCTGGTCGTCTTGGATGCGCAAGCAGTCTGTGAACTTTTCTCGAGCGTCGACTACTTCTACGTGAGGAGCCGGAGTTCACCAGCTACTCTGTGCAATGACCCGCAACAACAAAGATCACGGATATATCCGATCCGCCCATCTTAGGTACCTTCCTGCTGTCTAGTCTGTCGAGTCTGTTCCTCCTATGCATAGATCGCGAGTGTCGAGCACCTCTAGGCTCGCTCAGTCAGCTCGGCCTTCGTCCGACATTGGTCACTGATAGGCAGGCAACAACAGAGATATTAACTACGTCTGGCTTTCGTGGCAGCGCCGCAAAGGCTTGTGGCGAATTGGTCGGGCTATGCCATACATCCATCCAGCGCTGCGACGAGCCGCAAGCGGTGGCGAACTACGGACGGCAGAAGGGAAAGATCGAAAACGAAGGGATAGGTATCCAGAACGAGACTCTCTCTGCGGGCATGTACCCATGCGCGAGGTCGAGTGCCCGGAGGGACAATCGGGGAGGGGGACGAAGGGGCCGACACTACTGTTACACAGACCTCTCCCCTCGAGACGACTGATTAGGGGTGTGTGAAGAAGAGGGGAGAAGCGGGAACCCAAGAGGTGAAGGTGGAGAGGGCGATTAAGCCTTCTTGGCGGCCGCGACCTTCTTCTTGGGCGCGGCGGCGGCCTTCTTGGGCGCAGCCTTGGTGGCGGCGGCCTTGGCTACAGTGCATCAGCGCCAGGCTTATGTTCTAGAGAGGCTGCGACTGACCGGCAGGGGCCTTCTTGGCCGAAGAGGTCTTCTTGGCGGCGGGGGCGGCAGCCTTCTTCGCGGGGGCCTTCTTGGCAGCGGGCGCAGCGGCCTTCTTCGCGGCCGCGGGCTTAGCAGCAGCGGGCTTAGCGGCCGTGGCGGGCTTCTTAGCGGGCGCGGCCTTCTTCGCGGCGGGGGCGGTGGCCTTGGGGGGAGCGTTCTCCTTGCCGGCGGCGGGCTTCTGCAGACGGGATCAGTATCGTTGGCGCAGCTGCTTCTGCCGCCACACTGACCTTGGCGCCCATCTTCACTCGGCCACCGATGCCCTTGGGGAGGTTGAGGTCGCCCTTCTCGGATCCTCGCTTGATCGCGTTCGAGAGGTTGTTGACGTTCGCGGCGGCGGACATGTCAAGCTTGTACTTGTCGGCCAGGAACCTGACGTGTCAGCCGCGGCACTGGACGAGGACAAGGGCAGACTTACTTCTTGATGGTCGGGCGGGAGACACCGGCTCGGGCCTCCTCGGGGTGGGCCTTGATGCACTCCTGTCGATAGGTCAGTATGAGCCGTCAAGCGATATGCATGCGCTGCAGTCGTGCGGATGAGGGGGTCGGCACATGGAGCTGAGACAGCGAACACAGGTGTTGAATCGCCAGCCAGGGATCGTTCAAACGGAACGACTCGCTGCGGCGGGGGTGCAGATGCGGGACGCGTCGGACCAGGCGTCTGCCGCAGCGACGACGACGAGCATCGCATCGCTGCCGATGTCCGGACTGACCGCCATGCATGCATGACTGCTCCCGGCCAATGACGGCGAGAGCGGACTGCAACAATCGCATCCTCGAAGCTTGACAGGAAGGCGACGCGCCCGGCGGGTGTTTGCATCCCGTTCCTGATGATCCGCGGTTTGGCGTAAACAAAGGGCCTCGGCCCTGTCCAGCGCATCCGCCTGACCTTGCGTGCATGCACATGCGCGATGCATCCGGCTGAGCATGCACGGAAACCCGGTCCCTGCACGCACGAGAGGGCCGAACGGGAAGGCGGAACGCGCGCAAACACGAGCGAAAAGAGACGAGGCGAGGCGGGAAACCCGGACCCGGGATGTTTACTCACCTGGACCATGGCGAGGAAAGTGGGGTGCGAGGCGGGGGCCTTCTTGGCGGGAGCAGCGGTCTTCTTGACGGGGGCCATTGTGATTGATGTGGGTTGCGCTAGGGGTCGCTAAGAGTCTGCTAGTGCAAGGGAAACGAGGGGGACAGAAATCGAGCGGCGAAGGGGAGAGTGGGCGGGAACGGCGGCAGAGGGGGAAGAGCGATTCTGTCAGCGCGCTTCTTTAGGCAGGGCATGAGGGGGAGGGTCAGAGGACCTCGGAGGAGCCTCTGTGCCCGTTAGGGATACTCACGAACAAGTGGAGAGCTGAAGTTGAGAAAAGAGTCAAATCACAGATGTGGTGGGGAGAAGAGAACAGGTGAGCCCGGGGGACCGCTGGCTTAAACGGTCGGGCGGGCGGGCGGTCCAGAATCCGGATCTCGCGGCAGGTCACGTGACAGCTCCTCCAAACAATCCCCTTTTTCGCCGGACCTTTTCGATCATATCATGCATCAAGAACCACCGTTCGATGCATGAGACCCTCTTCCTACCTTCTATTATGCATGCATGCTTACTACCTCCTGATAAGACAACGAAAACGGCCAAAAACACCAGATCAATTTGATTCCGTTGGTCAGCCCCGTCAGCTGCACGCAAATGCCGCGGGATTATCGTCATCCCATCGACCGCTGTGTCGTTGGAGCTGGACCCCAGTGATAAAGGTAGACTGACGGTCGCGAATGGTGGCAGCGCTGACGGGTCGCCTCGTCATCTTGCAGCTGGAGCTTGTGCAGTGGGTCACTCTTGGATGCGTGACGGACATCGCAAGCATCGCGCGAGTCCCGCCGAAAGAATCGCCCATTCCGCTCACCCTCCGGATGGTCTACAGTCTGTCTTGCCATTACACTGCGGGAGTAGCTCAAGCTGGAAGTCCTCTAGCACCTCTGCATGCCGTCTACCATGTGCCTCCTCCCGTATGGAAAGGCTCTTGTCGACTTAATAAGCCGATGACCACCGGGTCGTGCTAGCCTTCGAAAGGGCAAACCGCCACAAAAGTGGCAGTGGGCGTCCATCCTTTTCAGCTGGCTTCCAGCCTTCTCACACACGCCCATCGACAGTGGCTAGAATCCCAGGACGAGCTCTGCGGTCCCAAATTTCGGTTGACTCTTTTCAGAAACCGCAGAATCGGTTCACGACACAATGTAGACATCAAGCCTCTTCGAAACATCCTGACGTTTTTGAGTTCAGCTGATATCGCCCGACTTATCTGCAGACAGGCTGTTTCAATGCCCCTGAAACTTGGTATACACTATCTCTACATGCTAACGAAGCGGAAGCCGTGCAGATTATGACCCGAATCACGCTCTGAGGTCGCATCAGCAGCGACATTATCTCGAATCGCGCCCTGTAAAGGCCGAAAACAGGACGGGTGAACCACTTGAGTGGAGGTATGTTACATAAGATTGAGGTACGGTGTCAACAAAGGGTCCCGGCACGGAATTCGCCACGCAACGGCATGCAGGGTGCTGGCAAGTGGCAAAACAAGCCAGCGGAGATCTCTTAAACCTACACGTCACCGTTCCATCGGCGATATCGTATGTGGCACTTCCGCCTACCCGTGTCGATCTATCAAGTCCTCCCTTTAACCTTACCCCACGCGGAGGTGGAGGTGGACCAGATTTTGAGGCCAAGGGCAATGTTCATGAATGAGCGGTGTCTGGACATCAGCCACCATGTCCGAGATCAGCAAGAATCCCGCCAAGCAGGACAAGTCTGCGAAGAAGGACAAGAAGGACAAGAAGCGGAAGAGGGAGGAGAAGCCGGCTGCCGAGACGATCACGCCAGCGCCTGATACTGGTGCCGGTCTCTCGCTCTTCGGCGTCAAGAAGGATGAGCAGCTGGACGACCTCTTCGGCAAGAGCGTAAGCCCTGGCGCCCGTCGTCCTTCCGACGTAATACTGAACAGACTAGGCTGTCTTCGCTGCGCAGGTGCCTAAACCGGTCGCGCCCGTAAAGCGCCCCGTCGAGAAGGCCGAGGCGTTGCCGCTGCCGGACGGCACGCGGAAAGCGAAGAAGCTAAAGGCGGCCGACAAGGCTTCCGAGCAGCCAATTGCCTCTTCATCGAAGCAGTCGTCTGTCAAGGCCGCTGTGGAGCCTGAAGATGCCGACGAGGACGATGACGACGCTGAGGATGGCGAGGACGGGGACGAAGATGAGGAGCTTGACAGCGACGCTGTCTCTGAGCTATTGCACGAGAGCCTGAAGCCGAAGAAGGACAAAGGCAAGAAGAAGGCGTCTCGGACGAAGTACGTGCCCGAGGGCGAGACGCAGGCGGACCGAGACCGCCGGACGATCTTTATCGGTAACTTGCCGCTAGAGTGCGCAAAGTCCAAGGTGGGCGGAGTGTCTGCGACATGTGATGGTTGTCAGCTGACGTGCCAGTCTGCGCTGCATCAGCTCAAGAGCCACATTTTGACCTTCGCGCCGGGTGCGAAGATCGAGTCGGTCCGGTTCCGGTCCGTCGCGTTCGCGACGCCTACGGCCCCGGCACCCGTGGACACGACGAAAGAGAACCCAGAGCAGGCGGCGGACAAGCGGGTTAAGCGGGAGCAGGGCCGCGCCGCCGCGTGGAGAGCGCAGCAGGATGCCCTTGCGGAGGGAGGGCGTGCCGCAGAAGAAGCAGACAATGCCAAGTCGTTCTTGGACGCCAAGGGCAAGCGCAAGGTTGCGTTCATCAAGAAAGACGTGAGTCCCGCTGTTCCAGCCATATTGCATTGCTGAACGTTCACAGTTCCACTCGGAGGTGGAGTCGTGTAACGCGTACATGGTGTTCGCGCACCCTGCGCCCGATCGCCCGAGCAACGTTGCGCCTATTCTTGACCCGTACGAGGCTGCCACCAAGGCACAGGCCGGGAACGGCTCGGTCTTCATGACGCGGACGATCCGCGTCGATTCGGTGCGATTGCCGGCGTCAGCGGCGCTCAAGGACGCCAAGACTGCGCTCGCGAAGCGAGACGCCTGGCTGCCAAGTGGTACGGACCCGAAGAAGAGCGTGTTTGTTGGTGGGCTGGACTACGCGGCCAAGGAGGAAGACCTGCGTGTGTTCTTTGAGGAACTGGTCAAGAAGGAGAAGGGCGCGCCCAAGCGCGGCGAGGACGGGGAGGCGCGTTGGGTCACCGGCGTCAGGCTGGTCAGAGACAAGGAGACTCAGATTGGCAAAGGCTTCGGATACGTCCACTTTGTCGTGAGTGCTCTACTGCTTTGGCATCCGGTTCTGGGCGATGCTGACCGGCAGGACCGGGAATGTGCCGAAGAGATTCTCGCATTGAGCGCGTCATCTGAGACACGGATCAAGTTCGCCAAGAAGCCATTGCGCATTCAGCCATGCAAGACGCTTCCTACCGCCAACTCCCGGGCGTCTGCCGGTCCCGCTGCCGCTAAGGCTGACAAGCCGGCGCGGACATACATTTCGCCGGCGCTGGCGCCAAAGGGCAACCCGCAATTGGGCGAGAAGCTCAAGGATTTGTCCAAGGACGAACGCAAGGCGGCCAAAGCGTCCGACGCGGACCGACAGGCGCGCCGGCTGGCCAAGAAGAAGCTTCGCCATGCGATGGCCAAGGAGGACAAGGGCGCGGTCAAGCTCGGCCCCGCCAGAGGTGACAAGGATAAGGGCAAGAAACTCGCGGGCGGCAAGAAGTCGCGCGTCAGGAGCGACAAGGCGTACAGCAGGATGAAGGGGACCAGGCAGGCGTAGCTAGTCAGCTAGACCAGATCTTGACTGGATGTACCATAACAGTTCTTTACGTTGACCACGATATTGGGTGCCGCGTTCCTGGCCGAAATCGCGTCGGGCTTTTATCTCTCGAAAAGTGTCCGTCTGAGAACTGGTTCCTACAGCTCGTCGAACGTGCATACCTGCTGCGGCACGTCCGTGGAACCATGGCGTTCCGGTCAAGTTCGCCTTCCTCGCCGTCGCGAATGACAAAGGCCCAATTTTTCCGCGCTCGGTCCCCGCCGACAGCCGCCGCCGCCGGCGGGAGCGGGAACGGAGCCGGCGGCGGCCACCATGACAACAACAACAACAATAAATACGGCGGCAGTACTTTTTCTCGGGGCGGAGGTCGAATCTTGGGCGACATTGCATCCGGCAGCAGCAGTATGGGGCCAAGGGGCGATCAGGGCTATGCGTCTTCGGTTGGGACGCTGGGACACACCCCAGAACTGGAAGACCATCCGGCGGTCCTTCGCGACCCGAGTGCACCGCCGCCCTCGTCCCGGAGTCAACCGACGGCGATGTATGCTTCCGCATCGTCAACACACTTCGACGCCATGATGCAGAACGGCGTGGCTGGACCATCTTCGGCTCCGGTCGGGCGGAGACAGCAGTCGGAACGAAGCTCAGATGGGCCCATCACGCCGCATGCGCCGTACACCGAAACGTACGGCGACAAGCCATTGCCCCGGATCATCGGCACCGATGGAGCCAGCACAGAAGACGGGATCGGGTCCGATGCAATGGATGGGCATGCAGGCGGCGACAGCAAGAGCGAGTGGGGCGGTGGTGGTAGTAGTAGTAAGGGCGGGATGGCCGATGGGTCAGACGAAATGCTCCTCACGCTTCTGGCGAGTCAGGCTGCTGTCGACTGCGAGCAGCTGCCTCTCGGCGGATGGGAGGAGGTCGACGCTTGGAAGAAGGTGTGTCTCTCGACCGCAGCGCAGTGGCCAGATGCTGAACAGAGCGACAGGAGCTGTCACTTCTCTCGACGCGGCTGTCTTCGCTAGTCGCACGGCATCAGCGAGAGGTCAAAATCTTGACAGCGGCGCGGACACTGCAAAAGCTCAATCATGCGAATAAGCGCATGTCGAAGCAGACCCTGGAGAGCCTGGAACAATCGGAGAAGCGGGTCGAAGCGGCAGAAAAGGCAAGCCCGGTCTTTGTGACTGTTGATGGCCTTGCTGACTCTGGCAGGAGGTCCTGGTGCTGCGCGACAGGGAATCGGGCCTTCGAAGACGGCTGAACGAGCACTGGGCGGGCGTCATGGCGTGGGAGGTCCGGCGACTAGGGCGGATCTCTGCCGAGGCGCAGGACCGGCTCGAGCGACAGACACAGTTGGTCACGAGCGCCAAGGGCAAAGAGCGGGAAGCGGTCGCTCAGCGGGCGGAGGCGGTCGCGCAGGTTGCGCAGCTCGAAGCGCAAGTGGGTACACACCGCAGCAAGGTGACCGAACTTGAAGAGATTGTCCTCGAGATGGGACGGCGCGAGCGCGCGCTCGAGCAAGACATGCAGCAGGCCGATCGGGCAAAGGCCGAGCTCGTGAGAGAACGAGACGCGCTCGCGGAGCGAGTTGCCGCTTTGGAGCGGGACAAGGGCGCGACAGTCGACGCTGAGCGCCGCCGGTTCGAGCAGGACCGCGAGGCGTGGGCGGCTGAGAAGCGCGACCTCATGGAGAAACACTTCGCTATGGCCGGAGAGCGCGAGCGGCTTCTTCAAGAAGGTGTAGCCAGTCCGAAAGACAAGGAAACGATGGAGCAAGTGCGCGCCACACTCAGCCAGGTCCTCGGGCGGAGTACGGTCATTCGCGATCACGAGCTCGTTGGCGCGGTCGACCAAGTCAAGAGCGCTGTTGAGCGCCGGGATAAGGACCTTGCGAGCCTCAAGGCGGAGATGCGCGAAGTGACGGCCGGTCTTGAGGAAGAGCTCCGAAGGGCAGGAGCGGACCGCGACGCCTGGAAGGACAAGCTTGACAAGGCGCACGCGGCACATCGAGAAGAAACTTCTCTTTTGCAGAAACAGTCTAGAGTAGGTGCTCAGGCAATCTGAGCCTTGGACGAAGTGCTGACGACCTGTCGTAGAACCTGTCCGAGCAGTTATCAGACTCGTCATTGCGGAACGAATCCCTCTCGGCCAGCTTGCAGGCCGCTCAAGCCGCGCTGGCCAACTCGTCCACATCCGGCGCCACTACCAAATCGCTACAGGCCCGCGTCGACTCCCTTACTGCCGAGCTCGACTCGATCGCTGGCCAGTTCAACGAGGTGTGGCAGATCTTGCCGTCTCCCACCGCTCGGTCCGCCGCCAACTTGACAGCTGGCCCTCGGACCCCTTCCCAGCAAACTGCGTCGCCGCGCGCGCTCGTCAGCCCGACTATGGCGCCTATCAACTTCGCGGCCCTGCAGGCGATGTACAACTCGTCAGCAAGCACTTCGAGTCCGCCCGCTGGCCCTGGCGAGCAGTTTGGCGGTATCGATGAGATGGTCAGCCGCATCCGGGGCATGGTCGAAGATGGCAGGTTGCTCGTCGACCGCATGATCCGCCTTGATCGCGAGAGGGAGATGCACAAGACCAATACCGCCAAGGCGAAGAAACTCGTCGAGGACAGTCGCGCCAGCTTGGAAACGTACCAGAAGTGAGTTCTGTCACCCTTCACGTTTACTCGACCGCGAGCTGACAGGCGGACAGGCAGGTCGCGGTACTGGAAGACCGGCTGGCCAAGTCGGGTGCTTCCGAGTCGCACTTCCTGTGAGTTGCCTCAGATCCCGAAAGGTACGATAGGTCGCTGACCGATTCGTAGGGAAGAGCTCAACTCGTTGCGTTCGGCACTGGACGCCGCCGCGATCGCGCGCCGGTCGCTCGAGACCAAGGTCGCGCAGCAATCAGAGAACAACGTCCGACTCCAAAAAGCCAACGACACATTATCCGCTCGAGCGCTCGACATCGCCGACGAGGCCGAGCGCGAGAAACGCGCTGCCGTCGAGAAGCTTACGGCCGAAGTGACTGCCTTGAAGCGCAAGCTCAAGGACGCGGAAGAGGCGGGAGATGACGAGCGAAGCAGGAGCCAAGCCCAGCGTATCCAGCTGTTGGACGAGGTGTGTCCTGCATATTGAGAGCTCAGGTGCTTCATGCTGACGAGAAAGCTAAACTCGCTGCAAGCAGAAGTGGGAGAGCTGCGCAAGCAGCTACGACAGATCAAGGGGGGCTGAGCACGCTTGGACGGGCGACTTTCCTACAAAGTCATGCAGATCTTGGACCCATCACCTTGGGCCCTTCCTGGGGACAGTATCTATAGATGCAATCCATCCAAATTTGATGACAAGGGTCTCTCGTATCTTCATGTATGCTGAATAATGTCGAAATGCTACAACTGCCCATATCATAATCAGAAAGGCCCTGCGGACTACAAGTCAAGACCTTGGCCGTTCTGACTTGGCCCGCTCGAGTCCGCCTCTGCCTGCCCCTGCGCCTGGACATTCTCCTCCGCAGAGAGGCCGACCTGCCAGATTCGCCTGTCCGAAGTCAGCTCTGCCATTACGCCAATATGCTACGAGACGTACACAGTCGAGTCGTCGCTGCATGAGGCGAACATACGCCTCGAAGCGACGGGGTTCCACGCCGCAGCGTTGACGACATCGTCGTGCCCCGAAAGCACCTCGATAGGCTCGGACGCGTTGTTCTGCCATACGTAGACGTGATGGTCTGGCACTTGCGTCAGTATGTGAGGACGGCATGGGTGCGCGCGATAACTCACCCTCGGAGCCGGACAGGATGAACCGGTCTTGCAGACCGCCAAAGCTTGATCGGATCAGGAAACGATTCTGGACGTGGCCCGAGAACTTCCTGATCAGGCGCAGGTGAGGCTCGACCGCCCATAGCTGTACTTCCTGCGCCGCGTCAGCCGGGAGGGAAAATCACCGTGCAGACTTAGTATACGCACGTCTGGTGAGCAGGAGATGATCACTCGCTTGCCGTCGGACGAGAGCTTAATCGAGGTGATGTCACTACGAAGATCGGACGTCGAGCTAGTGCGAGATCAGCATTGCTCCTCGTCGCGAACGGATGAGACATACTCTAGAACCTCCTTGTTCGAGATACTGATGATCATGACACCGTGGTCCATGGTGCCGTATCCGAACCCGCCGATGGCCTCTGCCGACTCGTTGGCACCGCCGACGTTCGGTGGCGCCAACATGCCGGTCGCGGCCAGCCGCCAACTCCGCCCTGACCCAGGTTCCGCGGCCGTAGTCGATGCTGGGTTCTGGTCTGCGCTCGTCCCGTTGCCGGCTGATGGTGCGGGCACGGAGGTCGGAGGTTCGGCAACTCGGGCGGACATACTCGGCTTGAGCTTGTTGTTGATCAGTGTCCGCTTGAGATCCGTGTACAACGCGACGATCCGGTCCCCATCGGGCATGATGACGAAATCGGAGATCATGACGTTCTTCACCGCCAGCCGTCTTGAAAGCCTTCCCGTGGCGTCCTGCGAAAAGTTCAGCAGGCGCTTCCCGTCCCGGATGTTCATCGACCTACGTAGAATGCCAAGTTCGAGTCGAGGCTGACAGCCACAAAGCCCGAGCCATCGGGAAGCCATTGAATGCCGGAGATCGTGTCCAGGTGAGGACTCGGTGTAATCGGCTGATCTATCCTCGTTCCCTTCTTCGGGCGAGTCAGCGATGTCTTCCTGTCGCAGATGTGATTTACGCACCTCAGCATCCCACACATAGATGTTCCTGTCCGCGCCAGTGACTAGTGTCCTGCCATCTGGGGACCAAGCCAAAGAGCCGACGGCCTCTGAGTGCGCATTCAGGTGATGCAGCGGTGTAATTGATCGCACGCGACTCCCTTGGTCTTTGGGCTCGAACTGCAGTACATTAGCAACCTGGCCATCGCAATGGTCAAGATCGCTTAGACCCACCTCGAGCTTCCAGATGACCACGTTGCGGTCTTTTCCAGCGCTGGCAAGGTACAGCCCGTCCGGGCTCCACTCCACGCGCCACACCTCATCGGTATGGTCCGCGAGGATATGCGTCGTGACGTCTGGGAACTGGGCTGTTGCGCATTGATGATCTCTGTACAGCGATGCGGCCTGCGTCTCCTCGTGGTACAGGCACGACTGCTGCTGATATCGCCGAGCTTGATCGAGCAGCGTAGCCAATCGACGCGACGGGACCATCACTTCAGGCGGAATGAAGGCTGATCCTGTCAGCCTAGGCGCGCGCGGACGGTCGTAGGACTCGCCTTGGAGCTGCTCTAGTAATCTGCGACGAGACGTTCCAGCTGCTCCATCCCACTGTGCTCGCTCGAAAAGGTCCTCCTTGTCCAAGCACATCATGAAGCTGCAGCAATCAGTACCCCTGCACCGATTGTCTATCGCCATGGTACTCACCCTGACAGTGTGTGAAGCGCCTCAGGGTCCTTGGTCACGGGCGCGAGCTCATTGCGAAGGACGGCCAGCGCCTTCTTCTGCGACCCGACTTCCAGCAACTCGAGGTACTTCTGCTGCGCGACCAAGAATCGCGCTTGCTCTGCGGGCGACTGCGATGTTTGGCCGTCCGAGAGGCTCGATTTCGCTCTTCCAGACAGCACCGAACTACTGGATGATGCCGGCTCCTCAGGTATGGCTTGGGTCGACGGGGTAGTGCTGACAGGGACGCCTACTTGAGGCAAGAGAGAGATGGCTTCGGACCACCGTCCGCCCATGATTGCCGCTTGGAAGTCAACGGCGGGTTGAGTGGCTAGAGTGAATCCCGATTCGGCTTCAAGCACGTCTGCGGATTGGCTGGGGCTGTCAGCAAGCGAGGACGCATGGGCCTCTTTAAAGGACTGACCCGTAGCCTATGTCTCTCAGTCCTTGGAGTATGAGCCGGACCACCTCCTCTCGCTGAATCGGCATCCTCTTGCTCGAGCCCAGACCAGCTGTTGAGGATGACGGCCGCGGCGCGCCTGCGTTCGAAACTGGATCTCGCAGAGCCGGGTCTGTCTCTTCCACAGCCATCTCTGCGTCGAACCAGTCCTTGTCGTCTTCGTACATGAGTTCGCCGTCAAGTCTTTTGGGCGTGATCTCATCCATCCTGAAAGCCCGATGCGAGGACGGACCCGGTTCGCCCCCATTGGAGCTGCCGCTCGTCCGCGTCGGAGGCCCCATCATCGATCGTTTCGGAAGAGCAGCCGTGCTCCTGAGCTCTGAGACCTGGGTCGAGGCCCGAGGAGACACGGAAGTAGAGTCAAGTCTGTGTCGCTTGTGATGTGATTCGGTATCTTCGTCGTCACTAGACGGAGACCTCGGGCGGACGGTGCCTATCTGTGCCCAAATGAGCTTCATCCTTTGTACACATAGCTCGGTCGTGAGGCCGAAACGGAACAGGCGGGTGACTTACCTGCACACCGCCCACAGACCCAGACGCTGCCCCGTTCGATCGGACCGGCGCGGCTGCTGGTCCCGCTGCTGCGCTTAGCTGGGTGGCAATGCGAGCGTCTCCGCTGGCCGGAGAGGTCCGTGCGGCGACGCTAGTTGCGCCGGTCGGGATGTCCGTCGCGGGTAGCGCGACGTCAGCGTTTTCGAACGAGGCGGCGGCTGGGCGAGTAGGCGAGGTTGAAGTGTTCGTGGTGATAAGGGAGGGTCGTCCTCCCAGACTACTTAAGCGGTGTGACGGGGTGGTTTGGTGATGCTCGAATGCTATGTCCAATGCTGCAGTGCGTGTATGGTAGGTGCGAGCAGCAGAGATCTCCACGCTGTCTGCCTGCGCTTTATGCTACAGTAGGCGACACACAGAGCACGACGCGTCCTTGCTTTACAGGCCTAGACTGACAGTGTAGTATCAGGAGTGGACTGGATGATCCGGTGGCCCGGATGATGAACTTGCCGACGTTGTTTGATTCCGTCACACCTCGGGCGGACCCGATTCCCGCGGAGACCGAACACCTCGGCTTAAGCGCTGAGACCCTTTCCCTACTCTACTTTTGCGGACACTTAGCATTCACTCGTCCCATCCGGAGGTCCACCCTGCACACATAGCCAAGCCAAACTACACACACACTTGGGGCACCGGAGAACGGCTTGCAGGACCACATGTCTGAGACGATCATTTTCATTCCCTCGATATTGTCAAGATGACATCCATCACCGGTCGTTCGGCAGGGGCTTTCCCGTCCTCGGCTTCATCCAGTCGAAGTGGGCCGAGCAACATGCGCCAGAGACACGATGCCTCGACGTCGCAGCAGACTGCCGGTCCCTCTCTGGTGATCACCCGGCCACCGAGAAAGCCCCGGTCATCAAAGGGCAAGGAGAAAGCTCTGTACCACGAGCCGATGAGCTACGAAGCGCAGGCAAGGGAATACTTTCGCAAATTCGGCGAACACGTCGCTCGCAACCAAGTGAGGCAAAGATTCACGGATGCATACGCAGCGCGACCGCTGACAGGACAGATCCGGACACTGCTGATCGACTGCTTGGTGATGACCAACCTGTTCTACCCGTCCTTGGCGCTATACTTGCAGAAACGCTTCCCGCCATTACATCCGCCTGCGCCGCCATCGCACAATACGCATCGGATACCGACGCAGGGACAGGCGGGCCCTAGTCGCCGGATCAACAAGGAGCACCCGCTATCGCTGCTGAGCACGCCCGTGCTCGACAGCTTCTTCCCATACCCACCGCCGCTGCTCCCGCGGCTGACGTGGGCGGGCTGGTGGGGTCGCGACACGGGACAGCATACCGGAGGATCGGGGTGGACTGTCGAGCGCCTCCCTTCGGGATCAGAGGACCCTCTAGCTGGGCTGGAGGAGGAGGTTCGTGTCATGCGGATAGGATGGGCAGACGTCGGCGACGTGCTGGATCGCGCATCAGGCGACGATGGCCGGCAGCGGGCTTGGCTCGAGCGGGACCAAGCGTTCCTGCAAGAGGTCATTACCGCTGTGAATATGTGGGACGACCGTTACGGCGAGGCTACGGGCGTGCGATGCGTACGACATGTGGCCGAATCCACGAAACGCGGCGCAGAGGCGGAATCGAGTACGCACTCCACACGGCCATGCTACGTCCTCTCGCCAGACGCGCCGCCGACACGAGGCATCACGCCGTTATCGCGTTTTCATGACCTCGGAGACGCCAGCCTGCACCGGTCAAGCAATGAAACCGGGCAGGCGCTACCGGTCAATTGGGAGGGCCATGCTGGGAACATCTACCACAGCATGGCGGCGCTGTTTCATGTACCAAAGGATAAATCCACCGCCTTCGACGCCGCGTGGGCTGAGTTCCTCGCCACTGCGAGCGGAAAGCTCGGTGGAGAAGTCTTCGTCGAAGCGAAAGGACCAGCTTGGTCGGCTCAGCGGTTCCATGGGGAATGGGCTCTGTCGGTGAGTGGTCGTCATTCGGTGAGGAGGCAGCGTCTGACCCTTCAGTATGCTTCAGGACCCCTTCCAGTAGCGTCACAAAACGCTACCATTGGCGACTTCCAAGCGGTGTCTTCCAGTCCGCCATTAGCAATTTGGATCGGTTACCTCGTGCTCTTCTCCGTGCTTGGCTATCAGCTGTCGAACGCGTCGAAAGTCCACTCGCGGTTCGGTCTCGCCTTCACAGGCATAGTGCAGCTGTGCTGCTCGTCCGTCATGTCATTCTCGGTCCTCGCCCTTCTTGGATGGAACGGCTGGGGATCTTCTTCGACGCCTACTACGCTGCCGACATATATACTGCCATTCGTCATCGTCATCGTTGGTGCGGAAAATATGTCGACACTGGTGAGTGTGGCCGATCGGTCCCGCGGCCACCCCTGCTGATATGACAGACACGAGCGGTCTTCTCCATCCCGTTCACAAGCTCGGTTCCAGTTCGAATTGGTCTGGCGCTGAGCAAGGCGGGCACACGGATCACGCTCACATCGCTCACCGACCTGGTGCTGCTCACCACAGTTTGGCTCTGTGTCAATTTACGACCAGTGCGCGAGTTCTGTGTGTTCGCAGCCGTTGTGATCATCACCGACTGGTTCATGCTGTTGACTTTCTTCCTCACCGTGAGTACCTGGCAGGGATGTTCTCGTGCGGAGGGCTGACGGGGCCAGATTCTGTCCATCGACGCGCAGCGTTTGGAACTAGCAGACGTCCTGGCCTCCGGGTCCCCGACCGATGCCAATCGCGTCGTCGCGGAAAAGGTCAATGCACCTCCGGATGCTGAGCCGCCAAGAGCCACAGGCTGGCGCAAGGTTCTGAGGGCGAGGTCGGCCAGAGTCGGCAGCTTTATCTTTGTGAGTTCCCTTTAGGTAGTTCGTAACTGCCGCTGATATGACACACAGCTGCTTTCGTCTGTGGGGCTGCTATACTACCTCACGGAGAGGCGGAAAGGTCCGCTCACGACTGCAATGCTGTACGGCTACTCGCCTTCTCCTACATCCACCGCGGCGCTCCGTTCCGGCTCTGCCACACCGTTTGCCACCACTGCCGATGACATCGCCTCTCTGAGTGCATCTGAGCTATTATGGCGGGCACTCAACCCGGCAGGATGGCCATCCATCAGGGTATCAGTACCTTCGGCAAGCATCATTGTGATGCCAACGCAGGGTCATACGATGGCCCCTGCCGATCTGCGCAAACTATCAGTCAAGACCTCGCGCCTTCTCCTCCCAAGGCTCAAGCCGCTATTCTATCTGTTCAAAGTGGTCGTGTTGCCACAGGCGGCGACAGCCACGGCGTTGTACGCACTGCTGCTCTACCTCCTCAAGGACGCCGACTTGCTCGATGCGCAGCGTAACCGCCTTGGACGCGGCGATCCCGCGCCAGTGGGTCCGAGTGATCAGACGGGGAACTTGCCATCCGATGGCGGCGGACATGGACTGGCTGGCAGCTTAGGGGTGCACATGCTGCCTTGTAGTCACTCGTGCGACATCGACATCCTTGCCACGAGTCAGAACGGCCGACTAGTACTTTCCGTTGGTCTCGACAACTCGCTCTGTCTCTGGCGTTTCGACCGGGGCGAGGAGATCAACGGGACGCGAGAGATGTTGACGGCGCAGTCGGTGGTCAGCGCGGATGCCGTCGTCCTCGCCGCGTTCGATGCGGGGGAAACCATGGTGGCTGTGCTCACCCGAGACGGTATCGCGCAGGTCTGGCAGCTTCCCGACGATGGACCCGCTCAAGCACTGCCTAATTCGAGCGTCTCAGGCCGGCGCGACATCATCGGACTGTCCATCGGCGATCGAAGCGACGGCGAAGAGGATCCGTTCATGGCGAAGTCTGAGACTCAGTCGTCCGGACCCGTTCTCCGAATAACAACGAGAGATGGTTCCGTACTTCAGGTTCCGATTTCGGAATCGTCGGCGCCGCTCGCTGCTACAAGCCAGGCGAAGGACAGCGGGGCCCGCGTACGCCTGCTCCAGGTGGAGACCGCCGGTCACGAGCGTATGACCGCTTTGGTCGACGCGGAGGGAGGTGTTCTCATCCAGCCGAGCGACAAAAGCAGCACGCCGCTAGTCACGATTCGCGCAACCTCTGCGAACGAAGGCGACCACGTCTCGGCGCTGGCGATTGCGACACCGGACTCGCACACATATCACGCTATCGGGCATCGCTCTGGGGCTGTAGAGATCGTCGACGAGCTCGGGCAGGTCGTCGTGGAGCGGTCGAACCTGGATAGCCGGGCCATCAAGCACGTCTGGCTAGTCCCCAGTCCTTCTAAGTGTTCGGGATGCCGGTGCAGCCTCGCCGAGGGGATGTTCCTCCTGGCTGCGACAACCGTCAAAGTGCACGTACTGCGCGTGTCGCCGCGCGGGCTGCCGGTTTGCCGATGCTCGCAGACCAGGAGGAGAGCGTCGTCGATCGATACGTCCGTCTCTTTTGTCGGCTCAACACGGCCGTCGCCGCAGAAAAGCGCCAGTCTTGTCGTGCCGCCCAATGCGGCCTATAGTCCCGATGCGTCTCCCGCACGGACGCCGGGTCTCGCGCCGCCAGTATCTAATGGCGAGTTTCCCCTGTCCTCCCACGGTACGCGGCGGCTTTCGACCATGCACCGCGACGACTTCTTCGGCGTACGGCCACCGAGTCCCCTCGATAAGCACTCGACAGGGATGCTCAAGTCGCCGAGCTACGGCTCGACGACAACATCAGCGAGTACAGGATGGAACGAGCTAGAGCTCACCTCGCTGGGTGCGATCCGTACCCCGAGCGGCGGTGCCGTCCTGCTTGACAACACGCTGGTCGGGCTACGCAAATCGGGTGCGGGAATCGATGACGCCGTGTGGCAAGTCTGGGCACTCGACCTTGCTTCGTGCTGGAACGGCAACAGCCTCACTCCCACAGTCGCTCCGCTACACTGGCTCGTTCAACGGACGCTGCGCCTGCCGGCGGAGATGTCGATGCGAGACAGGCGGGCCGAACGGCTGTTATCACTGAGCGGACGCGCGACATTCTCGTCCGCGCCGGGTCTCGGCTCCGCTGGAGGCGGTGTCAGCTCGCCCGTGCCGACGTATGCGGGGCTAGGGTACGTCTCGGTTGGCCCGCTCGCGAAACGAGATGACCGGAGCCTGATCGCTGCGTTTGGTAATCGTCTCGGAGTCATTACTCTGCCGCCACGAGAGGTGGTCAAGGGCCCGGTTGCGGGCATCGCGTCGGCGCTCTCGACGCCTAGGGCGATGGGCGTGGGGTTGGCGAAGAGCACCCCTCCGGGCGTGTTAGGGCAGGGTCCCCCGCCGTCTCGCAAGGCAGAATCTGTACTCAAATCTGCAAAGACGGAGTGATAGCATGCATCTTGACAGTGGTGTATGACCTCGCCGTTGTGGTGTGGAACGCCACAGACCAGTTTGCCTTCATCGGCTCGTCCACATGTGTGTCCCACACACACAGCCGTAAGAGCCCGTCGACCGAATCGCTTTACCCGCGTTGTTTCCTTGTACCCTCTTCGGACTCACACTCTTGACGTGACTCAAAGCCGGCGAACATGCTCGACAAGAACTTCAACGGCATTGAAGTGAGGCCAAGGCACGTGGTGCGCTGGAGGATTGCTGAAGTGGCAGTTTTGGGTTGAGGCATCAGGAGTCAGGCAAGGTCTGCTTCGATTGCAACAGGTCGACTCGGTGCCCTGCTCACTGTCACAGCGGAGGAAGTGCGAGATCCTAAGCCAGGCAATATGCGAGGACTGGTCTTCGTGCCCAAGTACGAGGTGGGACCAAGCTGGCCGCATTGGTGGGTGAGCGACTCGTGTGCTGAATCCGTGAACAGGACCTGACGTTTTGCGTCCGGAAAGCACACCGGCAGCCATACAAGGGAGACCTCGTCGCAGTGATAAGCATTGACGGACGGGCGCTCACTCCCTTCCCAATCAAGACGGGCAATCACGATGTGATACGGGTGCAAGACTATCTTTGTCAACACGACGGAATGTTGCAGAGAGCCAGGCTACAGGTTGCAGACGTGGTGAGTCGCCAGGCTGAATCCTACGTCTCGAGATCGACACGCTGACGTTCGCAGGACCGCAGCGCTGACGTGGGACATCCTCGTGCGACGAATCGCGTAGGGACGGTCATGCTCGAAGTGTATCGCGCAGCAGTGATCAAAGCTCGATCAGTGGTGCAGCCTATCAACCTGCCGAAGATTGTCGTCCGTGACGACGAGTTTGAGGTTAGGCCTTCCTATTGAAGCACGCTGTGTGCAAGACTGACAGGCCTCTAGTTGCAGCTGGCCATTCAGTGAGCTGAATGCTGTTCCTACTCCATCAGCTCACCCGTCAAGACCAGGCGGAATGATTCCCTGTGCCGCTGGGGATACGCGAAGTCCTTATACTGTTCCTTCGCATTTGGGCGAATTTTGACTGCGCCAAACCTTCGAGGTATGTGCAGCGAAGTCTCCCTTCAGCGAAGATGATTGTCCGCACGGCTCATCTCTGGCAGTACCACGTCAAGCCGACAGTGGTGCCGAACGCAAAAGGCGGTGGCTCCGATAGATTGGGCGTATCCGACTACGTCCGAAAACCGGAAATGGAGGACTTCAAGGTACGAACGCGAAGGTTGAGGGACGGGCGAAAGCGTGCTGACAATGGATAGGCTCAACTCATCGCGCTGAAGCAGGAGGTTGCCCGATTGAGATCGGTGAGGGCCGAAGGAGATAGCGACGACGATGGCGACGGGTATGCCGGGGGCTATATCGAGACCAAAGGCGAGCCACCATCGCCGCAGATGTCTCGGGCCACAACGCGTAGGCAGCCTCAAACGCGGTGGGACCTATTCTTAGAGCACGGCCACCTGGAGGGAAGCGATCGGCCGCAACGCGCTGTTCATCCTCCTCGATTCCCTTAGGCGTGGAACTCTCCACGGTGATCATTGTTCGTATTTAGGTTGGGCTACACAGAGATATGCAAGCGAGCCTGAACTAGATCTTCAAGAGGGGAGAGCCGAGCGGTTCGAATATACCATGAATGTGTCCCTCCTTCAGCAAGTGGCCATAGCTTTTGTGTCCGCACGATCCGTTCCCACCCGTCTGAGGGGCTGACAGCGCCTCTACAGATGCAGGGCTTTAATGAGTCAGGGAGTCAGGTGGACACATCTAAGCCCTGTATGGCTACGCCGGAGGCTGTCAACGGAGGTGAACCAGGTGAAACACTACCCCTGTGGCATGTGGCACCACCCCACAACGACCATCTTCATCGACTTTTGGTGTATCCTGCGTCTTTCTCCCACCGCTTCAGCACCCTGGCTTCTCCTGGCGCGGACGCAGGCACTCCCTGACACGCTAAGCAGTCTCCTCAATACGCCAAGTCGTGGAAATAGTGCTCGGAAGCGAGTGGCGCGCCTCATTGAAGATACATTCGCTTCTCTTCGTCTCCTATCGCTCCTTTCGCCTTCTGATGACTCCAGACATCTCTCAGACACTCTCGCTCTCGAACGCACAGCTCAGTACTTGAGAATAATGTAAAGAGCGTGGATAATGCCGGGGATGTAGCCGAGAACTGTAGGAGATCAGCTGAGAACAATCGAAAGAGGAAGGCAACAAGTAAAGAACACTTCGAGACGTACTGGTGAGGAGGATGTTGACTGTGTCGGACGTCAGCAACGGCTCTGATCATAGCAAAGGGGTGGGCAGCACACGCCCACAGTGCTGCCATAGAGAGCAGCACACGCGGACGCGCGCCTTAGACACCTCACGGCAAGAGACTCACTCAGGAGATCAGCGCCGCAGCCCCGCTCGAGGAAGACACCAAGAGGCTGTTCATCTGTCAGCAAGCTACTCCCTGGCTGGATCGATGGTCGGGGCTATGGGTGCGGGTCTGCTTACGGGGAGGATGATCGCAAGGATGATCTTGAAGATGTCGCTGCAGGCTGGACATCGTCAGCATCCACGTTCCTGTAACTCTCTGATGGTCCAATCCGCCGCCGCCGACAGTCGCCGTAGCCGGACGGAGCTGGAGACCATGCTGGATACGGCAGGGCAGCTCTGCGACTTACTGAAAGCCATTATGAGTGCGTTGTTATGTGTCGAGTAGGACGAAAGAGAAATGTGATGATAAGAGTAAAGCTGAAAATGTGACTATTGAAGTTGGGTTGAGGCATGTTTCCGCAGACGGTCCTTTGACTGTTTCCCCTGTGCAACAAATACGTCATCGCGTCAGCGCAGCGCCGCGCCGAGGTCTCAGGCACACCGCCGAGAAAAGCGTTCACCGTCCAGAGAACCACCCGTGCGTCCGGGCGAGGCGGAGTCCACTACACGCAGCGCGGCACCCATGCATGCACGCATGCGTTCATGCATCATCATCCTCGGGACGGTAGCGTCCCTTATAGCCGCCGACGCCGCAGCTCCGCCGCCTCGGCGCCTATGGCTATCGTGTGACAAGCGCCCGGATAGGTCTCGGCCGTTCGCTTCCGGTATCGTAGTCCTGAGCGGACCCGACGCGGCGCCTTGGCAAATCGACTGCGGCAAAGTGATTGTTGCACAGCTTGCAACCTTGTCGGCCCCCGTCGTCGCTCGCGAGGCACCGACGAGGTCCATGCATGGGAATCTGGCTCTCCCAGCATCACCCCCTCAGGAGGGGTGATTGGACTTGACGTGTTATTCAGTACCGCCAACGCACCTCCACCTGCGTGCCTGGATTGGTCCATGTTGTCGACAAGCAGAGATGCCTTCTGGTAAAGATATCAGTGGCTAGAGGCAGAGCTTGAAGCCTCGCAGGTTTGGGCACTGTCCCAAATGACGAGCTAGACAGGGTGGGGGTGATCGAACTGAAAAACTGAAAGGCTAAGATGTCGTGTATGTCCCTTCAAGAGACTCTACGGACTTCATTAGGGAGCCGCTGAATCCCCACAGACATTCCCGCCGGTACGCGACCGCCGGTCCCACGGGCTCGGTCCTCCACCATCATCGAGGTGGGAGCGACGGCACTCGACCGCGGAGGTGTTCAAGGTCCCGAACTCGCCTCATCCGCTTTTCTCGCCGCTACCGCAGCCGCTGCAGGTATCGCCGTTCCCGCGGTAACACAGGCCGCAAGCTCTTCCGCACACCAAGGCGAAGCTGGACCATCGAGCGGACACCACCAGAACGCGTCTGGCTCCTTCGGGGCTCAGCATCCTGCTCTCTCGAGCGTGCCCTCGGCTCCAGCGGTGCCGACGCTCGGCCGCGACATGCTCCTTTCTGACGAGCCCATTTTCCCGCCGGACAGGGTCCAGCTCGTCCTGTACACGTACAAGCCCTCGGCCGGCCCATCCACCTCGACAGGGGGTCATTCGCTGCCTCTGAACTCGTCGGCGGACCTGCCTCCGTCGCAGGTACTGTTCTCGTTCGAGTCCCTAAGGTCAAAGGGGTGGAACATCGCGCCGGGAGACTACCTCGAAATCCGCCGTCCTCGCCGGACGGGCTTCTCCGCTGGGATCCGGACAGGAGGGGTACAGCAGAAGGGGCTCGAGACGGGCAAAGAGAAAGCCGGAGGCGAAGCTCTGAGAGGGGTCCCGAAGGGGAAGGGCAGGGATGGATACGTCGTTCGCGTGGGCGAGGACTGCCCGAATGTCCCCGTTGGCCAGATCCAGCTGCCTGAGTCGGTCGCTTCGGCTTTCCGGTTCCAGCACAGACTCGATGTTGAGATCTACAAGGTCGGTGCTGAGTCTTTGTGTACGACTGGATATTGATACGGTGCAGGTCGCCGACCCATCGTTGGCAAACGCGGACTTCGTCGAACTGCGCTTCTCGCAGTATCTCGGTCGAGCGGACATGTGGCGACTGGGCATGTCGCTCGAAGGGCAGACCATCCATGTGGGCGAGAAGGTCGCTCTGGCCGGTGGGGCGGTCCGAGCCGAGGTGCATGCGCTATGGCGCGGCAAAGTACGCTACTCGAGCGGAACCGTCACCAGCAAGACCAAGACGATTTACCGGAGTCGAAGCGCGCAGGTCTACATCTTCATCCAGCTGTGCGCCGAGACGTGGGAGTTTGATGAGGATGGTGAACGGTACTCGGAGAAGGTCGTCCATGGTACGTCGGCTCAGCGCGACACTGCCTGACTGAGCAGGCTTCCTGCCGGATCTGTTTGACCGCTGGAGCAAGCGCTCCGCATCACATCTCGTCACTGTCATCCTGTTTGCTCGGCTATACTACGACACACACGAGATCGAGTGGATGGAGAAGAACAATCTCTCGCTCGGGCTGACGAAGGACTACGCGGGGCGGTGGTGCAAGGACTTTTTCCGTATCGTGATTGATTTCGAGCGGAGAACGGACTGGTCTCAGGCATTGCCGGAGATCAAGAAACGGCTGGAGCGGAGCGAAAGAGAGATCTTATTGGACTTCCATCTGGGTTTGATGGACGCCCAAGGTAAGGCCGAGGGCGAACAGAAACGCATCATCGGCAGATGGAGCTTTGTAAGTGGCATCCCTGTCGCCGCGCGACGAACGGTACTGATGAGTCAGGCGTACGAAGGCAATGTACTTGAAGCTGTCAACCTCGCCTTGAACCCCTTCGATGAGCACTACATCGATCGGGACCTGTCTCGTACCGGACTGAGTATGACTATCATCACCCCCGGCACCGGCCACTTCGCGGTCGACAAGAAGCTACTCCGCCTGACGTCCGAGCGTATGGTCGACCACGGTATCGGACTGGATCTCGTCTGCCTGACAAAGATGCCGCTACACAGCGTCCCGCTGTTCAGCTACATCAGCAAGAAGCCCAAGTCGGGGTACAAGGCAGTAGACGGCGACGGCGTCGTGGGGACGCCCGACCTGCTTTACTTCGACGCCGATTGGGTCAAAGCGTCCGACGTTGAGCTCGCCGATTGCTACTGTGGGTGGAGCGGTGGCGAGGACACCGAAAGGGACTGACTTGCCCTTTAGCGATCCCAAAATGGGTCAACGCCTCGTTCTACTCCAAAGCGCACGACAAGCCGTTCCGCCAAGATCGGTTCATCCCCCGCTCTAAGATGTACCAGATCCAGATGCTGGGCATCCTCGACCATAATCTCACGACCGTGACGGTGCCATACTTGAATGTCAACGACACGAGTCGAGGCGGGCGGCAGCTCACTGCCGGTGATCGCCAGACGGCTCGAGAGGACTTTGATTCGGCCACCTTCGGGTCGATCCATGATGCAGCGGGCTCTGCGCCTGGCAAGAATGGGCGAGATGAGCTGAAGACATCACCTCCGAGTAGCTCCATCGGAGCGAGTTACCAAAGCGCTCGGCTGCTCGCGCGGATGTCGAAAGAGGAGGACCGGGACGCAACACCACAACTCGGTCCCATGAAGACCCCGGCCAAGGTCACCGAGCCGCTCGAGCTGCACAAGGCGGCTGTGCCGTACACCTCGCCGAACCTGTCGTCCTCACTCAGCATGCAGCGTGAGGAGAAGCTCGCCGCCATCTCGGTGCAGAGCAAACGGCAGGGATCGACCGGCACAGTCACGTCCCAGACGCCAGTACCGACGATCAAGCGGGAGCGGTCTCCGTCCAACACGACCGATGGAGGCCTAACGGCTCGCGTGTCACCCATGGCGAGGGCCAGATCGCCATCCAAGGCCTCGATCATGTCAGGACAGGAACACCTTGCCGACACGACGTCCGGCCAGTCCACGCCGAAAGTGACCCCAGGGCGGACTCTCAATCGGAAAGCGTCAAAAGCTTCTTTCGGCGCGAAACTCGGCGCAAGCTGGCTCTTTGGCGCTCTGACGAGCCGATCGCAGCCGAGCTTCCCAACGACCAAGGTCGAGCCCGTCAGTCGGACAGACGTGGCGTTCAACTCTGGTACGAGGCCGCCTTCGCCCGTGACATCGACAAAACCGGCTTCCAAGCCTCTAGCGGTTCCCGGAGCAGTGGAGATTGTGCCTGCCACGCCGTCACCGGCGCGCGATCGGTTCGCGACGCAGCCGCTGCCTATCGCGGCGGGGAACAACGCCGCTGCGCGAGCACCATCTGACGACGGCGGGATCGCCCGCTCGTTGCGGAACAACTCGGGCAAGACGGGCAAGTCCCCTCGATCACTCATGAACGACAGCTCGTGGGTCCGGTCGGCAAACTACGGCCAGGCTTCGCGCCAAGTGACCGTCAATCCGTGTTTCCCCAAAGACAACGTCGACATGTGGATGGGCGAAGGACGGCGGTGGCAGCACGTCCGGCCGAAAAAGGCGTCTGACACGCAGCATCTCGTGCAGTGGACGAGTCTCTGCGCTCCGGCATGTCTCCCGCTCACGACAGATTACCTTCCGACCCAAGAAGAGATCCGGGCGTTCTACGAGGAAAACTCGTATGAGATTGTGTGTGTCAACGACGGCAACAGCTTCCTCGTCAGGAACGAGGCGGCCAACTTCGCTCTGGCCGTCATGAAAGAGATGGCCAGCCAGCGTCTATCGCGTAGGTACCGCTCCTCTCGAGAATCCTGATGACGATCTGACTGTCGTAGAAAACTTTCAATTTATCGTGCTGCCGCACGACTCGCCAATTGCCCCGGGCGATGCGTTCCCTTCCAAGGCGTCCCGGGTGGGCAAGGTGCTCAGCGCCAACGAGAACATCAGCGACGCTCTCCGCGTCGGTGGCGCGTCGGAGGCCTTGCGTTCCGCCAATGGCATCATTTACCTCATCCTGTCTCACATCATCCACCGCCTCAGCTGCGACGACCACAAGCAATCTGTCACGGTCCAGCGGTTTGTACGAAAGACGCGGTACAACCAGGATCCCATCAAGTACAAGTGCCTCATTTGGCCATCGGCTCAGAAAGAATTCCGTATTGCGGAGGCGACATTCCGGTATCCCAACAGCGTGAGCCGATCCTTCCAGGTGCTAGTTCTTATGGTTGACACACAAGCAGGCAACGCAGGGCCACCTGGGGTTCAACTTCCTGGACAGGTTGATTGCCGGGGACGAGACGGCGTTCGACCCTGCGCTGCGGTACTGGCGCACACGGTACCTGCTCATTCCGACCGGCAAGGGCCCCTCGCCTGGTGTGATCCCGAAAGGCGAGATGTTCAACCCGTCCGAAGTTCTGTTCACCGGCGCGTACAAGGTGCTCGAGATGCTCGGCAAACACCAATGGACTCGACCAGGCGAGCACCGCGTGCATCTGAACATCCTCCCCACGACGTTCGACCCCAGCGCATGTCTCCTAGACGACGGACTCATGAGCGAGCTCGAGCGCGTGACGAATGGTGAAGAGGCGGTCGAGACGGGACTCAAGCTCGAGGGCATGACGCTCCAGGCGCTTGCGGACATGATGTGCAAAGAGAAGAACGGCTTGGTCATTCGAGAGCGGTGGTGGCATTGTGAGTCGGGCTCCTCCGTGAACTATGCGGTGCTGACTTGACAGTCTCTGTTTACGAGGATTGCTTCACCGGGCTGCAGTTTGCAGAATGGCTCGTCAAGACGTTTGACGATATAGACACGATTGACGCCGCCACCGAGTGGGGCAAGTCTTTGTTCGACAAGGAACTCATCGGTAAGACCGGAAACATACCTCGTTGGGGGCTGTGCTGACAAGGCAGAACACGTTCTGCGTAAACATCACTTTATGCCATACATCCACCTGTACTACCGGCTTCGCCCAGCATACGACCGCAACTCGAAGAAGAGGCGTGTCATGGGCTGGTTCAGCGGTGAAGCCGCGCGCGACCCGCGAGAAGTCCTCCAGCGGCACGCAGCCTTGTCGACCTCCCCGTCGGCCGCTACGACGCTACCGACCGGTCCAGGACCGGCGAATGCGCCTGTTGCCAGCCTGAAGGATGCATCCGCTCGGAAGAAGAAGAAGATCACCATGACGCAGACGTGCGTTCTGGACCTAGACCCGGGCAAGAAGAGCGACCGGAGCGAAGTGGCCATCCTCCATGCTGATGTGATCCACAACTCGAGGAATGCGTGAGTCCGCTCGGTGCATCGGGGAAGCTGAAGAAGTGCTGACAATCCGCAGGTTCCACTTCGAGCTGAACTGGGTGGGCATGACGGCTGGTCTGCTGGAAGACCTGCGGAGCAAGTGCTCGGCCCAAGCGGACCGGCACGGCCTGCGATTCGTCGAGGCGCCGGTGGAGCAGATCAAGGATATCTCGCTCAAGTGCGCGTACCGCTCGCCCATCCAGATCAAGCTGGCGCTTGCGCCACCAGTTGTTCCAGACCTGCACTTCCGCTTAGGGGGCAAGTACGGAACAGGCAACGCCGCAAACTTCTTCGAGTACGCGATCCTGACGCACAAGTTCGGGTTCGTGCTGGACATCGAGGCCGCGTCGCGGTACCCCGACACGATCGAGGTCGAGTACAAGTACCGCCGCGAGACGACGCGATACGAGTACAGTCAGTTCTGCCATCGGTCGGGCCTGGCGCTCGTGCAGTGCATCGGCGGCGAAGAGGGCTTTTTGTGGGCAGACAATCGGCTGTTTATCGCTGCGCCTACTAAGGCGGGACGCACCGCGGGGGACACGTACCCGAACGCGCCGGTCGCGCGATGGGGAAAGCAAGAGGAAGCTCGCGCGCTGCGCGAGGAGCTCGAGGCGTTCTGCGCCGATAAAGACGCATTGAGCAAGTTTTACGAGGAGATCATGCCGGAAGAGACGCCCGAGTCCGACATGGCTCGGCGAAAATCGTCCGGCACGGCCACAGAGCTTAAGGACAGCAAGGACAGGAGAAAGCAGTCGTCCGATAGTGACGCTGCTGATCAGGTCAACACCGAGGCGAACGAGAAGGATATGGGTGAAAAGGCCGAGTAGCTTTTGAGCAGATCTGTATAGCATGGGGTGCTTGTTGTATTGTACAATCAAGGGAAAGGTGCTTGTGCGATGATAGGATTGCTTCGCGATTATGGGCTGGGCGATCGACGACGTCGAACCGGGCTGCGGCTACGGCTGCGGCGGGGACTTCTGCTCCTGCTTCTGCTGCGCGAAACATCCCGCGCGGATCTGCGAGGCGGAGGTGAGGCGGACCGGCTGCTACTTCGGCGTTTGCGCGCCGGCGGCGGAGACCGGCTGTCGTTGGGCGACCTCCTCCGCCTCGGGGGCGGGCTACGAGATCGGTCCGATCCGGAGTCCGAGCCAGAACCCGAAGATGACGAAGTGTCCGAGTACCTCCTCCGCCTGCGACGTGGCATGCTGGACGCGCTGCTGTCCGAGTCGGAAGCAGACGCCGAATCGCTATCAGACTCGCTCCCGGAGCTAGACCTTGCATAGGTGTCAGCAGGGCTCAACACTTACACGCGTATGTCGCAAACTCACGCTCGGCGGGCCTTGCCCTTACTAGCCTTCTTGGCAGCAGATCTCCTTGCCTTCTCCTCTCGACGCCGTTCTCTCGCTCGGACCTCCTCCTTGGCTTTGAGGATCCTGTCCGCGATACCCGCTCCGCCGGCACCTGGCCCGCCGATCCCGCCCGAAGCATTCCGCCTGAACTCGTCTGGTACCTCGACAGAAGGCTTGTCTCGCTTGGGACCGCTAGCGCCCATAGATAGCTCTTTGGTGCGGGATGGTCGAGCGGTGTAAGGCCTTGCGTTGGTGCATTCGTATGTGAAGTGGCCCATCTTTAGGCATTTCTGCAGTGTCAGCGGGTATGCACTCAAGCTCGGATGTGGTACAGACTGACTTGGCAGCGAGTGTTGGGTCCGGCCCTGTTGGACTGAAGCTGTCTAGGTGCTCGGGTGTACATGGCGGTACAAGGATGGACAGGTAAGTTATTCTTGCAACTGCTCAACCGTGACGCTGGAAAGTAGGAGTAAGTTGAGGGATAAACGAATAATAGGCTCGTCATTTGAGGGTGGTAAAATAGGCCTGGGCGGATGGATACCGGAGAAATGTGAACATGTGGGATAAGGGCAGAATTTGCCCGCAACAATAGCGCCGTCCCGAAAGCTTGGCTCGGGAATCATTACGTGATGAGAACAGTCAGAGACTCAACTCACTCTGGACCCTGTCTCGACATGCCTATCACCCGTTCATCTCCGTCTACACCCCTGCAAGTCTTATTGTACAATACAAGGGCTCTTTTCCGTGTATAACGGTAGACCTCTCGGAGAATCAACGCATCCTGGCCGAAACGACAGCGGAAAGAAATCCATGAGCCCCCGGCCGTCGCTCACGGCATTATCAACGACGCAAAGCAATTCTGCGCCTGCGCGTCACTCGTCCGTCAACCACACGTCCCCGTCCGTCTCGGACTCGGCTCTGCCGACCCGGCTCCCGCCGCTGCCTTCAAGACCTGATCTCGCGGACGAGCGAATTCTAGATCACGAGGCGGCCTCTGACCGACCCCTTTCATCTGCTTTTAATCCTTTACCTTCGGCTACCGACCCGGTTCTGCCACCGGTATCTCTCGACACTTCACCGTCCTATCCGTCTTCACAACAACAACAACAACAACAACAGCACCGTTCTTTACGGCCTCTAAGCGCACATTTGTCGCCCTTGAGCCGCAGTGACGATCTTCCGTCAGCATCGCACGCGAACCAGGAGCGAGATTCCGGCGTAGACACCGAGTCACGCTTCCCTCCGCCGATGACCAAGCGCTGGCCGCCGCAACCTGAACACCCCATGTTTTGGCGCAACCACAGTCCGGCCGACGAGATCGACCTGCCGTCGTCTGCCGGACCTTCGCGGTCCAGGCATTCGACTCACCGCTCTGGGCCTCCTGCCCCTCTAGGCCACTTCCCGGACCAGTACGGCCACCACCCCATGATGTCGGACCGCATGCCACCCGGACCGCCTCCCCCGCACAGCGCAGTAGACCACCACGGCCCTCCGCAGTCGGCCCGATCGTACACCTACAACCCGTACGAGCACGCTCCGACGCGGAGCGCCGGGTACCCCGGCGGCGGACCCATGCCCAGCGTGAGCGGCAGCAGCAGCGCGCCCGACCCGCAGGGCGGTGGCCCAACAAGAGGCTCGCCTACACTCGGGTACCGCGACCTCGACTTCCGCAGTCTCGCCGACGACGACTTTGCCCAGGTGAGCCTGAGCCCTCACAAACGATGAGTACATAGGCTGACGTCAGGCACTCGCGGTGTACGAGCACTTGATGGCAGCGCTGCCGCACGTCCGGCCCGCGACCGCTCCGCCGACACATACCGGCGCGCAGCAGTACGAAGGTCTGCTGGCGCTAGCGTCCGACGCCGTTGGCCTACTGTACGGCGAGAACCAGCCGTTGCCGGAACACCTTGACAGGCCTCCGTCCCCTCGTAACAAGGTACTTGGCAAGCGAGGCGGGCAGCACGGGTCCGGCGGCGGAGGAGGCAGCGAGAGGAAAGCCAATGTCACAAAGTGTCTCGGTTGCGGCGCGACTGAGACGCCGGAATGGCGCCGAGGCCCTCTCGGCCCAAGGACACTCTGCAACGCTTGTGTAAGTCGCTACAAGGAGCGGGTTCATACGGTCAAGCTGACACAAGCAGGGCCTGGTGCACATGAAGATGCTCCGAAAGCAGCGAAAAGAGGCGGAAAAGGCTGCCATCAAGGCTGCCGCCATGGGCCAGCACTGAACGTATCCGATCGACATTTCAAACACTATATAAACAGAACCCCCACTGTAGCTTTGCCAGACTCGATATGCCAGATCCTAATCTTAAATTCCTGCCGAGCGGCACTAGCTGCTGCAACGGATATCTGTATCGGCGCGGAAGAGGTGGTCAGGGGCAAACGGAGCCACCGACGAGCTTGCGATGACAGGCAAGCGGAAGTCGCGTATCTGCACATGGCTGGAGCGCCTCCTGGTCGTCTTACAGGGACGATGTGATGTACATGAAGCGATACACTGCGGTATACGGCCATATCTAGACTGACAAAACGGACTAGTCGTACCCCTTGCCACTGCGCTTCTTGCCCTCCTTGCGCTTAAAGTGCTTCTTGGATCCCATGCCCTCGCCGTTTCCTCCTTGTGGGGCCAGGAGCGGTCTTCCGTCCGGGCCGAGGCGGCGCTGGTGTGGGTACATGGTCGACCGGGAATACCCCAGCCCGCTATCCTGCTCAACGGGACCCTGGCTCCGGCCCATGATGACTGGTCGAGGGGCGGGTCCCGCCTCGGTGAAGTAGTACTCGTCGAGCGCAGCGGCCTTCTGCTTCCCGGTCCGACCGCTCGACGTGGCTGCGTTGGCGCGCTGCGACTGCGACGTCGTCTTGCGCTCTTTCTGGACGGCATCGTCCGCGACAGGAGCACCGCCCGCCGGGGCGATGTACGTGTCGGCGTTGCGGACAACGTGGCCGATAGGCGCACGCTTCCTGCCCTGCTTGAACTCCTCCTCGAGCTTGGCCAGCGTCTTGGTCCGGCTCGTCTCCATGAATTCGTCCGGGTTGATGCCCGGCGGTGGGTGCGCGTACAACAGCTTTGCGTTGACGTAGTCTTTGAGAATGTATCGTGCAGCGCGAGACGTGTCTGGCATACCGAAGGACGATCGCGTCATGCCTCGAGCGACTGGACTGGTCAGTTCTGTCACGAAACCCAGGCGGGCGGAGGGGACATACTGGCATAAGCTGAGAGGAACTCTTCCCAGCCGACCTTGCCCGTGCCGCCATCCTCGATCTCCTTGACGTCGATCCGGATTCCATGCGTCGCCTCGAGGATCTCCCTCGGAATGCGACGACACAGCAGTTCGACCGGAGCTGAGTACTCCCGCATCTGGTCGATAGGCAGCACACCGTCGACGACCATGTCCGCCTGAGTGTTCGCGAACTGAGGGAACACGAGACCAGGACAATCGCACAGCGTGATCGAGTCGGACAGCAGCAACGTCTGGAAATGCTTCGTCTTTCCGGGCGTAGACGAGACGGACACCTTCTTCGATCCGAGAAGGGCGTTGATGGTGGACGACTTGCCGACGTTCGGGTAGCCGACGAGGCCAACCATCAACACCGAGGGCGAAGGGTCTCGCGAGCTTGCGAAGTCTGAACAGTCAGCGAGTGTCTGTCATCCGAGGTGAATCAGCTTGACTTACGCGAAAGATCGGGAGCTGAGCTTATGAACAAGTCTTCCAGCTCGGTGACAGTCAGAACACGGGTTCGTCTGCTCTCCTGTCCCTCAGCCTCGGCTCTGCTGCTGACTTCGCGCGCAACGTCCGCCAACGGTGCCCTTTCTCCTGCCTTGAGCTTCGCCTCGACCTCGCCGTCCGCTGGCTCCGCTTCGTCCTCGCCTTCAGTGGACCAGCCCTCCTCGTCCTCGCCGACCTCCTCGTCATCTAGCTTGGCCGACTCGACGGCCTTGCTTAAATCCTCCTCGGCGGTTTGGTCGTCCTCGGCGTACACCTCCTCGCCCGAGACATTGCCCTCGTCGTCCTCGTCGTTCTCATCAGACTCGCTCTCATAGTCGTCACCCTCTGCCCGCCGGCGCTGCTTCTCAGCCTGTTCCAGTGCTGCTGCCGCGTCTGCTGCTGAGAAGAATGCGTAGGCGATGTTGTTCTCCTCAAAATAGTCTGCCCAAGCGCATCTGCACCTGGTCAGCTTCAAGCAATTCGTTTAAACCACGGGGCTGACCTCTGCTCGTATGTCAAGAGATCCGCCTTGTTAATGAGCAACAAACTCTTCCTCTTGCCCTTCCCCGGCACAGCTGCGCCCGGCGCATCACTGCCGACCTCGTCGACATAGCTCTCGAGATCGACGCAGCGGAACCCAAGAGGGTTTCGCGCATCGACGATCTGGACGATAAGGTGCGAACGCTCGATGACCCGCCAAAGCTGACGCCAAAGCTGGATATTTCGCTCGAAGGGCGTCATCAGCAGAGAGGTTGACTCGGCCAACCTGTCACGCATCAGTACAGCTGAGCATATCGTCGGCAGCATGCGAGACTCACTGAGCCAGGCCCCTTCGCCAGTCCAAGAACGACTCCCGCTCCTGCATGTCCAGCTGCTGCCGAGTCATGTCCCGCGTCCATTCTGGTCTGCAACGAGTCAGCCGAGTAGACGAGGTGTGTAGGTATGTGTCCCACCTTCTTGGCACTCGAAGGTCCTGCCGGCGGTCTTGCTGCTTCTTCGCAACCTCACGCTCTTGCTCCTTGGTCAACAGGTGTGGGTTGTTCGCCGCCGTATCCAGCGCTGCCCCGCCGATAAGACGCGTCTTGCTCCGCTCTGCACACCACGTGAGCTTCTTTCCTTACCCTGTAGAATGGTTCTCCAGGGCGATTGACCGCAACTCACCCGTCGTGAAGTCGGCATCGGCCAGAGCGGCATTAGCCAGGAACTCGTCCAGGTCCCGCTCGTGCGTGACAGACGCCAGCGGGTTGCCTTCGTCCAGACTGTACTATTCGACGATTAGCATATGGACCACATTCATAAACCACATCCGACCAGACGGAACCCACCAACTGAGACTCTTTGGGAGCGAGAGCTTCCTTTGCTCGACGGTTGATGAGGGCCTTGCCAAGGCCGGACTTGGATACTTTTGTTCTGTTTGTACCGGGCTATTCTCGTCAGCATATGAACCGCTCAATTGCCCATTGCATGCCACATACCATGATGGCTGTCTATGCAGTCACTGTGTCCACTACAAATACCACACAACGCTTGTTCTCCACTCTCCGCTGATTCAAGATTTCTAGCCGGTGGCGTAAAGGTAACGTCACTCCGCATATCCAAGGGAAGTCCACGTCATACTGCTCTGAGTGTTCCGTGCCTTGGTAGACCCGCTGGCAGATCGGCGCCGGCAGCCCGGGTCCGGTCCGAGTGTCGGACCAAGACGGTGCGTTTACCGACCGAGGTCCAGTCTTGGCCAGAAATCTGGCCCGTGTCGTGGCTGTCCAGCACGTATAACAGAGCAACGGCCTGCCAAGTCTGATCCCCACATACTCATACCACCCTCTCATATCTGGAAAGAAGCCCGATGCCGGCGATTGTCGAGCGAGAGATTCAAGGATGGGGCTTGCCGGCTTCGGCGCCCAAGGCCGGCGCGAGCATCACCTCGTTCACGCTGCAGGTAACGAGTCCGACTTCGGCTCGGTTCAACAACATCTCATGGACGCTCGACTTCCCGCTTGCGAACGCGTACCGAGCGATTTTGACCGGTCCGACGCGCCCTCGGCCCCCACACGACAACATTATCCTGCGGTCGGCGCCGCTGTCGTTCACCGTGACGGCGCTGGACGCCAAGGCGTGCAAGGCGACATTCACGTTCCCGCCTGCGGGGCCGGCGGAGCTGGACGGATCGTCGAGCGAGCGAACGCTCGAGCTTGAGTGGCACTCGTCCCTCGTGCTGTCTTCGTGGGAGACGACGGCCGACGGCCGACGGGTCCGCATCCTCGGCGACCTGGCCAACCGGTCGTACGCGCTCACGGACAAGGGCGTCCTGCGGCACTGGTGGTACCCCCAGGACCACATCCACCTCGGCATGGGCGAGAAGGCGGGCCCGCTGGACCTGTCTGGCCGGTCGTTCCAGATGCACGGCCAGGACTCGGCCGTCTACGACGCATACGAGAGTGACCCGCTGTACAAGCACACACCATACCTGATCTGCTCGCCCAAACCCACAGCCGACGGCCGCGTCCCTTCGTCCTCGTACGCTATCTTCCACGGAACCAACTCGCACGGCGTCTGGGACCTCGGCCGGACGCACGACGACCCGTCCGGGTACTTCAAGATGTACCAGCAGGACTTTGGCGGTCTCGAGGAGTGGGTTCTTGTCGGCAAGGGCGTCAAGGAGATTGTCCGCACGTTTGGCGAGATGGTCGGCATGCCCAAGCTCGTCGGACGAGACTGGCTCGGATACCTCGCCTCGGGCATGGGTCTCGGCGAGAGCGACGAGCCCATCGCTCAGACCCTCCTCGAGGGATGGCCCGAGCTCTGCAAGAAGCACGACATCCCATGCTCGGCGATGCACCTGTCGTCCGGGTACACGGTCGAGGAGGCCACTGGCGACCGTATGGTGTTCGGCATGAACAAGAAGCGGTACCCCGACTTCAAGGGCATGGTCAGGACGTTCCACAAGGCAGGTATCAAGGTCGTGCCCAACATTAAGCCGTACCTCCTCGGCACGCACCCGGCGTACGAGCGCTTGCGCAAAGCCGACGCATTCTTCGTCGACCCAGACACGGACAAGCCGGTCACGGTCCGTATCTGGTCTTCAGGTGTGGGCACGACAGCCCCCGGTGGCTGGTCCGACCAGACCAGCGAGGAGGGCCGCAAGTGGTGGGGCGAGGGTGTCCAGAGCCTGATTGACCTCGGCTGCGACGGCATGTGGAAGTGAGTCATCCCACAAACAGCAGGAGTGCCGTGCTGACCGGCAGCGACAACAACGAGTATTACCTTCGAGACGACGACTTCCTGGCTCAGAACCAGGCGCCGCACGAGTTCTACTCGCCCAGCGAGGGCAAGCAGCCTATCGGCCTGCTTGGGCGGATGATCAACGTGAGTCGCTCTTCGAGCGACAGGGAACTGACGAGCAGACTGAGATGATGGCGTATGTGTCCGAGTCGACGTTGAAGAAGGCGCTGCCTGATCGACGGACGTACGTCCTGACGCGGTCGGGCAACGTCGGAACGTTCAAGTACGCGTGCTCGACGTGGTCAGGCGACAACTACACGTCGTGGCATAACCTCCGAGGATCCCAGCCGATCCAGCTCAACGCCGGCATGTCTCTCATGCAGGCGTACGGGTCCGACGTCGGCGGGTTCGGTGGGCCGTTGCCCACTCCCGAGCTGTTCGTCCGATGGGTCCAACTCGGCGTCACCCACTCGCGCTTCTGCATCCACAGCTACAAGCCCAACAAGGAGGACCCCAGCGGCGCCGCCGCCACCAACCTCCCCTGGATGGTGAGTTATTCCCGTGTCGGCCATGGCTGACAGGTAGTACCCCGAGGTGCTGCCGATTATTCGGCGGGAGATCAAGTGGCGGTACACGTACTTGCCATTCTTCAACTCGTTGATGTGGGAGTCGCACGAGCACGCCACGCCGACGAACGCTTGGCTCGGGTTCGGACCGTTCGCGTCCGACCCGGAGCTGTACACGGACGCGATGATGCGAGGCTTCGACGCGTGGATCGGATGCGGGCAGCTTCTGTCGGTTCCGGCGCTGTTCGAGGGCATGCTCACGCGAGAGGTCTACTTCCCCAAGGCGACCGCCGAGGACGAGTCGGTCTATTTTGACTTGCACGCGCCTCACGCGGTGCACCGCGCGGGCACGCGCGCCACGGTCGCCACGCCGCTCGAGCACATGGGTCTCTTTGCGCGCGAAGGCGCCGTCATCCCGATTGGCAAGGACCGCGCGACGGTCACGCAGCACAAAGGCCCAGCACGTACGACGCCCGACGGCGTCGACGTCCAGCTCGAGTCCGAGGGCGGCCAGGTCGATCTCGACGACTGGCGAGGCGTCCAGATCTTCCCCGCTCCGGCCGACAGCCCGGCCCAGCAGGGCCAAAAGACCTACACTGGCCGATGGACAGAAGACGACGGTATCTCCGCCAACCCCGACAAGGCCGTCGTTCAGGTCATTTACGAGGCGGTCAGCGCGGACGAGGTCCGCGTACAGCTCAAGTGGCTCGACAACGCCTTCAAGCCCCTCTGGGGCGAGACCGTCCACGTCCTTCTCCCCGCCAACGACAGGCGCAAGGTCGCTGGGGCCCAGGAGGTCATGTGGGAGGGCAGGCCCGTCTTCGCCCTCAAGGTGGAGGCTTAGGCATATTATAGCACGAAGACTAGGATTTCAGCGATCATCCGCAAGCATATGCATTCGGGTTAATGGGTACTAGTGTCCGATGATCGGGCCAGCTTCGTACAGATCGTCAATGCTCTTGATTTCCTCGGCGGACAGCTCGAGGGAACAACCAGCGATGAGGTCGTCCAGCTTGTCAAGGCTGGTAGTCCCGATAATGGGCGCAGAAATAAACGGCTTGCTAATGCTCCATGCTAACGCAACCTGCGCCATTGAGACATTGCGCGCTTTCGCAATCTCCTCGATCTTGTTGACGATAGACACGGAAGAGGGTCGAAGCTTGAGCCAGCCGGAGAGGTCTTCACTTCGGTCGGTTGAGATGGTCTTGTCTGCAGGTCGGCACAGCGCTGCGCTAGTCAGCCTGAATTGTTGCGAGCACTTGCTGACACCCACCGCCACCGCCAAGGGGCGACCAAGGGATACAACCGACTGCGAAGTGCTGTAGCGTGGGCATCATCTCCCGCTCCTCCTGTTCACGTCAGTGAAAAATAAGCCCTCTCACACGTACCTCGCGGTACATCGCATTGTGATGGTTCTGCATGGTGATGAAGGGCGTCAGTCGGTTCTGAATGGCGTATTCTGTTGATCAGCCATGGTCTTCAAGCGCATCCCAGATGAACGTACGCTGCATGAGCTGGAACTGCCACGCGTAGCAGCTGCTCATGCCGATGTACCGGGCGTGACCGGCCTGCACGATATCGTGCAAGGCCTGCATGGTCTCCTCGATCTGCCTAGTCAGCGCAGGATTTTAAACATCCGAGCTCTCGGTCCTACAGGTGTCTCATTATCGAACCTGTGACACTGAAACGTCAGTGGCTCGTCCTAGGCCAAAGCGCGACATGGGCGCTCTTACCTGGAACACATCAATGTAGTCAACGCCGAGCCGGTCCAGCGAGTCCTTGACGCTGGCGAAAATACGCTGAGAGTCTCAGCGTTGGTCGCTTGAGCAGGTGTTGTAAACCTGCCTTCCTAGACAGCCTGGAGTTGTTGACATAGCCGGCAGGACCGTACGACGCCGGGTCACCCCACTGCATGTACGTCTTCGTCATGATAACGACGCTCTCCCTGGGGATGTTGTACTGCTTGAGGAACTTGCCGAGGATGCGCTCCGAGTGGCCCTGGCTGTACGTGTCGGCCGTATCAAAAGCCTACACCCGTAGATCAGCTATGTGAGGTCTACTGCAGCAGTGACGCAAGAGTCCTCACATTGATGCCAGCGTCGTAAGCGTGCTACTCCCGATCAGATCTGCTCAACCAGTATCGCAATGGTGGACTGACCTTCAGGTGCTTCAATGCTTCCTCCTCTTCGAGGACCCAGTTCCAGTTATCTTTCGGCCTCTTGACGCCGTAGCTCATGCACCCAAGGATGATCTGGGACACCTGCGTGGTGGGTCAACACCCTCACCGGCGGTCATTCCTGCGCGACTCGGACATACCTTGAGGCCAGACTTGCCAAGCCGGACATACTTCATCTTAGAAGCTGCAGCAGTTGAGGCGGACATAGTTTTTCAGCTGCTTCGACCACAGGAGACTCCAGCACGAATACGGATGTAAGACGGACAGAGGCCGTCGGCGATGTCGAGTTGATCAAGCACGCCCGGTCCAGCTCGACGGCTCAGCGGACAAGTACGGTGGAGGCGGGGCCATCCTTTAATTACGGCACGGTGCCAGCTGGAACGCGGGTGGTCCGTCGATGCAGGATGTCTCGCAGTGCTCGTCTACAGACACGCGACTGTTCATCGCCAGCAAGGCAGGGCCTAAGAGCGTCCTACCTGTACTCGATCCATTCAGACACATCTCCCTCCTGTCATCGGGACTTGTAGTAGTGGAAAAGAAACATGGTATGCCCCGCTCTGTGTCCCGCCTCATATGCCTGTCGCTTCGCTCACAGGCTAGCCCACCGCCGCAGACATCAAGCGCAAGAACGCCAACTTCGCCGCTCGAGCACAGGCTGGCAAGCGAACCACTCGTCCAGCCCGGTCCGAGCAGAAGCGCAGTGTCGCAGTCTGGATCCTCTTCGTTATGGGGTTCCTGCTGGTCGGCGGCAGTAGGTCACCAGCCTCTGTATAGCCGTCATACGTGCTGACTTGAGGCAGCATTGGTCGAGCTCATTAGATTAATATTCTACGGCTCTTTCTGAGCAGTCCCTCTTCACTAATGAACTCATGACTGCATACATGGGTGAGTCTCCCGTGCCACCACGGCGTTCATTTCTGACGGAAAAGCAGACTGCTTCGTGGTTCGGCGCATGCATCATTACATCTGCCCTGATGACCGTTCTGCTGCTCGGATACGCATCACTCATCCATGTCCGGCTCGTCGTCTCCTTCCTCCTTCTCGAAGAAGCCGCGGCCCGGCTCTGCTTCGGACCCTGCGGAGGGTTTCCCACCCATTACGGCCCAGAACGCAGCTTCTCCTTGTTCCGCCTCCCAATCCAGGCCTTCCGTGAGGCGCTCTCCACCGTCATAAGGCCGGAGCACCACGATCGCAGTCGAACCTGAAGCTCCGAGCTGGCCAGACGAAGACGCAGGACTCGCTCGTGTACGCGAGAGATAACTTGCTGTGAACAACGGCGAAGCGTGCAGGCGGTCGAGGTATGGCTGGAGGAATGACTTCGGATCTGCCTCAGCAGAGCATTCGCCCCAGAAGTAGAGGATGTCTACGAGACATCAGCGCAGACTATGCGCTGGGGAGCAAGCGACGCACATTGTCCAGGCGGGCAGCTCCCCGTTCCGTCTCCCATGAGCAGTGCCCTGACTAGCTCTCGACCTTCTTCTGGCGGGAACACCACAACAGCGGTGTCGTCCTGTTCTGTCTCCGGTGTACTGCCGCCTTCGACGGCTGCCTCATCCGGGAGACTGCGTCGGAGCGAATCCGGTACCGAAGGCAGCACAGCTATAAGATGCGCTGTCGTCCTCGCTTCGGAGTCGGCCACAGATGAATCGCTTGGCACGAGATCTGGCGGCAGGTAGTCGGCGTTTGATATGATGTGCTTGGCGCGGACGGGCTCAGCCTGACATGTGACAGACAGCTTGACGGGCAGATCGACATCGTCGCTGTTGATCTCGATTGACCGTACAGCCCCCTGGGATCCAAGGACATACGTGCCGCCCTTTACAGCACACGCTCTGACCTCATCAGCGTGCGGCAGCCTACATCCACTGCGGACACTCACCTGCAGAACCCTTGAGCCACTTCTCCAGCGCCGCCGTACTGGCCTACGAGGAAGGCCCCTGCGCCGTACCGTCCGATACTGCGGAGGTACCGCCTTGTCCGCCGAAGAGCAGGCAGTGCGGGTTCATCTAGAGAGCTCGCATGGGCGATGGCGTAGGTGATCTGCTCCGCTAGGGGCGCGGCCAGCGAGAAGCTCTGCTTGAGGAACTCCGCCAGTGGCAGCTCGGTCTTTCCTGCGTTCCGTCAACGACCCTCCCGGAGTTGAGCGCGCCTTGCTTACCTTGCAGGATGGTATCCTCGTCGAATTCGCCCGCGACCCACATCAGGAACTTCATCAACTTGCGCTTATCCGCCAGCCCGATCGTCTTGTCCTTGAACACCTCCTCCTTGCTTCCTGGGACCTTCCGCACACCCCCTTCGACCTGCCACAGGCCGACGCTGTCCAGCAGGCGGAATCCGACGTATTTGCTGACATTGCTGGCGATGAGCGTGGAAATCAGCGATCCTCGAGAGGGAAGAACCGCCGGGTAGAGGGATAGGGCGTAGCGCCGTTTATCCCGTTCGAGCTCGGGCGAGAGGTCGGTAGTTGTCGCGCGGGAATACCGCCTCTTCTGCGCGCGAGCATAATCGCTCGGACCTGCCTCTGAAGCGGCGGCGGAGCCATTTCGCTCATCCGCCCATGACTTCAGCTCGTCGAGGGTCAAGGAAGCCTGCTCTGCCGCATAATACTCGTTTGGGTCGAGATGAAGCACCGACTTGCCGACTTTCGCGAGAGCGCTGAAGCAGGGTTAGAGCCTGCCGGCAAGGAAGAGAACGGGCTCACGCTGCGGCGATGCTTTCCGCAAGGCCTGTTCCCAGCACGACCACGTCGTACGTGTCTTTCTCCAGCTCCTGCGCCATCCTGCACCTTCACTTCTGCGATTAGAGACGATGGCCATGAGTGATCCTCCTCCACCGGCACGACAGCCGGCCCCGGACAATTCTGCTAAATGATCCTCCCGCTTAATGTTTCAGGTCCGACGTGTCTCGCTGGATTCCACTTGCTGGCATGCAGCGCTACTGTCCTCCATAACCTGCGCCGTGCTTTCTGTCCCTTCGCTCTCATCCCTCGGTCGAATCGCTACAATGGCGACGTCTCTCGTCGTTCCCGTGGCGTACATCTCCGTCCTGGTGACGGCTCTGGCGATCTTCTCCCGCATATACCGCAGGAGAAAAGCCGGTACGTCGTTTCACTGGCTGTCGATCAGCGGCAGGTGCTGATACCTTGCAGCTGAGCAGACGTCTTTCCAGCCATGGTTCCCGGACCATGCCACTCGGGACGTATACATCTCGCTTCTGTCGGCTGACCCGCCGGTCCCCGACTCGCTAGTCAAGTCGGCACTGCTGACGCGCGCTGCGACCGACGTCCGCCGGATCTGGCGCTTGCGCGACGACAAGGGCGCCCTCACGTCTTTGCATCAGCGGGGTCTTGTCGGAGACGACATCATGGCGCGCTTCGCTGCGGCCGAGAAAGAGCTCGAGGCGGAGATAATCGATGTCGTCCGTGAAGCCGACAGTTTCAGACAAGGGTGGGGCCAGATCCTCTTTGCAACAGCGACGGAGATGGTCCATTCCGAGCGGACGAGGGAGCTCGTCATGCAAATACCGCACCTTAAGGCAGCAGAGGGTGAGTCGCCCTAGGCCTTGTACATTATGGCCCGCGGGGTCTGACGCCCGCAGACAAGCGGTTGGCGATCCGTGCGAAATACTTGCCTCAGACATCTCCCGCACCTGCAGCCATTCTCAACGGATCTACACCTGCCGGCTCAGGAGCAGCAACGCCAGCCAAGGGCAACCTTCCCGCTCCACAAACCGCCCCTGGAACTCCATCTCCAGCAACACCGCAGAAGCTCGACTCGAACCCCGGATCAGATATAGAGGGCAAGGGTACTCCTGCACTAAGCACCCCAGCAGGAACACCGAGCAAGGCGAGTGCTAGCACGGTTCAGGTCTTCACACTTGCTGATTCCCGCAGAGCACACCAGGCAGCAAGAAGAAGAAGGGGAAGAAGTGATAGGTCCGCTCTGTGCGCGACCTTCGCAGTATCATATCCTGCATGTTGCACCAGACAACCACACCATGCATCCAGTCTCATCATTGCAATCGGATGGGGAACAGATGTGCCGGACTCAGCGCACCGCATAGAGGGACCAATCCGGGTCGAGGACCCGAACCGAGTCGTACCCGAAGGTAGCGACACAGTCACTCCATGGCTGCGCCGAGATACGGCTGGAGGTTACTCTTCCGTAAGCTGCGACATCGACAGCGTGACAAGCGGCTGAAGACGTGTCTGAGCTCGGTTCGTGAGGTGGAGAAGCAGGCACCAGCGAAGACTGGGTCAGTATTATTGTGACGAGATCAGCGGAACATTCGACCGCGCTTTCATGCCGTCCAAGATCCATGCCATGCATTGATTGCACACAACTCAGAGCTGAGAACATCAGCATCAGTTGAACGTAGAGCGGATGGATCCTTATGAGCGGCTGCATACTCACCATCTTGCCGTTAGGCGCGCCGAACCCGTCGTCTTTGATCCCCTTGAGCTTTTTAGAGCCCGAGAAGATCATCGAGTCGACGAGTCCAGCAACCGTCAACACGCCGCCGACAATCGCGCACGTTCTGCCTGGTCAACCATAACACAAGAAATGCAAGGGTACGTGTACTAACGATGTGAGGAAATGCGCAAACGACTGGCGGGTTTCGGTGTGGATGACTTTCATGGGCGAAATCTCGTAATTGAAGAAAACGCCGGGTGAGCCCATGACACCGTGCGAAGTCATGTCTGCAGCTTCAGCATTCATCCATCGTCTTATTGTAGTACACTCACGACCGTGGGAGTCCCGGCCGGGAGCATTGCCTTGCCGCAGGTCACGCTCGTACTGCGTCACAGAGTACTGGTGTGATGGGATCTCCTTGCCGTTCAAGTACACGAAGTTGGTCGACACGACCTTGAGGAAGTCTGCCTGGATCAGCATCTCCGGTGAACGGCGTCGCGCCATCGCAGCTTACATTGGAACATGTAGTCGGCTGCTATGCATCAGCGGGACCTTCGCAGACCAGATCGAACGCGGCTGTAGGACCTACACTCCTCGGTGTGCGCGCGGATTCCCTCCAGGGGGTCCTTGATACCGAGCTTGTTTCGCGACTCCATCTCCTTCTTCTTCTGCGCCGCCTCTTCGACGACCCCGACGTCGGCGCCAAAGTGGAACTTGTTGATAATGTGTCCAAAGTCGTGGTGGTTCGAGTCCTTCAAGTACGGCACCTGTCCATTCAGCGCCTGCCTACCAGGCAACTGGACCAGAGCCAAACTCACGAGGTCCTGGATCTGCATCCGACCGGTCTGGAACGACCGTCCGGGTGAGAAGTGCAGGTTGCCAATCACCTACAGGTCGTCAGCTCGGTCTACCCAGCTCCATAGCGTTGGAGTCACCTTGTTGACCTTGACCTTGCCGGCTATGCGGCATCCCTCCTGGTTCTGCTCCTTCATCTTGTCCATCCATCCCTCCTCGACACACTGCGTTGTCAGCCGAGCTGTACGCGAGAAGTAGACAGGCGTACCTGCTCAATACCGCTTGGGTCGTTGAATGACCATGCGGCTCGGACGTACGCCTGTCGGACCTCCTCACACGAATTGCAGCACCTGCCAGAGTCAGCAGACCGAGCATTCGAGCTTGGTCGTACTTATACTCACCCGCTCTCCGGGGCAGGCGCGCCGTAACATGATCCGCAGTAGTTCGGGTCTTTGTTCTTGCTCGCGCGCTCCACATCGCTCTTCAGCTCTGCCCGGGTCAGCGTGGCCCCTCCAAGCATGCAGTTTGCCACTACTCACGTCCATTGTGCGTGGTCTCGAGTTCCTGCCCGTCCTTGCTTATCCGGGTCTTGCTGATCGCGTGCGTCAGGTCCACCTGGTGCTCGCCGGAAATGTCCATCACGTCCAGCGACAGCACTAGGTCGTTAGCATTGGAGTAGTGCAGTCGGCGACTACAGGCATACGATAGCATGGTACACGAGGGAAGGTGAGGTCAAGCTCGATGCTGAGCTTCTCACCCCGTGACCGGTCGACAGTGATCGACGGCTCGAGGTGTATTCTCCGGTAATCCACAAACTCGAGCATGACCGACGTGAGGATGATCGAGAACGAGATCATTGTCACTGCCAATCTGTCAGCACTCGTCTAGAGGTCCAGCTGCAGCCGGCAAGCGTACAGAGAGCTCCTGTCCTTGTACGGATCTTAACATCCTCCATGGTCTGCACATCAACGTGTCAGTAGGGCCGCCGGGTGGAACGCGTGACTGCGGGACAGGCGCACCTTGCCAAAGGCGTCAAAGCCCTGGAAGCTCCCCATGATGCCATTCCGACCCATCCTGACTTTGCTTCTCCTCTTCTAGAGAGCTGTACCCCTTCTCCAAGAACCGTATGCGCGTCGAGTTGCGGCGTGGAGGACGTGGAAAGGCAGCCTTCGGCTGAATGCGAGGACGGAATCAAATTGTTGATCTCAATGCTTGATATGCGGTCAGGTCCCAAGTGCGGTATTCACTGCACATCATCTATACATTCAAGTACCGCAGCTGGGCAAAAGAACGACAATCAGCGTCAGAAGATAGGCTCCTCAACATTTAAAGAGTCAGAGAAACGAACAAAAGCGCAGAGACCGAGGCCAGAGCTGCAACATGAGCGACGCCCAATACGTCACCCTTGAGACGTCCGTTGGACCGTTCACCGTCGAGCTGTACACGAAGCACGCGCCCAAGGTAGGTCATTGGGCGTTGGAACGGGTCCGAACCAAGCTGATGAGTTTAGACATGTAACAATTTTGCCAAGCTTGCGGAACGGGGATACTACAACGGAATCATCTTCCACCGGATCATCCCAGTGAGTGTCGTGCAATCCCGATATGCGAGACAGGCGCTGACGCATTTGCGTAGGGCTTCATGGTACAGGGTGGAGACCCAACAGGGACAGGACGGGGCGGGACCTCGATCTACGGCGACAAGTTTGCGGACGAGATTCACCCGGATCTGCGTTTTGTTGGCGCAGGGATATTAGCTATGGCCAACTCTGGCCCAAACACCAACGGTTAGTCGGCGCCGTGATCCTCTCCCAAGAACGTGCTGACAACGGGCAGGATCCCAGTTCTTCATCACATGCGTAAGTTCTAATTCCGTTTCTGGCGGATGGATCTAAGCGCTCCGCTGCGCCGCTGACCTGCAGGCTCCTACACCATTCCTGGACGGCAAGCACACGATTTTTGGCCGGGTGTCGAGCGGAATGCAGACGATCAAGCGGCTCGAGGCCGTGCGGACAGATAATAACGACCGGCCTGTCGAGGACATCAAGATCCACAAGGCGAGATTAGGCGAGCAGGGCGGGTTGATGATTCAACAATAACCGCGTTGGGCGGGGTAAACGCAAAACGAGAACGGCGCAGGCGTCGTAGCATATGCATACACTACAACGAGACACCGCGGGCCCTAAGGGGCTAGAATCCCAGGATCCGGTTGGCTTCCTGCCGGACGGCTCGCTCGCCTTCAGTCAAGTCCTGCTCGAGCGCGAAGGGCGCCAGGCCCATTCTGCGCTTGTCAGCCAAAGAACACCCAGCCCCAGCGCGACCTGGACTCACGCATTCCGGGCGCTCGGGTCAGAGATATCAGTGTCTCGCCCAGTGCCCTTGAACCCGCTCTCGCCCACTCCTCCAGGGAAGTCTGGCGGCGGGATGGCTTTGAGGAATGACTCGCGCTGGTCACGGACGTAATCGACATTGCCCGCCGTGAGCGGCACAGAAGGGATGTACAGCACGGCCGACGGTCCGTCTCCCCTATGGTTCGCCTCGACCGCGTGGATCGTGTCTGCCCCGCAGTCAGCGGGCTCCGATTTCACAAAGTGCGGACGGTACTCACCTGCATGCCACCAAGCCTGGTCGCCCGGGCGGACTTCCGGGATGCTGACCATTGTTCTTTCGAGCTCGAGATGCGGATGCGTTTCGTCGCTGTACTCCTGGCTCCTGCCCGGCGGCGCATTAGGGAAATCAGGCGACTCGGTATCGAGGTCCCAGTTATCTGCGGCGAGGTACGCCTCGCGCTCGAGCGCGCTGCTCGCCTGCTTGGCGCGGAAGAATGGCCGCAGAAGGGTGTATGCCGACATCTCGCGGATGTAAGGGTACACCCGAAGGGTTCCCTCCCCGGGACCCGTCTTGGACAGTGATGTCCAACCCTGGAAAGCGCGGAAAACGCCACAGGATCCTGCGCCATGGTACAAGTCCTGGTTGGCCAGAGCGCGAGACTCTGCCCAAGTCAGCGGCGGGCACGCGTTGGGAGTGACAACGCACCTATCTGCCAGGCGTCAAATTCCTCCCATTTGCCCTCGAGGATCTTGCTGTACACGGCGCGGTAATTCGGGTCCTCCCATCGCTCGACGCTGCCTCCATCGACGTGCGGCCCAAGCGCGAACTTGGCGTCGCCGGGACTTCGGATCCGGAGCCGGTCGGCGTAGATCAGCGGAGTGAGGAGGGATACAGGCGCAGAAGGCGGCGCGGAGAACAATCTCAGAAGAGACCGCTGAACTGCCATGGACCGCGGATGTGCCCGTGCCGCCAGCTGTGGTTTTGACCAGCTGCCGGATGAGTCGAGATCTCGCCAGTAATGTCGTGTCTGTAGCTGACTCACTAAAGCTCGAACACTTGCTTGTCGTCTGCCGGGAAGCCCTTCACTTCCGGGTTGAGCTTGATGTAGTCCCTGATCTCCTGCAACCATCGCAACGCCTGGTCATCGGACACCGTGTTTCGGATGATGACCGTGCCGCACTGCTTGATCCGATCCAGCAGCTCAGCAGACGGCGACTCGACAAAGTCGTCATAGGTCGTCTGGGGAATACACTGTTCCATGGAATCAGCACACAACTACCTTTCCGGGACCATCGCGAGAACTCACGTCCTGCTTCCTTCGCTCAATCTCCGGGGCAAGCTGAGCGAGTCGCTGTGTCAGGGACGTCCAGCTATGCCGCAGCCTCGCTTGGTTGTCGGCATCTCCCATAAGCAGCCTGCATGGATCAGCCTTATTCCCTCCCCGTCAAGCGCTCTACCCACTGCTTCAGATCCTTGAAGCGCTCCGAAAAGACGTATGCGCCCTCGCCGGACAGCGAAGCGAACACCGAGCCGATCTGCCGCGTGAGCACTTCGCCTAGCACACGCAAAGAACACCAACTTACATCGCCCTCGGCTCTAGGTGCACGCGTTCTGCCCATGCCCATGCCCATGCCCATACCCATCATGGATGAGCTGGACGAGGCTGGCGGTTCAGCTGCAGCGGCCGCCACAGCCGCCAGGCTCCGCCTCCCCCTCGTTCCGGCTTGCTTTCCAGTATACCTTGCTGCGTGAAACATTTCTCTTTCAGAATATGGGAAGAGAATCCCCTCGTGTGAACGACGTATATGTATACGGTAAGTCTTCTATGCTCTGCTGGGGAGCGCCTTTGCGGGGGCGCAGGGAGATCAACAGATCGCTCGGCAAAATTCAACGGAGTTTAGCAGTGGGGATACCGGCTGGAGCCGAGTGGGGCCCATGGCCGGCCGTTTCCGCGCCGGCGGCAGTTTGTCCGGCCGTTCAGCCGGGGTCACCAGGCGCAGTGGTTCGGCTGAACGTGCATAGGCGAAGCATGATTATAGGCTGCCATGGCGTTTCAAGGAGTATCTGCCCGCGTACAGAGGTTCTACAGGGCAATGAACCGAATGCGCTCTCGATGGACTACACTCTGACGTGCAGCTTGAGCGCCTTGAGCAGGGCATCCGCGCCGCGGACGACCTCTGCCGGTGGCTTTCCGGGGTCCTTGTCAAGACTGGCATCCAAGACTCGTTTGGACCGGGCAGCCAGAGCTGCTGCTGCACGGGCTTCGGTCTCGGTCTTGAGCAGGTCTGCGCGGACCTGCGCGGTCTCCAGCACGGCCTGTGGGAGACCAGCAAGTCTGGCGCACCAGACGCCGAATGACGCTTCCGCCAGGCCGCGGGTAAGGCGGTACAAGAATGTGATCTCTGCGCTGCCGTCTGAGTCCGTCAGTCGTGGAGTACCCTGCTGCAGACTTCCGACTGACCGGCCAGCTTGCGCTCAGAGAAACTCATATGCCAATTTGAGATCGTCGCGGGGAACTGGGAGGCTTAGCGCCGGCTCCATCTGATCATAAGCACCGCTCACCTCCTTGGCAAGCTCTTCGGCCACCATGGGATAATGCGTGACGAAGAGCGTGTTGCAACCAATGCCCGCCACATGGGACAGCGTGGCATAAGCGATGGCAACACCGTCGTACGTGCTGTGTCAACCGTGAGCGGCGACCTTGGTGCTACTATCGCGAGTCGCTCACCTCGTACCACGACCAAGCTCGTCCAAGATGACCAGTGTTCGAGGCGTCAAGGTTCGCAAGATATCGCTCGTCTCTGAAAGCTCAACCATGAATGTCGACTTGCCGCGCCCTATTTCGTCGGATGCTGAAGAAGTCAGCAACGGTAAAGCCTGTTTGCTGACCACCTACCGCCCATACGCGTCTGGACGGCATCGTGTATGCCTAAACGAACAGCCTTGGCCGGCACGAACGACCCGATCTGCGCCATGCACACGATGAGTGCGGTAGCCCTCACGCAGGAGCTTTTGCCTATAGCAAAGGTGAGCATGCACCGAGGCGGCTACGCTGCGATTCGCGGCCTACCAGCCATATTCGGACCGGTGATGACTTTGGCACATCCGTCTTTCTTGGAGAAAGCGATATCGAACGGCACATACGCCTCTTCCCGCAGCATCTCGACCTGTGCTCCGTGTTAGCCATAACTCGACATGGACGGCATGTATGGCTAACCATCGGGTGTCGGCCTTCCTGTATATGTAGCTCCGGCTCGGCAACGAACTCTGGCTTGCAGTAGCCCGCGGACGCGGCCACTTGCGCGAGCGACATGAGGCAGTCCACCACGGCGAGCTGGCGAGATACCGTGATGAGCGAGTGGCATTCTGAGATATCCGCCTGGAAAGACAGGAACGCTTTCTTGGCTGCAGCAGCCAGGATTTCCTTGTGCTGCTCCCGTTCCTTTGCTCTGGCGGGATCAGCGGCCGGCTCGATGGAGAGTATCGCACACACATTCTCAGGACGTCTGGCGTATGGAAGCGGACTACGTGTCGAGTTCTGACAGTCGGCAAAGCTCAGGTTTGGCAGTTACACTCACGCTTGCACCTTGACCCATTTGGGCGGGACCGTCTTCGCTTCTTTGATCGGGACTTCTACTAAGTACTGTCTGATGAGAATTGCTCGAGCAGAGGCAGAATGCCAACTCACCTCGATGCCAGCGACGGTGACATATGCCAGGGCTGGTCGACGGAGGATTTTCCGCACTTCCTTGAGATGCTGGTCTAGCTCGCTCTCGCAAATGCCGATGCACTAGCGATTGTCAGTCTCACTGGCGTGTCAGCAGATAGAGAATCTTACATCCTTTGCGTCCTGGACCTCCGGAAACTTGTCCACATCGTTCCACAGATTAGCCAGATCTTCATCTTTTGCAGCCTTGATGTTGATGGCGTCTAAGAACGTCTTGGCTGGCTGGTATATGGAGGGCAGGGTCTTCAAGATCGAATTGAGCAAGACCGAGCGGAAGACATCGCTTGCGTCTTGTGGAAACTCCCCGCCGACCCTCTTCAACCCGATGAGGATGTTGGCGACTTCGGACGCGGTAGCCTGCCCTTCTTAGCGGCCGGCGTAGCAGATGGTGACCGCAACGTACCTTCCCGTACTGGATTCGAGTCAGGCCCTTGATCAGATCTGGCATGTTCACCAGCAGGCCCCGCAGTTTCTCCATGTGATAGGTGTTGCTCTGCATGATCTCCTCGATAGCGTCGGCTCGAGCCTGAAGTGCCCTAAGTCCTCAGCTCTGCCCAATGCTACCTCTTTGCCGGACTCACACGACGTCGAGAAGAGGACGACCAATCCATTCCCGCATCAACCGGCGGCCCATCCTGGTGCGTGTGCTGGATGTAAGCAAGCGTTCATTCCAGCTCGAGCTCACTGGTCGAGTACTATCACCGTCAGCGACTATGCAATGGGAATAAGGACCCAACTTACGCCATAAGAGACTGCCGTACAGACCTCCGTCGGTCTGATTGCGATATATCTCCCTGTTGGTGAGCGGTGAACGAAGGCACGGACATACAGGTTGACCAAGGTGTTGCTGGAGAGGAGCATGTGGGCTCTGTTGTTGAACTGCGCACCTCGTCAGTCGGGTAGTCGTTGAAGCCGCAGAAGTGCGCGTGCTTACCTTGGTGAAGGAAGATCGGTGACGGAAAGCGCCTTCCAGCTTGAAACCTACACTGATGAGCGACAGTGTTCGACGCCAGGTAGGCAGCTCTTACGCTTCATGTAGCTGACAAGTACTGCCAGAGCAATAACCACTTGCTTCGGGAAGTCCACTAGCGCTAACACTGCTTCTTCGGCTGCATGACGGGTCAGCTGAAGCCGCGACTGACAATACCGGTGACCCACAGGGTAGCCCGGCAGCGAGACCGATGGGGTTCTTGCCCTCGATGTGCCTGTCTGCCTCGCCGGCAGGACCGCCCGCTTCGAATGCATCGTCCTCCTCGCCGGTGAGATCGATCTCATCAGCTTGTCCATTGTCCTTCCGAGATGACGATTTCTCCCGATAGAATTGGGTCAGAGCGTCGAAAGCCTCCGAGTAAGTCGGTATGTCGGAGAGTCTCTCAACCCTGACCGAAGTCGTTGCACTCGTCCTGCGCGCCATGAGTGAAGGGTTCTACGTCGAAACGACGAGAGGGATCTCACCTAGAGTTTCCCGCGACATGTGCCAAGACTTTCTCCGTCGCTTTGCTCAGGCCCGACGACGGCAGTAGGAGCTCTGCCGGGGACAGATGCGTCAATCTAGTTTCCAGCTCGCTGCGCACTTGTGAGTCTGGACCTTGGGTCAGCGTAATCGAGTTCAGCTTCTGGATAGACGACTAACCGTCAAACTCGTCCCAAACGACCTCTCCTGTCCCCGGTGTGACGCTGACCAGCCCGATCCGGACCCTGTCGTCGACGGCCAGTCCTCCCCTACCCATCTCCACGAGCGCGACGAGCGCGTTCGTCGGCGGCGGAGCGGTCCCGGGTACCGTCGGATCATCGAGCAAGGTTGACCCTGAACCCAGCGAAGGATCCTCGACATATCTGTGGGAATAAGCTCATGACACCGCCATACTCAGAGAGACTAACGTTGCAGCAGTGAAGAGATGCGTTAGCTCTCGAGTGAACGGAGCATTCCGGTTCTCGCCGATCTTCTTCAATGCGGCGGTCTCCATCTGCGAAATGACCCCGACTTTGTACCCGAGCGAAATGAGCTTCTTGACGTGGATGTGCAGGCGGTGCGTGGGGATCGAAGCAGTGTAGAAATTGCGAGCGGGAAATCTGACCCATGAGTTGACTTCGGTCATCAGGAGGTTAAGTGACCTACGCGGCAATTCCGAGCTCCCGCGAGGCGATCTTCGCATCCTCGCCGTGGAACTTGTACTTGTACCCTACTTCCATAAGGAGGAGGACGTCCGGGTTCTCCTGCTTGATCTCCATAAACTGCTTTTCCAAAGGCGTGTACGTCTGTCCGCTCGGGCCAACCTCTTCGTCTTTCTTCTTGCCTCGCTTCGCTTTGCTACCGGCCTTGTCGCCGGTCCGATCATCGCTCTTAGCCGCATACTTGGCCAGCCGACCGCCGACCTTTTCCGCCGCAGCCGCGCGCTCGTCGTCGCTCTCCACCGGAATGATGCCCGGCGGCGGATCTTCCCCTGTTGGCGTGTCCAGAGGCGTCTCATCGGCAGCCGCGGCATCTTCGCCACCAGCGGCACGCCTGGCTTCTGCGGCCGCAGCTTCATCGAGGGCTAGCGAGCGTCGACGACGAATCAGACCGCCTGGATCTTGCATTCGCTTCTGCCACGCCTCGTGCCGCCTTTGTTGCTCGGCTGTGCGTTGTGGGGTGGACGGTCCGGCTTCAGGCATAGGCTCCTCTGAGCCGCTGCCCCCTGGCTGAGCATGCCGGTACTGCTGCAGGACGCTGACTGTCGGTGTTCGAGGTGCGCTTGGCACCTTTGTATCGGATGACGGCTTCCGTGATGATACTGACTGCAGTGATGGAGCAGTCTCTGTGGTTGACTTCTTCCTGAAAGCCGGTCTGGCCGCACTGAAGCCGAAGTAGCTCGATGTCGTGGTGGCGCTATTCGAGCCCGGCAGGCTTGTCGTGCTGGAGCCGATTGCGTTGTGTGCGGTCACGGTCTGGAGCGGAGTGTCAAGCTTGAGCCGTTTGCTTGGCGGAGCCTCAATGATATCAAAATCGTCCTCGTCGCTTTCGTCATGGAAAATGGTAACGACTCGTGCCGCATCTTGCCGTTCAAGACTAGTTTGGCTGCCATTGCTTGATGTCTTCGCTGGGCTATCTGGCGGAGGTGTTTTCCGCCTGAAGAAGGTGTGAAGCGACGCCCTGGCTATTAGTATTGATCTTAGGTCTCACTGTGGAACTGACTGCTTCTGGCTGTCTTTGGGAGTCATGCTTCGCCCGTCGGCCCTTCGCTCATACCCAAAAACAAACCGTTAACATGATCGGACCTGCAAGGTGGAGGTTGAACAGGTGACGCGACTGGGTGCAGGAGTATGTTTGCCACGTCATGCTTGCCACCATGACGATAGCTGTCGCGTAGTACGCAGCCGGGCCGGTGTCCATTCAGTGAGTTGTGGTGGTAGAGGGCTTCCTTCAGCGGCGGTTCGCACCCTTGTGATCGTACTTGCAGCCTCGAAGGTGGATCGGCCTACTTGTCGCGCTGGACGGATTTGAAACACCGCATTTGACCAGCCTCCGACATGTCGTCACCTTCAGACGAAGACGGCTTCCAGTCCGTCGCGTGGGACGATGCCCCTCCTCGAGCAGAACGGACACCGAGCACCAACTTCTCCTCGTCTGGTGCAGACACACCTCTATCCGAGGGCTTTGAGGACATCTCGACCGCCTCACCGACGAACCGGACATTCTCGCCACAGACGCCGACTCAGGCGAGCTGGCAGATGCCCGAATCGTCTTCTTCGGGAGCAGGACAAGGCCGAGGACAGGGGACAAGCCTCGAGGCGGCAAGGGAAGGCGGTCACTTAACGGGAAACGAGTGGGGCGATAAGTGGATGAGCATAGAGGTTTATGACCCGACCAAGGAGCATGAAGGCAGCAAGGACATGTTCGTCTCGTACGCTGTCCGCACAAAGGTCAGTATCGGATATCCTTCTTCATATCATGTTATGGTCGTGAGGCGTCTCAGCTGACAAACTAGACCAATCTGGCGAACTTCCCTTCTCCTCCTGCAGTGGCCAGGCGCCGTTTCCAGGACTTTGTCTTCTTGCGCGAACATCTCGTCAAGCACTTCCCGGCATGTGTCGTTCCCCCTATCCCCGACAAGCATCGGCTAGGTCAGTCCCTGCCCACAATCTTAGAGATTCAAACCTTTACAGATAGCTCCGCAAACTGACGACGCTTAGAGTATATCAAAGGCGACCGGTTCTCGCCCGAGTTCATCGAGAGAAGACGAATGGAGTGAGTCTGCCCCCGCCACGCGTGAACCTTCTCTGAGGCGCTCAGCTTGCAGCGCTTCGCCGACAGAATATCGCGGCACCCAACTCTGCAGCGTTCAAAGCTCGTCTTTGACTTCCTGACCTCGTCAGACTGGGTATGCGCAATTGAAACGCAGGGTAGCCCCCAGCTAATCTGCTAGAGCGTGGCAAAGCACCACCACCTGTCCCACCCACCGCCAGACTCTCACTCATCCTTGATCGACTCTCTACAGGACACGTTCATCAACGCCTTTTCAAAGGTCCGAAAGCCGGACGCACGGTTCGTCGAGATCGGCGAGCAGCTGGAACGGTTTGAGGAGGGCCTCGGGTCCGTGGACAAGCTTGTTGGCAGGGGCAAGAACAGGGTGGACGGTGGATCCCTCTTTAAGGCCTCGATGGGATTGGGCTGACGGTGCAGACCTTGCAGCAGACTACCAGGACATGGCGGCGGCCTATCAGGGCTTGGGGTACCTTGAAAGCGGAATCACCGAGCCGCTTAACCGCTTCGCCGAGAAGATGCTCGACTTCTCCGACCTGCTCAAGCACATGGTGTGTCACAATCGGCTGAGGGTCGCAGGCGCTTGGCTCATCTACTTAGAACAACGCGACGGTCGAGCCCTTCTTGTTCGCCTCTCATTCGTTGATGGCATACGTCCAAGCCCACCGGCAAGTCATCAAGCTTCGCGACCAGAAGCAGCTTGACTTCGAGGAGCTGTCCGCGTACCTCTCGGCTATCGTGTCAGAGCGCGATCGGCTCGCGGCGCTGTCGAGCGGGCACTCAAGCGCGCCCGTCGGCCTCACGACGTATCTCCGCGACCAAGTAGACAAGCTGCGCGGTACAGACGACATTTATACCCGGAGAGAGCGGATGCGCAAGATGGACGGAAAGATCAAAGAGGTGGGTTGTGCCTGCGGCAGAAAGACAGTAGAGCTGACGGCCGCAGTTGCAAGACGCGGTCACCGTGGCGCACGAGACGTCTACCGCTTTCTCAGACGAGGTCATGAAGGAACATGCGGTCTTCGAGCTGAACAAAGCCGCCGAGATGAAGGAGATGATGCAGTCGTATGCGGACGGACAGGTGGAGATGCTGCAGAATGCCATGGACGATTGGGACAAGGTGAGCCAGACAACGGAAACGTCAAGGGGCAATGGCTGACAGCCGCCAGATCATCCCGCTCTTGCAAAGAATAAGGGTCGACGTCTGAGAGGCAGCAGTGGATAGGATGACGTGTTGTACATTGAAGTCGTGATTCCGCGATGCAGTACTATATCACGCCCAGAATAGCAACGAAGGGTAAGAGTACCCGCGCTGGATGTGAATCGAATGACGCGGACCCGACCGATGATCACAACTCGAGGGGGTTGGTTGGGCTTGCCATGCGGTCCACAATGGGACTCGGAATAGGCCGGCAGTCAGCATGCTGACCCGCCATTGTCCTGTATTCGCCTTAGTGATTTAGTTGCTACGCGGCGCTACGGCTTAGCCCGTCCTCTCCACACGGTTGCGAGAACATTCGATCGGGAGTGCGGAAAAAAGCGGCGTGCCGTGGTGCCGGACGGATGAAGATCGCGGGCCCCGGACGGCGGAGACCGGGGGTTTGCCGTGGCGTTTTTCTGGCCGATCTGAACCTTGTATGACGCCATCCGGGCAGGGACAACGCGGATTTGGTATTTCGTGTTGGCAGACACAGAGCACGTTCAAATATCGCTCTGGGTAGTACGACGTCATGACCCTGCGAGCGTTACACCATATCACGTTTGCATCCAGACACCCATGAACGTGGGTCTCTGCCCGTGCGCCAGCACGAGTGTCAGACCGGCCGACTCGGCCATGAAGCAGAAATGGCCCGTCGATGACAGCGCGATTGCATGCATCAGCCTGCAAGACTCGCAAAAGTTTCGCGAGTCGCCGTCCGGACTGCTCACGTAGTCTATTTGGTTGCGAGGACAGCTCGGTCAGCAGACTACGAGAGCGCTGTTTTTGGGTAGAGGTACGACGCGCGCGTACCCCGTACCTCGATCGCAGCCCCCGCTACATATCCCCCCTGCCGCCGCCGTATCGATACCTCGCCCTCGCCGCGGTGACTACGCTACGTAGTCCCCACCTTACATACCCTCGGCATTCGGCAGACATCGACGAAACTTGCACTGCTTGACCGAGTCGAAATTCCCCATACGTTCACCTTACATCCTTGAATCTCAACATCACACTGCAGTCCTCGCAACGTCCCCTTTGAGTCTTGTGCAGACGCCCCAGCCTGGGTTCTGAACACCGATATCAACAACAACTCGAAAGTCGCGCATATACGCAAATCTCGCATCAGACAGGAAATAGGCGCGAGATATCTCGCAAGGTGAGTTTCGGTCAGACTTGGTTTTGCTGGATGGTCTGGTTTCAAGGGGTCCAAAAAGGCGCCGAGGGTGCAAACGCTGTGCATGGAGACAGCGTGGCAGAGCATGGGACGATGTGCGTGCGGATCAGTGCATGCAGTATAGGCGAGTGCGGAATTGGTGATAAGGAACGGCATGGCATGGAGAACAATAGGACTGGCGGTCGGAGACAGAGTTTCAGTCTTGCGGAGAAGGAGGGTCACGGTGGATCGGTGCGGAGCATATCGGGATGCTCGCTTGCAGTGCGAGTGGGACATGGTCCGCATCCGAGCATCGTAGGAGCATTCGAGCGCTTTGATGGCGTGCGGAGGCGCCCGTCGGTCTTGGCCCCGAACCTTGTGTGGGTGCGGAAATTGCCTCACCCCTCATGTCCCCTCAAACAGACGCAACACAGCGTCTGGGAGAGACAGGGGGATCCCTGACTCGTTGCCGCAAAGCATCCTTCGTATCATCACGAGCCCTGTGCAGCTCGGCCGGTCCTCCTTCCGGTCATTCCCCAAAAAAAATCTTTCTACCTCTTACTTTCCCACCCCTACCTGCTGCCCCTTTCATTTGATCCATCCCGTGGTGCGCGACGCCTTGCTGCTGCTTGCGTGGTACGTTCTAGACTCTTGGGTTGCGCGATAGGGCGGGCCACACGTGCGGGCGGATCTGCACGCGGGGGCGCCCTGTACCTGAAAACGCAGAGTGGGCTCCTGGCCCAGCACGCCTGCGGCAGTTTTTCCGCGGCTTGTTTGCCGCGATTTGCCTGGCGAGGTCTGCCAGTGCCGCTCGCCGACTCGGCTGGAAAATCTGCCCGTGCCCGCACCGTATCGGGCACGACCTCCCTCGCTATCTGTGCATGGCATGGCAGACCCTCACTTGACTGCATCCATTCACATTCTCGCACCTTTTCCTTCCGCGACAGCCAGCGGGAAACCAAAGCACGACAAGGGACACTCACACGTTTACAGATTTCACCGGCCCGACCGATTCACGCTTCCCGCGGCTATCACGGTCTTCGTGCCTTTTTCGGCCGGCGCCAAGTCGACGAGCTCCGCTTGCAGCAAGCAGCATTCGAGGTCCATCCTTGAAAGCAGTCCTGCATCATCCTCATCATCATCTGTGCATTTGATTGTACACGCCAGCACGATACTCGACCCTGAACCGCAGCCAAAAGGTGACTCAACCGGCGCCTTAAACCCCTCCTGGCCGCGTCCGTAGCAGCGTCATCCTGTGCGAGACTCGCCCGTCCGCTCCCTCCTTGCGTGGCGTAGGCCTTTCCTTTCTCAAGCTCAAACCTCCTTCGAGTCAGAGTCGGCCACGACCCGAAATTTCGCCCAAACGGCACCCCCTTGCATCACCTCGCCTGCGCTGGACCCTGTGTGCGACCGCGCTTGTGCATATATCACTGGGGGCACGCTTGAAACGGGGCATTGAAGCGGCGCACGTTCCCTCCCTACATCTCACAACACCTACACTCGTTTACAAAACCGGTCGCTCAGCGCGCCGACCGTACGCAAAAGGTCCGATCCGGCGACCTCGGCGACAGGCGTCCGCACTCCGACGCTTCGCGCCAGCTTCCCGGTCCACTCGGGCACGCAGCACTCCGAGCGGCCGACCTTCAAAAGGGAGAGCACCTTTCTTCCGCTCTAGCGCAGCGGCGCACCCGATCTGACCGGTTCCGAGCCCGGCTCGAACCAGCGCTCGGGTCGCACCTTTCACCACCTGGGTGTCAGGACTTCATCCCGGCCGGTTTCACCTCGACAGAGGAGCACTCGCCGCGAAACGCGGTTCTGGCGCTTCGACGCTGAAAAGATCGTGGTCCGACTCTCTTGACTCGCAGCCCCTTCTGGCGGAGTCTGGCAAACATTCGCTGTTTCTTCAGACGAAGCTTTGTCCTCTTCTCACTTCCGACCACCCCCAACTCCCCCCGCTAGCGAGATTCGACCCCCGACCTCACTCAGATAGCGAAAGCATATATACCGCTTCCAAAAGCAAGGTAAGCCTTCTTCCCCTCTCACTCGCCCGTTGAAAACTTGGCACCGCCGCAAAGCACAACTGACATGCCTCAACAGACTTTGCCCCGGTCCCGACCCAAACCCGCCAAACCCGCCCTCTCCACCATGTTCGAGGAGGACTTTGAGCGATGCTTCATCTGCCAGACGCCCTGCAAGGGGTGAGTGCTCGCCTTGCTTCCAAGGGACGTGTGCTGATCTCACAGATTGTACTGCTCATCCGAGTGCCGGCTACAAGATGGCAAGCCCAAGGCCGCGGCGCCTAATACTCAGGCGCCGGTGCGCCTGACGGCTCAGCTACCACCATCGCTCTCGCCCCTGGTGAGGCCGGTGCACAACATAACGCCATCGCCTAAGATGCCCGGCCAGGCCGTCGACACTTCGTCTTCCTCGTCGACGTCGTCTTCGCCCCTCAACTCGCCACAAACGGTCCCGTCCGGTGCAGACTCGCCACAAAAGGAGGTGTTCAACCTGCCTCCGCCTGCATACCCACAGCAGTCTCTCGCTTTTGGCAGCTCGTTCCCTGTGCGGATACCAGTCGTCGCCCCGAAGCCTCTACCAGCGGCGGCGGCGTCTGCCTCGCATCAGCACAACGGCTCCTTTCTACAGGGAGGCAGCATCGAAACGCTGCGGTTCGGCCGAAAGTCAAGCGTGACCAATTCGATCACCTCGCCTAACGCGCTTCGACCCCGTTGCGCCTGCGGTCTGCCCGCCAACCACCGTTCCCGGCCCCACAGCAAGGAAAGGGCTGGCGACCTGGACAATGGCTTCGCGAGGCTGAACCTCGGCCCGGCCGTCACGTCGCAGCAGCAGCATTACCCTTTGTTCCCGCCGCACGCTCAGGCGACGGACAAGCGGATTGTCTCCGACTCGACCATCCACGGGTACAACCCTAATGGGATCACGATCGACCGCAAGGCCGCGTCAGGCTACAACTCGCCCCTGCTCGGCCAGACGGGCGGCTCGCTGCTGTCTAGGTCCCGCTCGGACCCGATGCCGCCCAGCCCGAAGATGAGCCGGCACGGCGCCATCGCGCCGACGACTGTTGGCCGTCAGGCATCGAATATCACGCCATCGCGACGTGCTTCAGCCGCCGCCGAGGAGCGAGGAACGCCGACGTATTCGCACATGTCGCGCACGACCTCTGCGCAGCAGACGCTCGGCCCACACCGAGCGACCAGCGGTCAGACCTCGCCGACTGAGGGTGGTCAGTCCGGGCTGGACATGCGCCGCGGTCGATCGCGCGACAGGCAGCGGTACCCGCGGGAAATCACCCCTTCGGGCCTTCTCAACCACCCGCCTGAGCGAGAACACCCGCCGTCGCGGTCTCGCGCGAGGCGAGAAGAGCCTCGTCGGAGCCACGAGGGCGTCAAGCGCTCCAGCCCGGCCGTCACCGCGCCGCCGCTGCCGCCCATCTCGCCCAGCATCTTCGCGCTGCACCAGCCTGCCCAGGCGATGCCCTCCTCCTTCGAGGCCGGCTCGGACGCCGCGCGCGCCAGGCGCAATGCCGAGCGCCCTCCCCGCGTCGTGGCCTAGCCGGTCTTAAGCAGCTCGCCAAAATGCGGACGAGCCACCAGGCGCGTCCGTCTCGGTTTCTTCTTCTGTGCACAGCACAACAGCCAGACTCCTCTCTGCATGATTTCCGTACATCATTCACATACATAAACAACACGCCATTTGCATGATTCAACTCCAATGTCCATAGCTTGACACAATCAAACACCACAATGCATTGCATATGATCCAGACTTGCATTCCATTCCGCAGGAGCCAACCCAGGCGGCAACCCGACGCGTGCCACCCGGTCCATGCCACGTGAGGATGAGGCGCGACGCGTCCAACATTGCAGCATCGTTTTGCACGTCTGTCCGAGTGGGCACTTCTTATCAGGCATACATTTTGTGCAGATCTCAGCCGTTCTATCAGTGCAAGCCACTCAGTCGCTCATCGCCTGCCACGCATCCAGGCCAAATGGCGTCCGAGCGATCAAGCGTCGAGCCGATGAAGGAGAGCGCCGGCGCAGGGGAGAATGTCGAAGTAATCGTTGTCGGCAGCAGTCCGATAGGGAAGAGAAAGGCCGAAGATGGTCAGTTCGAATGAATGCGCTGAACTGTCGGCCGATGATAGTCGGCAGGCATGCGCTGTTCAGAGCTGATCGTGGTAGACCCGGGCAGGCCGAAGACCCCAGCCATGGGGAAGGAGAACAGCGTACCTGAGAAGAAACCCAAGACGGATGGTGAGCCGGGGTTCTGTTGGCTATTCATAGGCGATAGGGGACTGAGGATGTGTGCAGCGGCTTCGATGCCTACAGCTCTTGTAGAGCTCAAGGGAAAGCGCCTGGTCTACAAGCAGCCTCCAGCCAACTTCAAGGCCTCCAACAGGCGCGAGACCCTCTGTGAGATATCTGGAACATGCTGCTGGGGATCCTAGCTGAAACGGCACACTAGTGATGCTCAAATTCCAGGAGGCTCTTCTGCAGGCCGAGGAGTCGTCTCAGAAGATGGAGCAGTTGCCGGAGGAGTTCTACCCCCTGGTCGTCTCGGCGGGGCACGAGCTGTGAGACACGGGTTTCTTTCGGACAACGGCGGTATCGAAGGCTGACGCGAGGCAGTCAAGCGCCCACAGAGACCGGTTTGATCAAGCACATCATGTCGACGTTGGACAACTCGGCTGATCCTGAGAAGAGTCAGTCTACAGAACAGGCGGGCACGCCTCCGTCCTCGATGAGTACACGTCAAGCTGGTGTTGACATGCCCAGGCCCACTCAGTACGGACGCGATCAAAGCCCTCGTACCTGTCCTTTTCGAGCAGCGCCACTATGGTTTCCTCCCGACCGACTTTCCCTCCTCGTCGTCCAGCACGCAGCGCGTGCCAGCATCGCTGCAAATCAAATGCTGGGAAGCCACGGACCTGGCCAAGTGGTTCTCAGAGCCGTTCTTGTCCGGGTACCAGGCGCGCCGCGCTGAGCGTGAGGCCGTTCGAGCAGAAGTCGAGCGCATGCTGGCGGAGATGGACGACATCGAGAAAATGGACATGGCCAAGGGCGACAAGGGAGACCGAGCGGAGAAGCCAGAGAAGCTTGCTAAACCAGCGAAGAAACCCAAGGTCGCGCCTATCATCAGCGCCCCGAGTGCGGGTCATGCAAACCCAGAGCGACCGGATGTCAAGCAGGATGAGCGAGAGCGGTCTGTCGTCTCCGCCATGCCAGAGTCATCCCCTGCTCGTCGTATGAGCAGAGAAGGCTCAGCCGGGACCATCGATTCGCGTCGTAGTCCATCACCGAGCAAGAAGTCCAAGTTGACCCCTGAGGAGGTGGGTCCTCCCTCTTGGAAGACAGAACCGAGTTTGATGCGGAGCAGGAGGAAGCGCTGCGTCTCAAGAAGGAGGAAAAGGAAGCGAAGCGAGCGGCCCGAGAAGCTGAGAAGGCGTGAGTGCGACAATCGTGCCAGACAAGGGCCAAGCTGACGGGGCTGCAGGGCCAAGCAAAATGCAGCAGCGAAGCGCGAAGCCCTCAAGGCGAAGCAGCAGGCGGCGATGAACCGATTCTTCAAGGCGAAGCCTGACCCTGCTGCAAAATCCGCTGCAAAACCAGCTGCTGCGGGAGCATCAGGTCAGCTGCGCATGCACTTTACAGCAGGACGAGGCTGATCAGCCACTAGGTACTGGAGCCGAGGACGAAAGCAAACCCGGCGGTCCAAGCGACTTCCAGCGGTACTTCAAGCCGGTGCAACAGAGAGCGAACGTTGACTGGGCGCCGATCAATCGATGGGCGAAGACAGCACAGTCTGCACCGGACGGACAAGCCGAGACGACCGATAGCTCGAGCGCAGAGCCCCTCGACCAGCACTTTGCGAGGCACAAACGACAGCGAGTAGCACGGCGCGCGCTGCCCTCGGGCCTGAAAAGCGGCCCTCTCTATGGCACGGTCAAGGAGGTCTGGGACGCGTATCAGGAAGCGGAAGATCCTCGACAAGTGCTCGAGCAAATGCGGAGTCAGTCCCGCTTCCCGTGGAAAGTGCTCGCCTTCGATCAGCAGATTCGGCCGCCATACTCTGGTAAGACCCACCGTGGCCGCATGAGGAAACTTTGCTGAGACCCGCAGGGACGTTCACGAAAAAGTCGGTGGTGGTAGGCGCACGGACACCGTTCAAGCAGGACCCTCAGCTTGACTATTCGTACGATTCAGGGGACGACTGGGAAGAGGAGGATGAGAACGCAGACGAGATCGATGAGCCCGAAGCAGAGGCCGACCCAGAAGACGCCGACTCGGACGAGGAGGACGGCGAGTTTGATGATTGGCTCGACGACACCGAGGACGCTGGCGTGTCCGGTGCGGTGGACCCCATGGACGTGGACGACGACGCAGTCTTCGGAGCAGCTGGCCCGAGCTTGACACCGAACCGGGGCGAGCAGGCTCGTCCGGCCGTCAAGGCAAAGAAGGTGCCCAGAAAAGTGGTCAAACTCTCGCCGTGGTGGAAGGGCCCCGAGTGGGAATCCCAGCTTGGCCAGGGTACCGAGGGGCTCGAGCCGTACCGCCTCCAGCTACTCAACAGTGAGGCTCCTATGCTAGCATAGGCCCGCTCTGTTTGACGCTGATGACCAGACGCACCTGTCTCGCTTGACCCTTTCACATACACGAGTCCCGACCCTGTCCAGACGTTCAAGACGACCTTCTCGACCATGACCCTGGGGATGAACCGCGCCGTCAAGTGTCTTCTCTCCAGCGACCTGCAGACGAAGCAAGTCGTGTCGGACGAACTCGCCAAGTCGGCAGCCGAATCGAGCGCCTCCGCGGCAGACGCTGCGACCACCTCTGCAGGGCAGGACGCTCCTTCGACTGTGAACACGCTGAAGGCTCGCGCCGCCGGCCCGAAAGTCGGCTTCCCGGACGCTCACCTTGGCGACCTGCTGAAGCTCATCGAGGGCAACACCAAGATCCGGACCGACTTGGTGTCGTTCCTACGCGACCACTTCGAGAAAGTGGCGAGCAAGGGCGCGATCGAAGCCAAGCTGAAGGAAGTGGCGGTGCGGGAGGGCAAGAGCAAGGACAGCGCGTGGCGCGTCAAGCCCGAGTACTGGACGGCAGCAGGGTTGCCTGTCCCGCCCTCTGCAGCTGCGACCGCGCCAGCGGCAGCACCGCCGCAGGCGGCGCCGGTTCAGGCCACAGCGGCCGAGAAGATTGAGGAGAAGCAGTCGCCCCTGAAAGCGTGGATCAAGAAGCGCGACGATGAGCCCATGGTAGTCGATGGGTAGATAGCGTGATCGTGGTGGGAGATGGCCGAATATGTTGTACACTGCATTACAGGTTGGGTGGCATGTTCCGATGTACTGCTACAACAAGAGGCGAGGTGCTATGGCGCGATCTTGGCGGTCTCCAAACCAGCAGCGAGAGTCGAGACCTCGTCTTGGGTGTCGGCTGCCCCGGCGCCCTGCTCACTGTCCTCCTCCTCCTCGTCCTCATCCACATCTCCTTCGTCATCGCTGTCCTGGATGTGGTTTGGGTTCGCCCGCAAGAGATCTCCCTCGGCATACTCGTCTACTCTGCGTCAGCACTCCGTCCCCAGACTCCGCCAGAGCCCGACTGACCCATTCTTCTACGACGTTCCGCCTTGGCCTCCTCCATCTCGCGCTGTATCCGCTCCTGCATAACCATGACCTCTTCGGACGTCTTGCACTTGCGGTACCGCTTGATCAGCTCCTTATTAAGCGGGTAAAATGACTGCGCCCAGGAGAACTTGGACAGGCTGCGCGGGTGTCAGCGCGGCAGCCGGTCCGATGCCTCAGTCCGCACTCACAGAACCTCTGCCCAGTCGTCGTGGCCTGTGAGATAGAATCCCGCGGCGAGGGCTTCCACACAGTTGAGCCGCCACGGCTTGCCGTAGTTGACGGGGTTACTCGCGATCAAGAAGGGTACTGCCGCGGGGGTCAGCCTGACTCAGCTCGGCACAGGCAAGAGGGACTGACATAATCTCTCATGTGGTGACTTGATCTTGCCGAATGGAACCTCGTCCAGCCTCGCCCAGCTACACTCGACGACGGCCAGACCAGCCGTACGGACAATCTCGTCGTCGCATGGCGCGATCGGCTTCTTCCCGTTCGGCCTGACGCAGGCATCAGCTGCAATGCGTCGAAAGGGATGAACGGTAGAGCTCACGTCAGGACGACACCGCGGAACCGCTGGCCGACGCGCATGCTGGTGATGAGACCGTGGCGCGCGAGTTTCTTCCCGCTGCATCGTTTCGGGTCGCAGTGGTCAAAATCCCACATGGCCACGGGTACAGCGATATGCACGTCCTCCGGCTCGGACCCGTCCGACCCATCTTCGGCATCGTCGTCTTCCTCCTCGCCGCCAGACCGCACCTCGTCTCTGCTGGTGGCTCCAGAAGACGCTTCCTCGTCTGATTGATCAGCAAGCCGGCGACCATGCTGGACAGTGGACATACCGTCATCGCTCGACTCTGGGACGACGCTGTCTGGAACGTCCATGACGACCGCCTCGTTCGGGAACCCCTTCATAGCCCGACCTCTTCCGGCGAACCCGCCTCTACCACCTCCCCAACCGCGACCCCGCCCTCTTGCCGGACCTGCAGACCTGTTCTTCTCCTTTCCTGGCTTCCCCATACTGCTCTATACCGGATGTCGGCTGTCAGTGCAAGATATCAGAGGTTTCGGTGGACATTTCTTCGATGATCTGAAACGTTGATAACGTTATGTCACGTGGCGGGGAGTCGGCTCGGATGTAGCCGAGCTTGATTGGGGACAGAGGTCGACCCAAAAAGTAGACATCTGTTGTTCCTCTAGCATTCCTTGCGCGCAGCCGACAGGTGCTCACTGCAGAGTCAGACCCAGACCGCGACCATGCCCGGACCTTCAGCGGCAGCACACCAGGTGCTCGTGTACTCCGGCCCTGGCGTCTCCCCTTTGTCGCTCTCGCACACTCTCCTCACGCTCTCGCTCTTGCTCTTGCCGCATTACACCGTCCAGCCTGTCACGGCGCAGGTCCTGGCCTCGGAGCCGTGGGAGCAGAGCTGCGCTCTGATCGTCTTCCCAGGCGGACGGGATCTGCCGTTCGTCGAGGAGCTCACGATGAAGACGAAAGTGACGCGCCGGATACGCGAGTTTGTGAGCGAGGGAGGGCGGTACCTCGGTATTTGCGCAGGCGCCTACTTCGGCAGTAAGGAGGTCAGATTCGATGTCGGAGGGGCTATGGAAGTCAAGGGCGAGAGAGATCTTGTGAGTGGCCGTCTCGCCCCCGGCTGTGATGAGTGCTCACCTGCAGGCCTTCTATCCCGGGTCCTGTACTGGCCCAGCATTCCCGGGATTCGCCTACGCGGCAGAAAGCGGAGCGCGCGCGGTGTCGCTCTTCCTCGAGAGGCCGACCTCTTCCTCCGCTCCATCGTCTTCTCGGCAAACACTCGACCACCTGTATTACAACGGCGGAGGATACTTCACAGCCGTCAGGGCCGACCCCTCTGTTTCCGTTCTCGCTCGCTATGCGGACAAGACGGCCGGGCCGGAATCAGACGAGAACGCCATTGCCGCTGTCCTGACGCGAAACGGCAAGGGCAAAGCCCTGCTCTGCGCGGTGCACTTTGAGTACCCTCTCAACGACCCGCCAGCAAAGGACGCCATCGCAAAGCTGGAAATTCAGCCGAATGAGCAGGACCTCGAGGCGAGCGAAAAGGCGCGGATTGAATGGGTCACTGAACTGCTGCGCCTGCTTGACCTGAAGCCGCCCGGACGAAGTGCAGACGGTACTAGGATCGAGTCTGCGCAGCAGGACGGTCAGGGTCAAGAGGAAGATCCTGCGTTGCTGCTGCACCCGACCCATCCGTCGCCCGTCTTCGTCCTACCGCTGCCGGTCCTTCCTGAAGTCGGATCGTCTACCTTCGCCTCTTCGGCGCTACAAAGCAAGCTCAGCGAGGCGACTGGCGGGTACAAGGTCCTGCGGGACGCCAACGACGAGCTGCGTGTCACCGATACCGCTTCGTTCGGCGCGGAGAGCTCTGCTCCAGCGGTGACGGCCGAACTTGCTCGTCGACGACGAGATCAGCCGAGATCTGAAGAGCCAGCCATCGAGAACCTCAAGCTCGAAGATGGCGCAGAGCCACCTCTTCCGCAGCCGCCAGACTTCCATGCTCTACCGAAGACGATGGTGCTGCCTTCAGCAGACGCGCCGTACCAGCCTTCATGGACGCCGCTGTTCAACTTTGAGACGTACTGGTCCGAACTCGAGACGGCCCGGAAACGAGCAGGCAAGAAGCACGGGTCGTTGAAGCGGAGTGTCGTCGACGGCAAGCAAGAGCCGTCCCTCGGCGACCAGGTGTGGTACGCCGAGACCGTCACAAGCACGCAGACCATGCTGGACCGGTACGTTCGTATACTCAAGCACTGAAGCACATGTTGCTGAAATTTTACAGAAACCCCCTGCTCCTGACCAACTTGCCAACACCGCTGGCCTTTCTCGCCTCGTTCCAGCTCTCCGGTCGAGGCCGCGGATCGAACATCTGGCTGTCTCCGCCGGGATGCCTACAGTTCTCGCTGCTGCTCACTCTGCCGCAGAGCATGTCGTCCAAGCTTGTCTTTGTCCAGTACCTGATGGCACTGGCGGTATGCGAGGCGGTCGACGACGACGGTCGGCTGGGCGTACGGATCAAGTGGCCGAACGACCTGTACGCCGAAGTCGAGGGCGTGGGCGACAGTCAAGTCGGCAGTGGCAAGAAAGGCCGAGCCAAACTGGGCGGTATCCTGGTGAACACCAACTTTGTCGGCGGCCAGTGGCGCCTCGTTGTCGGTACGTCTGCCTGCCTGGGCCATGTACCTCGTCCAGTGGCTGACAAGCAGGATGCGGATTCAACGTGCTGAATGCGCTGCCGACGACGTCACTCTCGCAATTACACTCCCTGTTGAGCGCTCGAACGCCTCTGACTGGCTCTGGCAAGCCATTGCCTCCGGCGCCGACCATGGAAGGCACGTTTGCCAAGATCATGAACGCCTTCGAGTCCAAGTGGGAGCAATTCATCGAGGACAAGGGGTTTACAGGTCTCGAGGCGGAGTACTATGGTCGATGGCTCCATTCGTCAGTCCCGAATTCAGCGGCGAAAGAGTACCACGCTCACGATCAACAGGGGCCAGGAGGTGACGCTGACGACGGTGGAGCCACACCAGCGCCTGCGCATCCAGGGTATCACGCCGGACTACGGTCTTTTGCGCTGCATCCCCCTCGACACGCCTTCGGGGGCAACAAGCGGTAACGCCTCGTCTAAAGGCCTGACGCCGCTGTACACCCGTGGCGACTTTGGCGGGGACGACAGGTCGTCTGTTGTTGGACCTGGGGCGAAGACACAGTATGTCGACCTGCAGCCGGACGGCAACAGCTTCGACCTCATGAGCGGCTTGATCAAGCGCAAGGTCTGAGGACCGGGGCAGAAGGAAGCCTTAGCATAAATGCATACATACATTGTCCATTCAGAGGTCCAAGCGGTCTGGAAACCCTTTCATTCATTGTCCAGGATCGTTATACTCATTCTCGTGGTCCAGGCCCAGTCTCGCGTGCCGGACTCGCGGCCTCGCCAGTAGTAGGCCGCTCCGCGCCAGACCGAGGTCCGCCGCCATACTTGGCCACCGCAGCCGCCTCGAGACCCTTCTCTACCTCGAGCTCGACCGCTCTCTCGTCTGACCCCCTGCCTTCGATCTCGATTCGCTTGCGCTCCTCCTCCATCAGGAGCTTGCTGTACGGGCTACGAGCCCGGATCCACGGGCCACGGTAGAATGCGATGTACGGGATCGGCGCGAGGAGGATCGCAATGCACCCCAGCAGGAACAGACCCCATCGTGGCGTGAGCCGTTCAAATAGCTGCGAGGCGGCGCGTCAGTGACGCCTCTGGGCGCCAGGGAGAGAATACGCTCACCTGCTCGGTGAACATGGGGAAGGCGGAGCCGACCATGATTCGCAAGAACGACATGCCCGCCACGGCGGATGAGGCCTGAGAGCCGTAGCACTCTGCCAAGCTGGCATGTCAGCGTGAGGGTATGCAGCCGAATGGGGGCAGACCTACTAGACGAAGCAGCACTGGTAGATGGTATATGCGGCGACTGACATGATCAGAGCCCAGTCGTACTGCCGTGCGAAAGACGACTCACCTAAGATGATAGCGATGCCGATACACGGGGCGATGAAGGTGACAGAGGGGATAGAGGTCAGGCCAAAGATGATACACCCGATAGGGAAGAGCACGCCGGCCGCCATGGGCGCGAACAATCTCGCTTCGACGCCGTGCTTCTTGACGTGTCGGCGGTACAGCGCGTCTTGACCGAAGTTGGCCGCGAAGCCAATGATTGCCCCGATCCTGTCGGGCGAGTGAGCGATCCGCCTCAAATCCTCGGGGCGGGGTCACTCACGTGATAGACAGATAGGTTAAGCCGACAGACGTCACACCGAAGCCGTAGATCGTCCTGAAGACATACTGCAATCCAGCGATCTGGATGAAGAAGACGCCCCACTGCGCGTCATCAGCCAGACGCGCATGGGCGTGAACGAGCTGACTCACAGCGAGTGATGCCCAGATGGCGAAGAACGTCACGACCGGCTCGAAGATGAGGAACACTGGGACGTCAGACCTCTCAACCGACGGTCTTACAGGGTCGACTCACATATGGGGCGACTGAGGCTCTGCCGCATGGACGGCCAGAACTTGGGTTTGTCCACTTCGGCACGACTGGTGTACCGCCCGCCGTCGAGCATTCCTCGGTGCTTCCGCAACTTGCTTGCCATCCTGCGAAGAAGGACGGTCGCGCGAGTCTCCTTGAGCACCGGCACGAGGACCACCAAGTTCGCCGCCGTCATCACTGCAGCCGCTCAGCATACATACCTGCACCGATCATCGAGGGAAACTCACTCATGGTGATCCAGTGGATCCAGCGCCACTGCAAAGCAGGGTTCGCCTCGACCCAGCAGAACAACACGGGCCCAAGTCCAGGAGCAGCGACGACGCATACGGTGAACAAGGCCATAGGGAAGCCTCGGCTGCGGTCGAGTTAGACGATCGCCCTTGCTGAGAGACACCTCTGTAATCGAACGACTCACTGCTGTGGCATGTAGATGTCGGAAACGGTGCCCGCCACAACTGTCGCGCCGATACACCCTCCTATGCCCATCAGGAAGCGGCCGACCAGAACCGTCGCCACGTTCTTCGCTCTGATGCCGGTCAGCACGTGCACGAGTCGTCCCAGGCCAAACGTACAGGGTCATCATCAAGTGCAGAAGCGTGAACGCCGCCACCGAGCCAATGATGATCTTGGACCGTCCGAACTCCTCTGTCAGAGGTGCAAGTGCCAGCGGACCGATCGCAAAGCCCTGCAGGGTGTCAGGATCAGGACAGACCGTCAACCCGCAGCGTCATTTCCGGACACGTGCCACTCACCCATCCGTAGAGCGAAACGCCCGCCGCTGCCTCGAGATTGCTCATTCCCAGGTCTCGCTGCATACTGTCAAACCCGATAGAGAACGCACTTGTCTGTAGACTCGTGATGAAAGCGTATAGGAGCGCGACGGCCATGATGCCCCATTTGCGCCGACGGGAGAAGAAGAATGGGTTGACGCGTGATTCAGGCGGGAAATCGACCCAGATGATCTGCGTGGGCTCGGGTCCGGCAATCTTGGATGGCGAGCGAGATAGCGTACGCGATATCGTAGTCACGAGCGAAGGAGGCGTCTGTACCGGCGAAGACGACACGGCGCGTCCGCTGACGTAGAGTATAGGCCCATACGAGCACCCAGCGGGCAGATCGCTGGAGGCCTTGGTTGGAGTGGCCTGGCTCTGCGTACTCGCGGTCGCGCATGGCCGCTCCTCATCCTGACGAGCGCGACAAGTGTCGATGGTGCTCGTTCCGGTCATCGCGGGCGATCGAGTCGCCATGGTGCCTTGTCCGTGCAACGTCGAGGTTTCCGATTCCATGCCGCCAATCGGTGCGCAACTCGAGCTCGGTCGATACGACACTACTGTCACAGAGTCGCAATGGCAAGATCCGCTCGCTACTGCTCTTTCAAGCAACGTCCGCTGGGATATGTTCAGCTGCCAAGCATGTAGATCAGCAAATATTGATCCACGCCAACCACCGCTCGTCCGAGTCGATAGCTTGTCGCCCAGAAAGTTGCCCGGGATCCAGCGGTCGGGCAAACCCGAGTCAGCCGGCCCCGGCCGTGCCGGTCCCCGGCCGTAAGCTCGCCCGCCCAAACGTCGCTTCGGTTCGAATGCATACAGAATGATTGATCTCGCTAAGTGCGAGGTGTCTGATATAGTAGTGTTACATGCATCGCGGAATATATGATGGCAGCCGAGCCTGGTCATAATCGACCACGGAACAGTCGAGGATGCAGTACGAGTACAGACAGGGACGGGGTCAAGCCAGTATCCAGGAAAAACAGCCCTCTTCGCCGAAAGATCTCCGCCTGAGGAGGATGAGAGCGCACGCACGTCCGAGCGCGCTGTTACATAGCGAGCTCCGCCTGGAGCTGGCGCAGTTGCGCCTCCTCGTCGTCCTCCTCTGCCTGAGCTATGACGCCTGCGCTATTAGCGTCTGCTCCACTGCAGACCAGCTCGAGGATCCAGTGATCCCCTCAGCCGAGCAGTAAAGGAGACTCACGTTCTCGGCCGTTGGCGACAGGTGATGCAGGTGAGTGTACGGGGACGTGATCTGCGCCTCGGAGCCGGTCGTCCAGCTCCTCCTGCTCGAGCGCCTCGAGCTCCGCCTTGAGCTCGTCCTGAACCAGTCAGCTCAGCGATCAGATTCGGATGCAGTCTCGATCCGCGCGTGGAGATCTGAGCAAAGTCTTGGACCTCACGACCGAGGGTAAAGGCAGGATGTGAGATAACAGGGATCTGCTCAGGAGTGGACCGGGGACTAGATTCTCTTCCACCGCTACAGAGTCCAGTAGTGTTTGCCCAAAGAAGCAGGGAAAGGTCTCGAATGGCTCAGACGAGCGAAGGATGTCACAACGGCGCAGAGAGATCCGCTCTCAACCGAGATGACAGGACCGCAACTCACCTCGTCCACCATGTTGCCCATTCCGACGGGGTTTGAGATAGCATCTGAGATCTCGTTCGTGAGGTCCATCTGTTCGCGAATCGAGTCCATTGTCTGGTCGACCTTCTCGACCTTGCTGCAGCGGCGTCAGTCCTGGACATCGCAGTACAAGATTTGTCTGCTCGAGCGAGACCAGCGACTGACAGGCTGCTGTGAATCCCCTTCAATGCGTCTGCTCCCTTCTTCATCGCCAACATCGTCTCGGCATTCAGATTCGCCGACTCGATTGCGTTCACCTGAGACTGGTAAGCACTCGAAAGCGACTGGACATGCTTGCCCTTGCAAAAGGGCTGACCTGGGTCTCGAGAGTGAGCCGAGTCCCGGCGATCCGGTCCAGCTCGTTCTCGTACGCCTTCTTCTGTCTCAGAGCTGCCGTGGCCACTGTCCATGTCAGTACGCGCTTCCTTGCAGACAACCTGATGCATGTCGACTGCTGCTCAGGGCGCAGCATAGGCGCAGCAGGGGCAAAGGACTCACATCGCTTGTTGGTTGTCGCATTGGCCCTGGCCTTCTTCATCTCCTCGTCAATCTTCTTCTGCAGGTGCTCCTCCTTCTTCTCGAGCATGACAAGCTGCGTCCGCAGCCCGACGATCGCATCGCGTGCTCCTTCGCGATTATCTTTCCGCCGTGTGCCGGTCAAGTATGACATCCAGCCGGACATGGTGGCGAGTGTGCTTCAGCGAGACCGAAGGTCGAGCGATGAATACGATGGTGATGGCTGATGTAAGAGTGTCGAGGTGTGTTGGATGAGCCACACCAAAGGTGAGCCAGAGGAAAGGCGAATGTAAAGCGATTGAATGCTGCGAAAGTGTTGTTGCTGCTGATCGCCTTCCGACGTCGTCATGGCCGGCTGGCCACTAACTCACTCGCCCCCCGTTCAAGCGGACGGGATCAATCTCGGATTACAAGGGCGGCGATCGCCGTTGATAGCCAGTTGGCTGTGTTGACGTAATTGATTCCGCTTCACCCGCCTGATTTCTGGTTCGGGCACGCGTCTAGACATCAGCTCAAGGACGTTGGTGGACAATACATACACACTCCCTCTCCTTGCTGTTTTGGCTTTGCATACGGCTTGTCGCATAGACCAATAGTCGATATCTAGTCTGTTGCCTTCCCTATAACGCCCCTTCTCCGCCATGCAGAAGCAGGCGACACGCCAGAACCAGGCGATCACCCTCAAGGGGTCGACGGTTATCGTCACCGAGTTTATGGAGTACAGCATCAACAGGTGAGCAGCGCGGTCTCTGGGCGAGCATATCGGCCATGTGGTTCGATCTTGCTCGTTCTCGATCATGTGCTCATCGCCCGCAGCATCCTGTACCAACGCGGTATATACCCAGCGGACGAATTCAGGTAGGTGGCGACGGCACGGGAAATAACTTCCCCCACTTTCAGTCGCTCATATAACTTCAGAGCGGTCAAGAAGTATGGCCTCCAGATGCTTATGACTTCAAATGAAAGCTTGAAGGACTACATTAAGACTATCATGACACAGATTTCAGGTGAGTGTCCGGCATGGCGTTGGGGTCCTGGCAATGAGGCTGATGAGGCAGAATGGCTGTTATCGTCGTCGATTACCCGGATAGTGCTCGCGATCAAATCGCTGGAGACGGACGAGACGCTCGAGCGGTGGCAGTTTGACATTCATACCGAGGACAAGGACCAGGCGGGCGCTGCTGCTGTCCCGCCATTACCAGGAGGACCGAAGCCCGCGAAGAAGAAGGAGAAGACGGAGAAGGACGTGCAGGCTGAGATTCGCGAGATCATGAAGCAGATCACAGCCAGCACGACCTTCCTGCCCATCCTCGACGAGGAATGTGAGTAGGGACAACGCAGAACCGCTGCGCTAGCTAACTCTCTAGGCACATTCAACATCCTCGCTTACACGAACAACGAGCTCGAGGTCCCTGCATCGTGGGGCGATGCGGACGCGCATCTGATCGACCGGGGTCAGGTTGAGCAGGTCAGATTACGCTCGTTCAGCACAAATGTCCATTCACTAGAGGTCAGTCTTCGTCTTGCTCCCACCGGACACCCTCTGCGGAGGTTATCAGGCAAGGCTAACAGCCCGCAGGCTATGGTCGCATACCGAGTTGGCGAGTAGTCCGTTTCCCACCTGTTACCGAACGATGCGAGATTCATAGATTGTACCACTCTACATGTACACCGTACGACCTATCCGCCCTGCGTTGTTCTTAGATATCAGTGAACGTCGTAAGTAAATGGGAGTCAAAAGGAACCGCGAGTGTATGTCAGAGCGATAAGATATGGTGTCACACAACGAAGTGATCTGGCTTCTAGTCGTCTTCCTGTGTCAGATCAACGAAGTCGGCAGGAATCTGAGATGGGTCGAAAGTCCTCTTCCGTAGCTGAAAACTGCAGACTGTGCGTGTCTCGGCGAGTTCAGATATTGTAGCATGTCGGACCGCCTGTTTTGGATCGACAGGCGGGTGCGCTTCTGGACGTCTTTTCGCCCTCGCGAAAGACTTGCCCTTTGGCCATTTCGGGCTCTTGTATAATTTCAGCTGCGATAGGTGTTCCATGGCGATGCGGTTCTGCTTATGCACCCGCTCTATCGATCTTTTGGCCAGGTCGAGACTGCAGTCACGGTCGTGGAGCCATCGGTATCGCTTTTTCTTCAGGTCGACCCTCTTGCCCCTGTCGGTTGGTCGATCGTTTTCAGTGGGCCGCCACTCAGCGAATGCTAGGGGGACTTGGAGCAATGCGGCTCCGTTGATCGTTGGAGCAGAGGGGGCGTTGTCCGTGAGGGCGTAATTCGGCGTTTCACTCTGCTTCGTCGTCGTTTCCGATGAGTTCGGTAGCTGACTGGCCTGCTCGGTGGGATCGGGTGCCGCAGGAGGACTGGCGGGTTCTTCGGCGCATTGAAGCCCCGCTCCTGCTGTGTTGAGACGGCAGAGTATGGCATCAATCTCGTCCTCCGAGAGGATTTCCGGCGGGTCTTGAGTACGAAATGTACTCATCAAGGCCTCAATGTCGATCGGCGAGTTGTCGGCTGCCATCGGAGTAGGCTCCGTGATAGTGATCTCCGGTACACCTCCAGGCGCAGAAGTGAATGGCTCCGCGAATCCGACCGGATTCATGAGGCCGAAGTCAGGCAAGTCGAGCCAATCCGTACCAAAGATCAGCTGTGTCGGGTCTACAGGGAGGCAGGTTTCCGGGGGTGCGGGCAGGGTGGCACAAGTGGAGATGAGAGATGTCTCTGGGACATTGAGTCCGCTGAGGATCATGTGACCCTCGAGGGAGTCGGGTGCGATCATTCCATCAGTCCAGTCGGGCGGCGGAAGGTGAACACCTTGGTATTCCGGTGGGGCCGCTGGCGCTTGTTCTGATTCATTGCGAGGTGGTTCACCCTGCGCAAGAATAGCGTTGAGTCCGACCTCGAGTGGTTGCAGCACGTGGACGGGCTCTGATGGCGGACGCTGCTCGGTCGAGTCCGCCGACAGCTGCGGGACTTCGACAGCCTGAAACTGCTTCAGTCAGCTCAGCGAAGAGATGGCAGCAGGGGAGTCTCGAGCTTACCTCAACTGTCAATCTATGCGTCGTCTTTGCCGAGTAATTGGTTCCGAAAGAGCCTTTTCGAACGAGTACAACGAGAGAACTTGGCATTCCCCTTGCGGCGCATTCGGAGGCAGGTTCTGTCAGAGGTAAGAAGATAGGTTGACCTTCCGGAGGAGCATCCAGGTCAAATGTCGCGGGTTTGCCTTCTGCGTATATACAGATCACTCGTATCGACAGCGGATTGGCGGGCTCCGAACACAGTTTCCGCTCCACGGCCAAGGTCGCCTGCAAACGTGAGCCTTCATCCGCCACGAAAGTCCTCACAGATACGAGATTATTGTTCAAGACGCAGCGGTACTCGGAGGCATGATTAGAGCCAAGGGACTTGTGTCGAGGTTCCGGCTGGTCTGTTCGTATCTCAGATAGGAGTCAGACATCAGAGAGACAGGTGCTCACGGGCGATGTCGCTTCCTGAGAGTATTGATACCTGACGCTGGTAAGCTGAGTATGAAGGGCCATCGCCGAGAGATGCTGACCTCAAGATCTCCTAGAAGCCACCGTGCTCTCATATCGATCTCAAGCTGCCATACAAGACGCGCCTTGTTGCGACCAAGAAAGAATGTGTGATGTTTAGAGCGGTATGGTCACCGCCACCCAGCCGATCAAACAGCGAGGAGGTCAAAGCGCAAGTCATGCGAAACCCGACGTCTCGAGCTTCGCGCCACACTCGAACACCCGTTCACAATCATTTCCAGGTCTAGTACATCTCCAGAGCCTGCCCAGTCCCTTGACCGGCAGCATACATACAGCCCGACCATGCTTGTGCAGTAGGATATCACAGCAGGGCCACTCACTGTTGAGCGCAAAGCCCATGATCATCGCCTCCCCAACGATCACGCATTCGATGGCCGCTGCACGCACTGCATAGCACATAGACTGCGCGCCTCTACACGCAATTTACATGTCCTAATGCACGACTGGCAAAGCAAAGAGCTCGGACCTCACCGTGCCTCTCTCGCGGGTCTCTTGGAAGGGCTGACTGTCACCAGAGCCGGTATACAGAGCGGTCTCACCGCGGGCCGGCGAGCTCGGGGCACACAGATCCCCCGGGCATCCAGATAGAAAGCTGGCTTGCGATCCTCGGTGTGTCTGGTCTATACTCTGGCTGGCTTCCTGGCAGGTACACGTTGATCGCCCCCGTCAAATCCGGAGCTGGGACCGATGGCCCGCTGTCTCCGCGAAGCGCCCCCGCAGCGCTCGCGATCCGCTGACACCCCACAGCAGCGTTCCCGCGCATGTTTCCGCAGGCACGTCGTTGGCTGCGTACACCTGATCTGTGTAGATCAAACTGGCTAATGAGGCGCACGCCAGCCTTTCGTCGCGGTGCTCGAGCACCGCGGAACAAGGCTACCAACGGCGGGATCTGTCGTTGCCTGGTTGTCGTGGTCGAGACTCAATTACATACGCGGATGTTTGGCCGTTCCTGTCCTGCGCGCCCTGTTACGCCCGATTGCAGCGCTCGCCCTGCTGATCAGCCCCCCAGGTCATTCCCGGCGCCGCAGATGTCAAAACATGCCGTTCGGACCCTTTCGCCAGTCCGCCCGGCCGGAAGGCCACCGGATGGACACAGGCGGACGAAATGGAGCTGATCGGTGTGGCGCAGCGAAGGCGTCGGCCCATTTCGCTCCTCTTCGCGAGGCAGGACGCAATCTCGATAAGTAAGGCAAGGTCAAGATTCCATCTGTTCTGCGACACCCTGCGCTTGCAAGCGGGATACACGAGAGTTTAGTGCTTTGTGCCAGTGACACGGTAGTGGGTCAATTGAGCCAGGGAACCCTGTCAGACCCGTCATCACTCCTGCATGACATGATCCAAAGATGCAGTCCGACACTTGCTTGCCCTCTGCAGGCGCCCCAGCGTGCGGAATGACCAAGACCGTGTCGTAAGAGAGGCCGCTAATGCATGGCCAAGAAAGAAAGCAGGCGCGGCATGGCCCCATATCAGCCCAACGTCAACAAAGCCTGACCTGCCCGGAAGTCCCGGAATCTGACCCGCCCAATGTGGCATGTCAGTACCCCTCGAGGAACCTCGACTCCCTCCAGCCATCCAGCTCGCGTCACGACCTTCGTCATACGGCTCGTCTCGTGACGCGTACGGGCGACGACGCTAGCGCGGCAAGACTTGTTCATAAACGCGGAAACGCATCCGCAAGTCTAGCATGCAACGTTCGAGTCCACTCACGAGGCCAAACCTCGCCTGAGGCGTGTGTTTGTGTCTCCATTTTCGCGCACAACACCGGCCGATTGTCAACACTGGTGAGTCCGATCGCATGACGCTTTGATGTGTGAGGTCCGGTCAGGATCGATGAGGCAAGGGGCTGGCTGCAGACCCTATGCTTGCAGGTCCGCAGGAATGCAGACCCCAGTGGTGCTCTGCGGGCGGTTGGTGGTTGTTGAGCGGGAAGAAGCCGGCGGAAGAAGGCTGGGCGGTTCATGTCCTGAGCAGCTGCCCCGCCCGGGGCGCGCATTCCGCCCTGGCCAGTCGTGTAATTCAGGATCTGCTGTCCATGTGTCGTAAGCCCCCTCGCTCACCCGCCGGTCTTCAGTCCCGGCCAGCCCTGTGCACCCGCTCCGACCGGCCCTGTACTCGCTCGCCTCCTCGCGCAGTGGACGATCGACGCCCCGTCGAATGACCACACGCACCACCGCTGGGCGGCCCCGGAGCGAGACGTGCGCCTCTTAGAGTTCCATCCAGGTGCGCCCCGACCTCGGACCCTTAGCGCACAATTTGCGACTCCCGGACAAGTCGCATACACGCCTGCTCGCGCCGCGCCGCTCCGCCTGCCAGCCGCCCGAGGTCCCAATCTTCAGCCTCGAGAACAAGGCAAATCGCTCGTAGATCTTACCGGCAGAGGCTCGGCCACCAGGCGTACGCCATCCAGGTCCGGCAACATCCGGCTCCGCAGGCTGGATACAGGTCCACTTTCGGCCAGCCTCTCCGCCTCGACCGACAACGACCAGCGGCAGCAGTGCATGCCTGCCTGCCTGACTGCCTGCTTGCCAGCTTTGCTTGTGTCTTGTAGCTGTCCTCTTCAACACGCATCCACACCAAGTGCAAGGAGGAGGGTTCGAGAGGGTGAGTTGTGTGTGTGCGAACTCGAAAACAGCCGGCCGGAACGGCATTCCATCATCACCCAACGAACGACACCCACAGAATCCATCCGTCCTCTCAACCTCTCTATTCTCCGTCTTCTCTGATTCCGTTCCGTCTCGCCTCTCTACTTGCTCCTGCTTGGCTATCTGGTTCTGCTTGCTTGCGATAGTCCGGCTGGTCCCGCACCTCTTGCTTCTGCCTTACCATCGACAGCGCCGTGACGCCATCCGCCCTGGAGGACGATAGGCTGCCGCCGGACGCGGCTGATTTTTGTCTTCTTGGGCTCCCGTCAGCCAGGTCAGCCCCCCCCCTTCTCTCCTGCAGTCGTGCATGCCTATTTCGTCTGCTTCTTCTGTTCCTCTCGCTTGCATACCGGGCATCATGCCGAGCGCGGAGAGGACCGGTGCTGATGCATAGCAGTCCGGATAGGGTGGTAGCCATACTCGGTGCCGATCAACCCATCCACATCACATTCCTTTGACAGAAACAACCAGGACCTTCACTCTGGACCCCCCTTCGACTCCTCCAATCCGTCCTCCCTCTCCCCTCGACCACGCCAGCATAGCAATACCGCAAACCGCATGAGGAGCAGCTAGCCTAGGCGTATCGTCACTACCCCTGTGAGTAGTCCCGTCTCATCTGCGCTTTAACATCTCTACCTGTTCCCCCCTCTACCCCACTCCACTTTCAGCCGTTCATTCAACTTGGCCAATGGCTGGACGTCGCTGTACTGCAATCCTCTCGTCCCCAACGACACTCATGCTGGCGTGCTCTCTCTATACAACTTTCATCTCAGCATGGTCATACCAACTCCTCTCCGAGCCCATTCACCGCCTAGAGACCGATACTTCTCCCCTCCTTCACCATGGTCTCACCGATACAACCGTCCTCTGAGCCACCGAGCCTGCTCTTCGCCTCCTTCGACACCACTGACACCACCCTCCAGACTACTCTTTCGCTGTACCGCCCCACTCGACACCAACACTCGCTTCGTCATGAGCTTCTCTTCGTCCCCGCTTTCCGAGTCGTTTCCGGCTACCCGCTTCTCCTCGCCAATCCCCTCGCCGACACATACCGAGACAGACCTTCCCATCGATGTCGACCAGTCATTCAACTCGTCCATGACCATCTCCGATGCGTCTTACCTCTCTCCAACGCCCGCCATGCTCAAGAGCAAGCTGGTACCCATCCTCTCAAACTCGCACGACAGCCTGCTCTCCCCTTCGGAAGGCATGCTGCTCAAGCCGCGACGACCGGATCCTGTCCCTATTCAGACAAGGCCCGAACGTATGTTCGGTACGGTCTTATCGTCGAATGTGCCCAGCGCCGGGGCCAGCGTCGCCGCCGCTGCCGAGACTTCCGACAAGCAGGGCAAGGGCATGATGCTGCCGCCCGCTGTTCCGGCACGAAGCGCGAAGCGACCTGTTCCCATGCAGTGGACCGCCTCGAACGACGAGCTTGGCAACAAAGGCATGCGACCGTCAGGGCTGGCTCGCCACGAGGTAAGCGATGTGCGTTGGTTGATGCAATGCAACAGCGGTGGGCTGACCTCGCCAGACTGAGCCGCTCTGCTCGCTGTCTCCCAAATCTCAGTGCTCGTCAGACGCAGGCATGGACGTTGACTCGCCTGCATACCCTTCTCGACGAGCATCTGCGGTCAAGGGTTCGCCTGCATTTGGTGGTCCGGCATCGTTCGGCTCAGGCTCGCCTGGCTTGGGCGATTTCTTTTGCGACTCACCCATCGCGCCGGCTTTGAACCCGACCAAGCGACGGTCTCTGGTATCCAGCTCGCCTGCGTCGCCATCTGGCTCTCCTTCAGCTAAGCGCACGTCCCTGACTCGCAACATGGAGCGCGCTGTCTCGAGCTCGGGCGCAATGCTGTTTACGGGCAGGCCTTCGATGGCTGGATCCCGCCCCAGGTCTTTCAAACGACCTGCTCTGCTGCCAATCCCTTCACTGTCCGAAACGGCTTTCAGCTCGGGACCTACCTCCGCTCAGCCGGTCATGTACCCCAGCAAAGCCCCGCTTGGATCTGGCAACCCCTTTTCCCGCGCGGCTACCGCGCCGATGCGCCGAGCGTTCTCAGTGTGCGACCAACCTGCCATGCCTGAAATGTCGGAAGACGAGAGCGAGTTCGTGGCATCTCCGTCTGTCGGCGCGCCCGGCGCGTCCGCACTCGGCCTTCACGGTCGACGACCCACCACCCAACACATGCCTAGCTTCGATGGCAGTCCGGGATGCAAAGCAGCTCGGGCCAGTATCGCTGTGACCGGCCAGGGTGGCGCGGTCAGCCCTTGTGGCAAGGGTCGTATGACTAGCCCGTTCGGGCTCAGGAACGCCATGCCTGGATTTGGAGACGAGATGGTCGGCAAGATCCTGCCGTGCCACCAGGTCAGGGGCGAGGACGGCCTTGTTCGCATTTCCGCCGAGACTGTAAGCCCTGCCACACAGCCTTGCGCCACGGCTCTGACATACCGCAGCTCGACGAGGTGATTGCCGGTCGGTATGCGGACAAGATCAAGCGGTACCACATCATCGACTGCCGCTTCGACTACGAATACGCGGGCGGGCACATTGCCGACGCCATGAATGTCAACACCCACGAAGCGCTCGAGGCTTTGCTTTTGTCGAAAGGCTCAGGCATCCATTCCTCTGAGAGCGCCTTGCCACTTCCTAGCCGAAGTGGTGAGCAGGAGGGCGACCAGGTCGTGCTTATCTTCCACTGCGAGTTCAGCGCCAAGCGCGCTCCAACCTTGTGAGTGGTCCGCACTGCCAATGCTGCACAAATGCTGACAATGGCCCAGCGCCAAGCACCTCCGGAAACGGGATCGCGAGATCAACTCGGCTCACTACCCGCGGATCTTCTTCCCCGAGGTGTACATCCTTGAAGGCGGCTACTCGGCTTTCTACCAATGCCACTCGGACCGGTGCGATCCTAAGGGCTACACGCCAATGGACGACCCTCGGCACGCCAGCCGCAGAGACTCGGACCTGCACGATTTCCGCAAATTCAATCGCACCCGCTCATTCACCTACGGCGAGACGCACTCATCGACCGCGTCTTCGTCCTCCACGTCCGCCGCCAGCGCCATCTCTTCCTCTCGCGGCGGCCTGGCGCCCCTCAACCCGCTCGCCTTTGCTGCGGCTTCCGCTGCGCAGGGCCGGCGCTCCGGCGCGACCTTGAGCATCGCTGAAGAGCACGAGCACGAACACGACTCGTCGCCTCTCGGACAGATGATGCTCGGTCCCGGCGCCAACAACCGATTCAGCAGCGGTGACGCTGAAGCCAGCCCCTGCCAGCGAGTCAGTACCGGCGCGGCGCCCATCTTCGGCAGCGCCAAGACTCGCGCTCTCGGGCGTGCAGGCTTCCATCGCGTGGCTTCTTACGCCGGCACCGGCGCGGCGGGCTCAACAGCCCCCGCGCCTCGACCGCGGGCGTTCTAGACCAAGCCTTTCGACCCCGCCTCCGTCACTCCCTGCATTCGTCTCTCACTGCTTCCCAACCGTTTCCTGCCGTTTTGTCAATTATAGCATATAGCCCCTAATCCGCCTCGCGCCTTGTTCTTCTCCCTTACGGGGCCTGTGCCCACCTGTAGCCAGTATATACTTTCCCTCACTCCGGCGCGCCCTGTCCCCCCCTGCTTGGTCGGATGCGCCGGCTCGCTTCTTGTGTATGGACTTTTGACCCTTCTGCCTCTCGCCTATCCGGCACTCAGCACCTGTCTACATATAATCAGTGGCCTCGGATCTACATCCACTCCGATGCACACCATCATCATCTCTGCCAGATCAGATCAAGCAGGAGTGCATGCCTGCATGAGCGATGCAATGTTGCGAGCGATACCATTGCATCAGGCCATCGCCGCTCTACATGATCTACGCTGCATGGCCTTCGGCCACTCGCCTAGTGGCCGTGACCATCATCCTCCTGCCTCTGCTCGGGCGTGACCTGAATACTGTCGTCGATCCTAAGCAGGGACGTGGCCGCCTCGAGGGCGCTCTTGAGCGACTTGATCTTGCTCATGGTGGGCTCGAGGACGCCTGCGTTGCGGTTGTCAATGACCTCGCCGTTGAGGAGGTCGAGGCCGTAGAACATGAGCTGGCGCTTGGGGTCGTCAAGCGGGGCCGACTGCGCGGCGTTGTGGTACGCCCGGAGCTTGGCCACAAGGTCGGTCGAGTCCTTGGCGGCGTTGAGGGCGAGCGTCTTGGGGATGGTGAGCAGCGACGAGGCGAACTCGGCAATCGCCAGCTGTTCTCGCGATCCCTGCGCGTGTCAGCGGTCTGACACCGTCAGACTGAAAGAGAAAGCTTACCAAGGTGGTGGCGTAGTTCTCTAGGTAGATGGAACAGGCTGTCTCGACGGCGCCGCCGCCGGGAACGACGGATCCGCTCTCGAGGGTGCGCTTGACGATGCTGAGCGAGTCGTGGAGAGCGCGCTCCATCTCGTCAAGCATGTAGTCGTTGGCGCCACGGAGAATGATGCTGCTAGAGCTGACGACCTTGGTACCCTTGACGAGGATGAGCTCGTCGTCGGAGATACGCTCCTGGACGACTTCTTCGGCAAAGCCGAGCGAGCTCGCCTCAAAGGTCTCGTCGCCATCGAGGTTGGCCAAGCTCGACACCATGGTCGCGCCCGTGGCCTTGGCTATGCGCCGCAGGTCTTCCTTGCGGCACCGCCGGACAGCCATCGCGCCCGCCTCGACAAACTCCTTCAGGCACAGATCGTCGATACCCTTGGTCGTCAAAATCACGTTGGCACCCGTCGCCAGGATCTTGCGCACGCGCTCGAGCGTGATCTCCGACTCGCGCGCTCGGATCGCCTCCAGCTGGTCAGGGTCGTCAATCGTGATGTGCACACCGAGGTGCATCCGCTGCTTCGCGAGGTTCATGTCCAGGCATGCAATCTTCGCGTTGGTCACCCGCGTCTTCATCGCTGCCATGAGTCAGTCAAGAACGGTCGACGTTCCTCGGCACGTGCCACGTGCCACCCACCTTGACTGGCAACCGTGCAGTTGAGCGCATAGCCCTTCACCATGAAACTCTCCCGAGCAGACTTTCCGTGCGCCTTGAGGACGTTGACCGCCTTGACGGGGTACTTCTTCTCTCCTCTCCCGTTGATCGTCTTGACCGCAAGCATCGCGTCCACTGCCAAGGGAGCGAAGAAGTCGTCGTCGCTGGAGGTGTGAGCCGCACGACCCTTTGGAGTCAGGCAGCGCGAAGCCCTTTGTATTGGGGTATCGCCAGACTCACGCAGCAAGGATCTTGGAGCTCATGGACGTCTTGGCAACGTTGACGAGCGCGTCCCGACCAAGTTTGTCCACCTTTGTTGACAGCTGGTCCGCCATGAATCTGCACGCCTCCTTGCAAGCCAGTCTAACACGAGCGTAAGCAATACATCCTGGAGATCGCAAAGGCATGACCTACCGGTAGCCGGTAATGACTGTCGTTGGGTGGATCTTATTCCGGACGAGCTCGTTCGCGCGTCGCAACAGCTCAGAAGCAAGAAGGACGACCGAGGTCGTTCCATCTCCTACCTCCTTGTCCTGCTGAGTTGCCAACGAGACGAGAATCCGGGCCTGGCATGTCAGCCCGTGCTTGTCTGCAACGAGATTAAGCCTCACAGCCGGGTGGGTGACCTCAATCAGAGACAGGATCGTGGCGCCGTCGTTGGTAATGGTGACATCGCCGACATTGTCCACCAACATCTTGTCCAGACTGCAAAGAGTCAGCAATGGCATACCGCAGGTGTGGACAGTGGAACCGACCCGACAGGTCCAAGCGAAGACTTGAGCACATTGGATACGGTTTGACAAGCCATCACTGCACGCGTCAGCACTGCTCCGAGGTTCAAGGAATCCCATGTAGATGGCCCAATCACACGGGTACTGACCATTCTGATCTCTGACCTCGGCTCCGCTCGTCCTTGCGCCTCCCAAGAAGAGCCCCTGTCTCGGTCAGCAGTTGGACGACTCGGCACGGCCTGGGCCGGGCCGACTCACGGCTCGAGGGTCCCGCTGGTACATTGACGCGGCCATTTTATCTCCCTTCCTGTCTAGTGTACTGAAGATGGAGAAGGGATGAAGGTGTCAAGGACCAGGTCTATTGTGACACGGTACGACTTGATGAACGACGCGAGGTTGAACTGGATTTCGAGAGTTCAGGCCACGTGGTGCGCGTGAGGACATGATAATTTGGTTCCGCCCTGATCATCCCTCCACCCTCTCATGTCCAGACATGTCAAGACGGTGATGGACACGCTGCGTCTGTACCAAAGCCATCTGTGTCGTTCCGCAACATACAGTTGAGATGACACCGAGGACAATGCTGGCCCTTGCTGTCGGCCTGGCCAGGCCAGTTGCATCCGGCGGAGTGAAGGGATGGCGCTACGTGCCGGCCTATGCCGCTATGCGTACCTACGCCACGCACAGCGACAAACCATCTTCCTTCGCCTCGTCTTCATCATCCTCAGGATCCTCCTCTGCGACCTCGTCCTCGCAAGATGCTCGCACAGCCGAGCTGTTCAGCCGACTGGAATCCGAGGCGCAGCGCAGAGCGGCACGAGAAGCCATGGGCGGAGGGGAGCGGGTCGGGCCGTTCCCTCTGGGTGTGGGACCAAGCGGACGGAACAAGACATGGCGGAAGTGGAGCGAGCTCGGTATCGGCGGAAAACGTCTGCATCGCAAACGAATGGCTGAAATACAGCTGACCTAGTAGTCATGCGCACAACGAGGCAGACCGGTAATCTGACGGTCATCCTTATCGGAGGCGGATTGTTCGTCGTCCTTGCCTTCGCACTGACGACCGAGCTGTTCGCCAAGAACAGCCCGAGTGTACTATACTCGCAAGCTATCGACATGATTCGGGATAGCAACGCTGTGAGCAGACTCCTAGGCAAGACGGGCGTTCGGTAGAAGCTGACGTATCCAGCTGGATCTGCACCTCCTACCACCTCTAACATTCACTCACACGCCCCACGCGGCATCGCCTGTCCGCGGCTCACCGGCTCTACCACACACATTCGTGCGGAACCCGAAGACAGGTCGGGAGCACATGCTCTTGACGTTCTGGGTGCACGGGCGGTCAAAGGACGACCCTGAGCCGCTGGGATGGGGACCAATAGGCTGGGCGAGAGGCGCTTGGAACGTCCTGGGTGACTGGGCGGAAGAGTGGGGCGTATGGGCGGGCGTTCTCGGCGAGAAGCAGCCGTCCCAGCCGGTCGCGGTCCAGCAGTCTTCGACTGCCACGACTGCCGGGCCGGGCGAGACCGGCCCCCCCTCCGGCGGGAGCAGCTGGCTCGGCGGACTGTTCGGAGGGGTCACGGGCACCATGCGTGGTGGAGGCGGAGCAGGCAAAGATGCACGAAGAGCTCTGCCACCGCCAGGCACTTATACTGTCGGCGAGGTGCGCGCGGACTATGTCAAGGTCGGTCTGGTCTCAACCCGAAGTGGTGCTCCGCGCTGACTGGAACAGAGCGCATCGGGGCAGTACACATTGCTATCGTTGGTCATTGACGTGCCGGGATCATCGACGCCTCAGCCTAATCGCGCGGTCGTCTTCTGGTCTCCAGAGGCAAACACCGAGGGTCTTGCCGTCCGCACGCGATAATGCCATTTGCGTGTCCAGGACTAGACTGCATGGCCATCTATGCACATGCAGTGCATTCCATTTTGGATGGCCTTTCTCCGGATGCCTTATCGCTCAATGCCCGCTAGATGACTGCAAAAGGACTACTACACCATGTCTGGATAGGAAACATTTGCTTCCGCGACGCGCCGGGAATGTTTACTCGCGAGGCATGTTGATGCCTCCACCTCCTCCTTGACTTGCCCGCGAATCAGACCAGCACTCCTGAGGCACACGGATCGAACACTGCCCGCCGAGCATGTCGCGAGCCGAGAGCAGAGCCAGTGCGGCAAGCTCATCTAGTCGGCTGAGACCGACCGGAGCTTCGTCATCCAACTCCGGCGCCTCGACCACAGCAACCAAGTCCCCTCTGGAGTCTTTGATCTACGCGGTCGTTCCTTCTCTCGCGCCGCCATCCTCGTCAAGGTATCGCTCAGGCCATGATCATGGTTCTTCTATGCCAGGTAGCCGGTCTGCAAGTAGACAAGGGGACGAGGAAGGCGAGAAGGCTCGTAGAGCCAAAATCCGGGAGTTGACCAAATACTGCGAGGACATCATGCGCTCGTCAGTCAGGTCCGATGTGAACTCCGCCAATGAAGCTGACGCCTCCGATAGCCGGTCGGACATCAACGGCCCTGTATCTCTTGCATCGCTGCCCGATGCTGCTAGAAGACTGCTTGCCGAGTCAAGGGCATCATCACGGCAAACGTCCGGATCCCAACGACCAGGCGAGAGCGCTGCCGAGGCTGCTCTAAAGTTCAGCGGATCATGGCGCAAGCTGGAGAAGGGCGTGAGCGCATTCCTGGACCGCTCAGACTTCATGCTCAGGCTGACCTCCGGGCAGAAGACGTTGGCTTCGCCTCTGCCCCATCTGCAGTTCCTCTTGGCTCTGTCTCAGCTGGATCCGGCAAATGTACCCACGACGTCGAGGACAGTCAAACAAGCTAGCGACAGTACGACCCGAGCGGTGTTCTCTTCGACACCGTTACCTCAACCCGACCCATCACAACCTCCGCCTGTTCGGCCAGATACGTCCTCAAACCCGAGCGCGAGTTACAGCAGTAAGGGGAAGAGCAAGGCCCAGATCCTGCGAGCGTGGAGGACATCACAGGGTGGGTCGTATTCGCGGATCGACGCGCCTTGACTGACCATGACGCAGCCAGACCACCGTTCCCGGATCGCCTCCTGCTGCGCGATACACTGTACCTACTGCAAGGTATTGACGGGCGATACATCCGCTTCGCGCATCGGGCGCCGAAGCAGCACAACCCGTACTTGACGGAGAAAGGCCGGGCAGGGGACGGTCTCGGCTTCGCACTCGGCAGAGACGGCGGCGCAGAAGAGGACACAGCGGGCGATGGGGATCTCGTTGGAATCGATATCGTCGCTGACGAGGCCAAGGTGGGTCGGGGTCTGCGCTAAAAGAAGCGCTGTGGGTTGACGGGAGAAACAGGACGGATACATCCTCGGACCCGTTCGGACGCTGTTAGTGCAGCTTTCAGAGCTCGGCGTCATGTACCGCACAGTCACGGATTACATTGCCACGCGGCAAGCGGAGGGCAGTCAATCGGCCATGATCGTCCAGGTGGGTCGATCGTAGAAGACTGGCGAGATGCTGACTCTGCGTCAGAGCTTATGTCACTTCCTTCACCGGGAGTTGTCTGAGTATCATCGCTTACTCGCCGTGCTCGAGGCCCAGATGGCGCAGAATGCAGACCTGGGTGACAATTCCGGGGCGGAGTCTAGCAGCGCGGGCGCAGGCTCCACAACAGACGGCAGCGTCGAGAAGGGCTTGACACTCCTCCGCCTGGGCATATGGACGGCAGAGATGCGGTCCAAATTGCGCATGATGAGCGAGCTCGTTGATGATGCCAAAGGTGAGCATTCGCTCCAATGAGGCCCTTGGGAGACCGGCGTTGACGCACACCAGCCAAACACGGAGGCGCGCTCGTTTCAGCGATCTACAACCACACGAAGCACGGCGACCCATTGGTCCGGCACTTTATGTCGCAAGTACTGGAAGAAGTGTCCAAGCCGTTCTTCACGACCCTTCAACGGTGGATTTTCTCCGGCGACCTGCGCGACCCGTTCAACGAGTTCTTTGTTCAGCTCAACCCGGAAATACAGGCAAGCCACGGCGGTCGATCGAGTGCATATGCGTCCGCCGGCGGAGATGTGGGCTTTGAGGGCGGCTTCGACCTTCGCGGACGTCAGGACGAGGCGGGCAAGGTCTGGGAGAAGAAATACGTCTTTGTCAAGAACATGGTGCCCGGATTCGTCAACGAGGAGTTCGCGAAGAAGGTAAGCCAGAATGAGCCGTGCCGGCGGCACGGTGGACTGACGGTTGCGGATCTTCTCCACCGGGCGCAGTCTCAATTTTATCCGCTACAGCTGCGGAGATGGCGATTGGATCGAGACGCAAGCCGGCCTAGCAAATCACGGCGAGGGTGCGTCCCGTCCGATGCTGACCCAGAGGTATGGCATCTAACGGCTGCAGCCCTCAAGTACAGCGACCTCGCGGGACTAGAGCGCTCGATCGACGATGCTTACTCTGTTGCCTCTCAGCGCATCTTGGAGATTTTCTACGGCCAGTTCAATCTGCTCGACCACCTCAAAGCTCTCAAGGCGTACCTTATGTTACAAGCTGGCGACTTTACCGAGATTCTCATGGAGGCTCTAGGGTGAGTCCTTGTTTCAAAAAAGAAGGGATGAACGCTGATCCTGGACCAGACCTCGATTGTCCAAACTAGCGAACAGCTTGTACCGCCACCATCTCACATCAGACCTGGAGTCTGCCATCCGAGGGTCAAATGCCCAATACGATTCGCCCGATGTTTTGCGCCGCCTAGATGCGCGGATCCTCGACTTCAGCGAGGGCGAGACGGGCTGGGACTGCTTCACCCTCGAGTACAAGGTCGAGGCGCCGCTAAGCGCAGTTCTGGACACCCGGGCGATGATCGAGTACGAGAGGGTGTTTCACCACCTGTGGAAGATCAAGCGGGTCGAGATGGCTCTCACAGGGGGTTGGATGCGGATTGTCAGTGGCTCAAAGGTGTTTGAGCGTCTTCCCAGTGAGTCTCGGTTTCCAGGTCACTTCCCGACCTGAGCTCATCCCGATCAGGCCTTTCGAACGACTGGCACCACTGTCGCATCGTCCAGGCGGAGATGGTGCACTTCTTGCGACAGCTCCAGTCGTTTACCCAGCTGGAGGTTATCGAGTGTTCGTGGCAGGCTCTCCTCGACTTCACGTCCAAGCGAGAAGGCGACCTCGACGCCTTGATCGTGGCGCATAGGCGATACCTCGACCGCATTGTCCGCAAGATCCTTCTCCTCGGCTCGGGCAAGAGAGACAAAGAGGAGATCCTGTTGGACTTGGTTCGCGAAGCGATGAACAACATCCTGCAGTTCAAGACGGCGACGGTACGTGCTGATCTTCATGTACACCCCGGCTGGCACTGATTCTCGGTGCAGGATGACTTGTATGGCTGGTCATTAGGCGAAGCTACGAGACTGGACAGACAACGGGATTCCGAGAGGGTACGTTTCGCCGCTCGGCAATGCGCCTCCGCGCTAATGTCTGCAGGGCTTGTATGCAGGCGGTCCGATTGCAGATCCAGCGCGATCTTTCGAAAACCTGCGACAGATTCGCGAACGGGTGCGAACATGCTCAATAGCGTTCCAGGATCGAGTCATCTCCATCTGTCACCTGGCGGCATCGCACGCTGACCTCGATATTCGGTTCTTGGCTATCCGGTTGGCTTTCAATGGCCATTACGCGTTGAGAAAGAGCTCGACCAGCGGGAGGAGCGTAAGGGCGGCGTCGGCCACGGTGGTCACTGCAGAGGCCTGAGAGCTCTGGCTGTAGATCGTAGAGTGTATAATGCACAAGACGTCGTACAGAACTACTATGAACCAAGTCATGAGGCGCAATACTTGAAGTCTGCGCCACCCGGACGATGCCGTAATCGTTGAGCCCCGCAAGCGAAAATGTTCAAAAGTGAAGCCGCAAGCAAGCGTTGCATGAGTTGTGTTTTTGTTGTGTCAGGCAGGAGCGTCAAGATGGCGTCTAATGTGCTGCCCTTGTTCTGGAACTTGGCTTCGTCGTCCAAGGACACGCGGCTGACGGCCTCTGTCGACCTTATCGCTTCGCTACAGGGATTCCAGGAGGCTTACCTCGAATCAAGACCGACCGGCGTCGGATCCGACGAGGACGACGAGGATGACGAGGACGAAGCCGGCGACAACGACGACGACGAGTCTGGCGTCGAGGTCGATGAATCGGATGATGAAGAGGAGGGAGGGAGTGGAGCGGCGGGAGCAGCTGCTGCGGCCAAGCTGGACGGCAAGCTTGCAAGGGAGAACGCAGAGGACGTGGTGTACACTGTGAAGCGCCTGGTCCGCGGTTTGGCCAGCTCCCGCGAAAGCAGCCGTCTTGGCTTCGCTGTTGCCCTTACTGAGGTGCGTCTCTCCAGGAGGTCCGCAAGCTAGGTTCACTGTGCTGACCGGGACGCAGCTGCTCGAGCGGATACCGACCATCTCGGCCTCTCAGGTCATTTCGCTGCTTGTTCGCAGCGCACCCATCAGTAAAGGGATGAAAGGCGTCGAAGAGCGGGACATGCTATTTGCGCGCTTGTTCGGCCTGACGGTCATTGTCGACTCGGGCGTCTTGTTTGGCGGGCACGCCCGCGTCGCCGACCAGGCCGACTTTGACGAGACGATCGACAGGCTCGTCGAGCTCGGCAAGGCCAAGGCGTGGTTGCGCGAGAGCGCGTGGTGGACGGTCTTGTCCGCGCTGCGGAAGCTGCTCGCGAGCGACGTGGCGTGGAAGGAAGAGGCGATCCAGGGCGTCCTTGAGCGGCTCGCTGCCGAGCAGGCGTGGACGCAGGAGAAGGTCGCGGTCGTGCTTCTCCTCCAGTCCAAGCGAAAGGTGCGTCGGCTTTCGGTAGTCTCGAAAGTGGTTGCTGACTTGGCAGGACCTGGAGTGGAAAGCGGTGATGCAGCCGACCTTCAAGAATGTGACGCTCCTTGCGCCGCAGAACCTCGCTACGCTGGCGCGAATCCTGAAGGAGAGCGACGCGGCGGACGACGAGTCTGGCGTTGCAACGTCGAGCACGGGGTCATGGAAGCCCCAGCTGCACTTCGTGTGGGACCTCATCATGGACGCATACTTTGTCGACACGCCTGCCCCCGCCCAGGCTCCCTTCCAGGACTTCTACCGTGCCGTTGTCGATGGTCAGCCACAGGACGACGCGTTGGATGATCCGCGCTGACACCTGACAGAGTCGCTCTTTGCCAACACGTCTTCTTCGCAGCGACGGTACTGGGGCTTCCAGGTGTTCCAGCGCGCGTTGCCGCTCGTGCCGGACGCGCTCCTCCCGCAGCTGTTCACGCCCAACTTCATGCGCTGCTGGACAAATAACCTCTCGTCCTCGGATCGGTACCTGTACAAAGCGGCGGTCAGCACCGCCAAGATCGTTCAGGACGTGGTTAAGCAGAACCCCAACGTCGGCTTCGCGCTCATCTCTCGTTTGACTGGCAAGCACGGCCGCATGGACTTTGACCGCGCGACCAAGACGAAGACGGTCGAGGGCATTCTGAGCAACCTCACTGCCGAGGGTGTTGAGCAATACGTTGCATACTTGCAAGACCTCATCGTCGCCCCAGAAGAGCAGAACGGGCCAGTTGTCTCGTATTCCGAGGGGGAACCACGGCTGACCCGCGCAGAACGCAGCAAAAGGCGCTTGACGATAGGCGGCAGTGGGCTATCGACCAGCTGTACGGCTTGTGTCGAAATGCCTCGGTGCCCAAGCAGGATTCCTGGATTGCCTCCATATTGGAGTTCCTGCTCGCGCACGGCTTCTTCATCCTTCGCAAGGCCGACAAGAAGAGCAACTTCTCAGCTGTGAGTACTGTGCATGCCTCACAGGAGTATTCACCTAACATGTGGCAGCTTCACTCGATGCCCAAGCCCGCTTTATCCGAGGCGACGCGCACGTCCTGCCGAGCGCGATTCTTATCGTGCCTCGTCGAGGTCACCGTGGCCTCCTCTCAGAACCGAGGTTAGTTTGGTGGCTGTTGACAAATGATCAGCGCTGACTCTCACTCAGATGCCGCGGCGACCGAGCACACGCACCGACAGCAGGGCTGCGACTCCACAGGACGACTCTGGACACGGAGAATGCTGGAGACGCTGCGTGCATTGGAAGATGACGATAAGCACCTCGAGCCTGTCCTAGAGGCAGACGAGGACCTCAAGGCTATCCGGGATCTTGCTGTCAAGGAAGCCGATATCTTCCGCAAGGTAAGCCTGACTTGTACTTAAGCGTCGAGGATGCGGCTCACGATCGACCAGGTGGACGGAGACCGTGCGGAGATCGCCAAGGGTGTCGAGATTCTGCTCGAGTTCCTCGTGTTCCAGACGTACGACGAGAGCGAAGATGCCTTGACATTGGTCGAGGACATGACCCGTGCCGCCAAGGACAGGTTCGCAAAGACTTCCGAGAAGCGACGCGCAAGCAAAGCAGCAGGCCCTTCCGGCATTGACATGACCCTGGACACGCTCATTGCTCTCCTCGACAAGGGATCGAGCGATCTGCGAAGCCTCGCGAACCTGGTCATGGGCATGGTTGCGCCCGCGTTCGAGAAGTCCACGATTGAGCACCTCGTCGCGGTGAGTTGTCCCCCTGGCGATAATTGCGAGGATGCGTGGTTGACCAGGTAGCAATTGAAGCAAACCCTGGCGGATGCTGCGGAGGAGGAGGACGAGGGCGATGACGAAGACGAGGATGAGGAGATGGAGGATGAGGTCAGCGAAGGCAGTGACAGCGATGCCGACGCCGCACGCAAGGCGGACAAGGCCGCCATCGAGGAGGCGGACGAGGCCGACGACAACGATGGCGATGCCGACGAGGACGAAGAGGACGACGATGACGACTCGCTTGATGGAGACTTCGACGAGGACGAGGACGACGCCAATGCGCCCGTCGACCCGGCTTTCCGCCAACGCATGGTCGATGCGCTCAAGGCCGCCGGCCTTAACGTCGAGGAGGACGACGAAGACGAGGACGAGGACGGCGAGTCGTCGGACGAGGAAGAGGTTTGGGACGACGAGCAGATGCTCAAGGTGGACGAGCACCTCGCTGCTGTCTTCAAGCAGCGCGCGGGCAAGGCCAAGCGGGCCGACTTGAGGAGTGAGTCTTGTGATTTTCGCGATGCGGTGGATCCTGACAAGGCGCAGACCTGCAGCTGGAGTCGCAGCACTTCAAGAGCCGAATCCTGGACCTCGTTGACACGTTTGCGCGGAAGCAGGCTGCCAACCCGTTGGTGCTGGACCTGATCATGCCTCTCTTGCAACTCGTGCAATCTTCCGGCTCGTCCGAGCAAGATCTGCATAACCGCGCGGCGGGCGTCATCCGCTCGCGATTCGGCAAGGCGCGCGAAGCGCCCGTCACGACCGACACGGAGCGACCCATGGCCGTATTGAACGAGATCCACTCCCTGGCCCGCAAGGCCGCCTCGGCCGAGTTTTCCCAGCTGTGCTCGCTCTGCAGCATCTTTGTCTGCCGTGGCCTCGAGGCCTCGCACCCTACGTCGACGATCGCCGCCGACGCGTACCGCCAGACGATGGACGACTACCTTTCGCGCAAGCAGTCTTCGGTTCACGCCGCCTTTGTGACCGAGTTCATCAAGCGGTTCCCCGTGAGGGCGTGGGCGCTGCGCGGAGACCTGTGCAAGCACCTCATGCCTGGCGAGGGCGCAAACGCCTACCGCCAGACGCAGGGCTACGGCATGCTGCAGTCCCTTGTTCAAAAGCTGTCGACCGTCGCCAAGTCCGTCTCGAAGGAGGAGATCGCCGCGTTTGTCAAGCAGGCCAGCTCGACGATCAACGCTACGCTTGTGGCTGCCGCTTCGGCGGGCGGAGCCGACTGGAAGGCCGACCGGCTCAAGGACGTGCTCAAGTTCGCGCTCGTCCTTGCCCGAACGACCAAGAGCCTCCTCAGTGCGGAAGGCGCCGCTCAGGCGTGGGACGTCCAGGGTCTGACCGACGCGTCGGCGCAGCTCCAGGCCGGCGAGCGTACCGCGCAGATGAAGGGCCCGCAGGGTCTCATCGTCCAGCTCCAGGCTGTGCTTGCCGTCGGCGGCGGTGCGGGCCAAAAGGCAAGCAAGAAGGACAAGAAGGCCAAGGCTCGTGCCGGTGATGACAAGATGGACGTCGACGGCGAGCAGCAGCAGCAGCAGAAGACGCCCAAGGCGAACGGTCAGAAGGCGGAGAAGAAGGACGGCGCGAAGAAGCGCAAGTCGATCGACGGCCAGGCGGCTGCCGAGGGCAAGGCGAAGCGCAAGTCATCGTCAGGCGACAAGCAGGCCAAGAAGGTCCGCATTGCCGCATAGGTGATTTGGTAGCATTTATCCAGGGTGTTCTAGCATTTGCATGCGATATGAGTAATAGTGCAACTGCGATTCTTATGCGGCTTTGTGTGGTGACTGAGACGCGGTCGACGGAACCCTGTCTTTCCTTACAACGGCCCAGTGCATGAACCCGCAAGGCCAGGTGTGCCGCTGTAAGCCGAACTCCCAGACCCAATCGAGATCACTGGGGTCGTCACTCGCTCTTCCGGGCTCTTCCCGGTCCTCGTGCGAGTTGCGCTGTCCCGCCCGTCTTGTGCGGATACTGCCTGACCGCGCTCGTGCCAGCGACGGCGCTTCCCCGTCTCCGGATGCTGGCGCATCATGCATACCTGATTCCAAGCTGACAGCCATGGATGCGAGCGTGGCGAGATGTGTGAGGTGTTCGGGCGTGCGAGATCGCCATATGGATACCAGACCGTCGAACACGAATAGCGCCGGCAGGATGGGAATGATGTAGGTCAAGAGAAGGACCACTGCAGGGCGTCAGCGCTGTGACAAGCTACCCAATGGTCGAGACTGACGCAGTGTGGGCCGGGTGAAGGGGGTGATGAAGAAGGTCAGGGGGAACAAGGCCAGCACGGCGATCACGCTGTCGAGGTCCGGAGCCTGCAGCTCGAATATCCTAAGCTGTCAGCCGTCCGTACTGGACCCATCACTGCGCCCTGGGAGCCCGGTAGACTCACACGACTCCCTCGCTCGTCCGCATGGCATCTTCCAATACTCGCCTAGCGCTCTTCTCGCCGAAATGGTGGAAGCTGAGGCAGAACGTCCGAATATGTCGCTGGCGCTTCAAGCGAGCAGGTGTGTCCAGCGCGTTGACCGACTCCGGTACGAAGGACAAAGCGGTTGCCGCCCCTGGCGCGGCGTAGCCGTCCTGGTTGGCCTTTGGTGCTAGTCGCGACCACGCCGGAATGTGCGGGTGCAGGTCGGACAGCAGGACCGGTACAGGCGGTAATGATCGCGCTTTTCTGCGATGGCTGCGGTCGTCAGCCGGGTTGGTCTCGCTTCCGCTCCAGGACACGACTCACTTGATATACCGCTCGATCTTCGGCATTGGCCCTCCTGCTCCAGAACAGCAATCCAGGACAGCGATCTCGGCTTCCGATCGACGAGAACTGGGACCCTGCCCCTCCTCCTTCAACGACCTGTCCTCCTCCTCGATATCCTCAATCACCTGCTGCAGGATCTTTGCTGCTCCCACGTACGGCGCCCTTTTCTGGAACGGCAGGATCTGGTGCGTCCAGAGAAAAGCCAGCAAGGTCTGAGTGTGTTGTCGGAGCTCGGACGGGAACCAGTCCTGGTCGTGAAACTCGAAGAACCGCGGTCGGCGATATGGCAGCTGCATTGTGCGGACTGGGCGTACGTTCACGATGTCAGTTAAATCTGAGGCCCAGGCGTCAATGCATGAGTTCTGCTTTCTGCAAGCGAGTATTTGCAGCTGCTCGACCAGGACGTCATCGGATCAACCAGTTTTCCCGAGGATCAATATGGCATACATGCGGAGTCCCCGCAATTCACCTCCTCCAAGAGGAAGGTTCCTCCCCTCCAATCTCTTGCTATCGTATAACTCTCGCCGCTATCCAACCGGTATCCTTACAACGCGACTACGCGCTCGCCTTTGCCTCAGCAATGGCCTTGGGCTGGTCCTTGCCCTCCATGCGGTCCTTGTCGGCAAAGTTGCCAATGGGCACGTTGAGGTGTCGGAAGTAGGTGGGGAAGACCCAAGCGGTGCAGAAGGACGCGCAGGCAAAGGCGACCCAGACCCACAAGAGGTACGGGTCCTGGATAGCCTTGGAGAGTGCGAGGGAGATAGCGGCGGCGATGGCGACGTTGAACAGCGCGAGCGCATAGACGAGCGCCTTCATTCGCGCAGGTGAGCGCGTGTACGCCAGCTCGTACGACGTGACGTTGACGAAAAGCTCTCCGATTGCCGGCAGCATGATGATGGGGATCTGCCACCACAGCGATACGTCGGAGATCTCGTCGCAAGTGCTCGCAGCCCAGCCGCACGGCGAGGACTGGTAGATCTTCCACTGGACGATCGCCGCGATGACACACGACAGCGACGCGAGCAGGAACCCGATCGCCATGCGCGCCATCGGCTTCAGAGGGTACCCGAGCTTCGCCATCATCGGGTACAGGCCGTAGTTGACGATAGGGGCGAAGACGATGATCGAGAGGGCGTTGAAGTTGTCAATGAGATCGTTGGGCGCACCGTCAAGCCGCATCGCCGCGCTCATCGAGCTATTCGCCGTCAGCGCGGTGCTCGAGGCTTTTAAGGTCGTGGGACTCACTTCGTCATCGCACCGATGCCACCGTTACTCATGGTAAAGATGGGGATGAGTGCGAAGACAGCGCACGCCTGAAGCGTCTGCTTGATCTCATCGACAAACTGGTCGTCCCAGAAGACCTTCTCGAGGTCGAGCTCGCCCCCGTTCATTTCCCGGATGTACGTCGGCTTGGCCCGGTTCCAGAACTCGTCGCCGCCCTTCCACATCTTGGCGAAACCGCCGTTGCCGAGCAGGTGCCGGAACACCTTGATCACCTCGAGCACGACCGAGCCCTGTGGCGGCGCCTTGTACAGCTTCTTGCTGATGAGGAGGAGGACGATCGGCATGAGCATGTACAGGACCCCTGGCGCGAGGAACGCCAGCCAGAAACCGACAAATCTCGCCGAGTACGTCGTCGCGATGGCGAAGAACGCTCCGACGTTGATGCACCCTGTCGGTAGGTCAGCCAACGTTCGAGGCTTCCGGAGAAGAAGGCTTACAGTAGAAGACCATGAGATACCTCGCGACGGTGACTCCCGGGTCGACGATGACGCGCTCGCCCGAAGCCAAGACCTGGACGGTGGGCTTCTTGACGGGCGACTGGTCGCACAGCAGGGGACCGAGTGACGGCTTGATGAAGCCGGCGGCCCACGCAAGGGTCAGGATCGAGAAGATGAAAGTGCCGAGGGACGCGTCCGGCTTGGCGATCACGGCCGGGATGGCGGGGATGACGAGGATGATGTGCGCGATGGCGCCGACAGCCGTGCCGATGCAGATGGTCTTGAACCGGCCCCACTTGGTGTCCGCAACGATACCACCCCAGATGGGCACAACGTATGCCAGGAATCGGAACATCTCAACAACAGCCGAGGCCGTCACCGATCCTTTGCCAAGCGCGCCCGCCGTCTGGTTCAGACCGGCCGCACCGGGAGCGACGGCGCCAGCACCGTTGCCGCCAGCGGGCAGAGGTCGGTTCACAAAGTTTCGGAAGGGACCAATGGAGCCGTAGTACGAAGCTCGCTCAGCGAACTCGATCAAACACATCGCCACACCGGTCCAGCTGCACTACGTCAGCTGATGGAGCTCTAGATCCGAATGTTTCGAGACACACGGGAGGGGAGCCGAGATCTTACGCAGGGTCTGGAGCTCCTCGGCGGTCGGCTCGCCGCCATCAAGGTCCTCGATCTCATGGGCGCCCAGGATCGCCACCCCGTCCGCGAGGTTTGCGCCGGCCTTCTCGTCGATCTTGACCTCGGTCGTGGGCATGCCACTGGGCTTCAAAGGCGCGGACTGGAAGTCCTGAAGTGTGTTGGCCGTGTCTGCAGACGGAGTCAGCCCGGCGCCGCACCGTCGCACTACCAGCACATAGCAACTCACTCATCGTGCTTGAGGATTTGCTCGCCCTTCCCTCGAGTACAGTGCGGGGTTCAAAGCGGGGTCTACAGTTGGTTTGCCCCACGCATCCCAGGTTTATACTGCGCAACACCCTCTCATGGCGAAAATGGCGCTATCATCTTTGCCAAACGGACACCACATGGTGTCCAGTGATGCCAAGTCTCGGGTCTCTGTGCAACGCCATGTCCGGACCTTACACCGGGCTATCCTGTTCCGAGACTCTAGCTCTCGACTGCGTTGCCGAGTGCGCTGCCGGCCCCCGGCTCGCCTGGGCCTCGCTTTCGCTTTAACACCGCCGGCAAAAGGGCCACACGAGCTTGGCACCATGCCGGCATCGCTTGTGTCGCGGATCTGAACCTGGATGAGACGCCAAGATCCAAGCACGTCAGATTGGCGTCGTCTTAACGGCAGCCAAGATCTCTTGAATCGCATGGTGCCTGTGCTTGGAACGGTCAGACACCATGTGCTGCACACCTCGCCGAGCATCCCGGAACATAGTCTGATGGGCTCCGACCAGGGGAGACAGCATCAGTGCAGAAGTCTCAGCCCGCCGGGATACCCCGCACCATACTGAGCAAGGTGGAGGATGCGCGCGCCCAGTAACTGGGCTCAAAGACGGGCCTGATAAGGGGTGCTAACCGATCGGTCGCCTCAGGGCTCCTTCGCTCACCCTGGTCGATCGAGTGCGCTTAGCGGTGAGTGTGCCAAGCTTTGATGACCATATCAGACAAAAAGCCGCATAGTCACCAAGAGCAACTCTCAATGAACCGCTCAATGTTCGGCTCACCCGTTTATCAAGCTCATGGATACATCCTCGCGCTGATGCGCCACGTCGAAGAGCTGAAAGTCACGAACAAGGAGACAGTATGACACTAGCTCTGACATCAAGCACCGTTCACCGATTTGATGTTCGATCCTTATCGTCGGGCTATTGACATGTCCGTCAGCGTTGGGACCAGCTGCTCCGCGTCCATCAAGCCCTCCTTCGCCTGACTTCAAGTCAGCCTCGCGGCCCAGAGGACGTGAACGACAGCCTCAGTGTAGCGCGCAGACTCGATTGGCCTCTCCCGGAGATCTGCCTCGATCTCCGTTTCAATTTGGAATTCCCCGAAATGTGCCTGTCGGTTGACCTTTTTCCGCACCCAAAGGATTCCGCGTTTTGGTGGCTGAGCGGGACGGTTGTACAGGCGGACTGGGGGTTGTCTACTCCCATCATATCTCCCTCATCCTTCAACTGCCTACTCGCATACTAGGAGGCTTTCACTATTATGGGACTCACTTTCTCAGTACTCGACCGACCGGTCCTCACTGCTCTACTCGGGTTCACGCTCTACATCCTTGCCCGCCTCGCGGTCCGGTAAGCGTCGACGATTTGATGGCTGAGCGATAGACGCGCTGATGGTCACAGGAAGCCATACGATCCGCTTCCCGTCATCGGCCACTTGCATGTCTTCGCATTCAAGGACAGGCGTGCTCGTATGGAGTGGCACGTCAGTCGAATGCGCGACACGGGAGAGAGGACATATTGCTGCATTGTCCCCGGCGTCGGTCGCATCTGGGCCACCAGTGATCCTGTGTACGTCCTCATCGTTCCTGTGGGCCCTTCAGCAATTCGGGCCGATGGATTTCCATAGCGTCATGAAGCACTTGTTCACCAACGAGTCAGCTCACTTCGGAAAAGGAGCCAAGTTCGTTGAGGGCACCAAGGACATTCTCGGTAGGCTATGCTGAGCAAGCTGTCGGAACCGACTGATGATGCTATAGGCACTGGCATTTTGAACGCCAGAGGTGAGGCATGGCGAGTCCAGCGACAAGCCAGCCAGGTCCTCCATTCGGAAGCGTACCTGCGCCGACTGGCGGAAGACGTCGTGCCGCGCAACACGGTCCGCGCATTCGAGCGTCTCGATACCAGCGCCGCGACTGGAGAGACCATCGACTTTGAGCAGATCGTCCATGATCTCACTCTCGCCGTCAGTGGCGAGATGGCGTTTGACGTGGGTCAATTTAGCCAATCGCGTTTCACGCGCTGACAAGCAGGCCGATCCGGAGGAGATTGTGCGCGTCTTCGGGACGAGCTTCGACAGCATCATCGAGGGTATCCCACGACGTGTCTTACGTCCCTTCCTGACCAAATGGGAGCCGCACACTGCCAAGGGCCGAGCGTTCCGCAGCTCGATCGCTAAGCTGCAGGCGTACACGCTCGACCTCGTCCGCAAGGTCAAGGCCGAGATGGACCAGGAGGCACTCGGCGGCGAAGTCAACGACCGAGACGACGTCAAGGGCTCGCTGATCAGGAGCTTGCTCCGTGTCGGTCTTTCCGAGCAGGAAGCCGCTGATAGCTGCCGCAACTTCCTTATCGCCGGTAAGCCCGGCCCATATACGGCAGGGAGAAGGTGCTGATGCGGACAGGGCGGGACACGACTGCCGACGCGATCACGTGGACGGCGTACGCGGTCATTCAGAACCCGAACTACCTCCCCCGCCTCCAGGCCGAAATCTCGCAGCTTCCCAGCGGGACGCCGCAGCTGGAGTGGCCGGACAAGCTGCCTCTGCTGAACGCCTTTGTGGCCGAGTCGCTGCGGCTGTACCCGCCCGCGCCTCAGGTTCTGACCGAGAGCCACGCGACCGAGCCGATCGTCGTCCCGGCGCAGCCAAACGTGGTCATCAAGCCCGGAGACGTCATCTTCTACTCGGTGCACACCATGTCCCGCCTTCCTGCCATCTGGGGTCCTGATGCCGAGACCTTCCGCGCCGAGCGATTCCTGCCGGACACGGCCTCAGCCGCACCGAGACTCTCCGCGTGGGAGGACCCGATCTTCCATGCAGGACCGCGCGCATGCCCTGGCAAGCAAATGGCCAAGATCGAGATCCTAATCGCGATGAAGCACATGCTCGAGCGATACGAGTTTGAAGAGGCCTGGGGAGGCGGAGAGCGCCACCTCCAGGAGGGCTTCACAGCCCCGATGCTGGGTGGCCTTCCCGTCAGGGTCAAACGTCGCGCCACCCAAGTTTAGAGCACCATCGATTCCCACCGATGTAAACAACTAAACAAGATAAGATGTAGACTCACTGGGGCGATGCACCGGTTCAGTCATGGAGCAAAGAATGCATAAGGCACTAGTACTTGTACCTTGGCCGTGCAGGCACCTTTGAGAAGTGGTCAACGAGCCCTAGCCCGGACACATCGAAAACGCAAACGAAAATACGAAGAACAAGTAGGTTGAACGCCCGCCAGGTGTGTGCCCAAACAAAGGACACAAAGTGGAAGGGCGCCAAAAGAATGGTGTGGGCGCCGCGCGCGCTGCGACGGCGCCAAAAAGCCAGCCGCTCCGAGAACGATTGCTTCCGACGAGGCGTACCCCCAGTACTGCCGCCACCCGCCTGTTCATGGGCGGGCGCAGTCGGTTTCTGGACGCAGCTGTCGTGGATGCAGATCGAAGGGGGAACGGTGGTGGTTGTGGGGTCGCGCTTAGGCGCCGAAACCGTAGAGGGTTCGGCCCTGGCGCTTGAGCGCGTAGACGACATCGAGAGACGTGACAGTCTTCCTCTTAGCGTGCTCGGTGTAGGTGACCGAGTCCCGGATGACATTCTCAAGCTGCCTTGGTGAGCCAAGCCCTTGACACTGGCGAGTGTGGGAGACTTACGAAGATCTTGAGAACACCTCGAGTCTCCTCGTAGATCAGGCCAGAGATACGCTTAACACCGCCTCGTCGGGCAAGTCGTCGAATTGCGGGCTTGGTGATACCCCTAGAGACGAACGTCAGCGACGACGACGACGACGATGATGACGAGGAGATGCTCGACTTACTGGATGTTGTCTCGCAGAACCTTCCTGTGTCGCTTGGCACCGCCCTTGCCGAGACCCTTGCCGCCCTTTCCTCGT